>JAMXBD010000643.1:0-600000 GCA_024138025.1 Combretum micranthum
TTAAGCTAAAAATTCCTCCTTTCATGGGCAAATAACCAAAAGAATTTAGATTAGGTGCCAAAGGGGATAAAGTATTTGTTTGCTATGAGTGGGATGAGCGCTTAAAAGTGAAGATGGCTTCTCTAGCATTTTCTGATTATGTAGTTTATAGTGGGATAATTACAGATTGAAAGATGAAGGGCTGATAAAGAAAAACGTGTGTTCATAGGCTTTGATGAAAAGAATGATGACATGTAGATTTGTACTAGTTTATTATAAAACAGGATATGCTAATGGAGTTACAGTCCTTGAGGCAGGAAAAGTAAAGTGTGGAGGAATATATGAAGGAGTTTGAAACTTTGATGGCGAGATGTGATATTAGAGAATTCATATGAATCTACAAGTAGGTTCATTAACGAGCTAAAGATAGATATCGCCAATGTAGTAGAGCTTCGGTACTATTAGACCCTGGAGGACATAATTAAGTTGGCTAGCAAAGTTGAGAGGCATCAGCACAAACGATCTCAGAAATCACATCACTATAGTAAATCAGATGAGGAGAAGAAGAAAGAGGATGAGAAAGAGAAGAATAAGGGAAAATTATTTGAAGGCAAAGCACCTGATCAGACACAGCAGTGAGGAAGTGGAGATAAAAAATGTTTAAAGTGTTTAAGACAAGGCCATATCACTTCTCAGTATCCTAATAAGAAAGTTGTGATCATGAAGGAGAACAAGATTGAGAGCGAAGAAGAAAAACACAAAGTAGTGAGGAAGAAGAGATTGGCATGCCTAATGTTCCTTTGAATTCCCAGATGAGTAATTGAGCAGGAGAATGTGATTCCAGATCAGCAAACTAATCCATTATATGTTTAGAGTTTGGTGCAGGGAATCTTGTTTAACTATGATTAATAGTGGTAGCTGCGCCAATGTTATTTCTACTAGATTGGTTTCTAAATTGGGGTTGCAGGTGGAGCAGCATCCAAATCCATATGCTCTTCATTCACCAGGGAGTTGTTCATATGCATAAGCAGGTTCATGTTCCTCTTCTTATTAGTGATTATACTGATGAATTCTTGTGTTATGTAGCACCTATGGATGCTATACACTTGATCCTTGGAAGACCATGTATGATCTCAGAGCCACTTTTGGTGAGTATGAGAATGAATATACTATTAGGCAAGGGGACCAAAAAATACGAGCTACTACCTATGAGTCCTATAGATGTACAACAAGCAAAAATGATGCCTATTAAGAAGATTAAAGGATCGAGAAATTTTTTGCATGGACTAGTCGGATGACAACTTCGAATCTAACTCCTAAAGTTCAGAATTTGAAGAATCAAGATTCGAGGACGAATCTTCTTAAACCCGGGGGTAATGATAGAATTAGCAAGCCCGAAATCGTTGAAAAGGAAAGAAAATTCAAGGCCAATACAAAATATTAATGCTTGAAACTCGTACACCAGCCTTTAATTGTTTTAATGTCTTTTCAAATTTCTTTTCTAGCTTTGCAAATTTCTTTATTTTTATTAATGTATGAATTATGTAATATACAAATGAATAATGTATAAAGAAGGATAAAAGTGTCCAATTAGAAGATATTGTAAGGTTAATATGGAAAAAAATCTTATTATAGTGATATCTTGGTCACATGATAGACACATGACGAAGGATGAGAAATTTCATATCAAACACCAGCTCAACGCCGCCAACATAGGAAGGAGCACCACCGGTGTATGTTGTTGTGGCTTTGGCAGCGTTCAAACAGTGTTGTTTTGTAAAAAATGCGCGGTATCATGTATGCCGCCAAATCTAAGATTTGCGCCGCCGGCGTAGGTGTCGGGATACTCGTAAAGACAAATGATCCGAGAGCTCTACATTACCTCTACAGCGTCAAATTTATTATTTACGCCACCTACCTTCAAGTTACACTGCCAGCGTACATTTTAGAAACTGCCAACATATGTGTTGCAAAGGAGATGAAAAGGCACGATTTTTCCTATATGTTATCTCATTTGGTCTCTTCTACAACAAAATCCTAAACCTAGCAGACATCCTCTGAAGTATTCTTAGCCGTCAAGAGAAGTTGGTATTCAGAATCAGGTAATGGAATCATCAAATTTGTTCTAGTTTCATAGATTTATCAAAGTTCTTAGGGTTTTATATATTGTCTTGAAGGAGAATTGGAGAAACGATTCTAATTTTCTTGGAGATCTAAGGAGTGGGTGTTTAAGGAAGATTAACGATCAGATTAGGTAATTGAACGACCATTTTTCCTTTTAGATATACAATTTTATAGTTCCTTAGAATTTTCTTTTGTTTGAAGGGAGATTGGAGAAAACCCTAATTATCTGTAGATCTAGTTTTTGTGTTAAAAGGATTTAGAATTGAATTTAGGTAAGTATTTTAAAGTTTTAATCTTTATGATTATATAAAAAAATTGTATTTGTTGATTTTTGGTATATATGGTGTTGAATGAAATTCTAAGGTTTAGAAAAGTGGTTGAGGAGATTTGTTGAATTGAAGGATTTTGGTGTTGTGATTAAGAAAAGTATAGATTTGATATTTATGTTGAATTTGGGTTTTAAATATAAATGGAATTAGGTTTATCCGATGAGATGTGTTTTGAATTTTATCTATTCATGTTATCAGGTTCTGTTGAATTAGGAATTGTGTTATAAAAACAGATTTGGGTGATTTAGAGTACTGTTCCTGGGATTTGATACAGGTACGACCTTACTTTGTTTGTTGTTTGTGCTTATATATTTCGATCTGTTTGTTGTATGTGTGTAGGATTAGAATATCAAATTAATTTAATTCTATATAGCATATAAAATTGTTTTGTTGCTTATGTTTGGCTTTGGTTAGTAAAGATTACGTAGAGTATGATACTAATGAAACACCCTGATGATTTATGTGTGAGATTGTCTCAAGTGGACTTGTTCATAGAAATGATTCTGATAGATTAGGTTTTGGCAAAGGCCACGGTGTGTAGATGATTCTCCAACACCAATATATGTATAATTACCTATTTTATATGTTGATTGTTTTTCAGGGTCATGAGATACTCCAGGTTTGGAACTAGAGTACTATAGTTCTAAACTGTGTTGTTTGCTAATTAATTAAAGATAATAAATTGTGTTGGTTGCATTAGAATTAGTTGCATGAATATATAATATATATATATATGTTGTGTGGCATTTGCATTTTGTATGTGGTATGGCGTACTGGGCATTTTCGCTCATTCTTTTATCATTTTCAAGAGCAGGTGAGGATCCAGTTATGTTTGACATATCAGGATATGACATTTAGGTGGATGAGGGGGAAGACACTAGTGGAATGGACTATCCTACTGACATTTAAGATGTTATAGACCTTAAAGATAGACTTGGAAGATGATATTAAGTTTTGCAAATTTCCTTTTATAAACTTTGATATTGTTATAAGTTCTATTTGAGTTTTTACACTATTAGATAGTTGGCTCTGGTTTATGCTAACAAAGTGTTTTCTTTAAAAGAATTGTTTATGATATAACTTAAATAGGTATCCTTTATGAGAGTTTATGAAGTTTTATATTCTGTATGTTTGTGGTTTAGAATTTTAATCTTGACATGTTCTTATAAAGAAAAGAACACATGGCAGGTTGTAATATCCTTATTTTAGGGTGTTACAAATTATTTACAATTATTTTTTTCAGTTATGTAACTGCCACAATTATGCTTTTTCAGTTACATTGTGTAACTGTCATAATTATGTTTTTTAGTTACGTTGTCATTATGTAATTGCCACAATTATATTTTTGTAGTTACGTAGCTACCTTGTAATAAGTCTATATATAAAGGCTAGTAACCACTTAAGATATATATAGAAGTTTTTATCATATCTTTTGAGATATTTGAGAGCACTTTTAAATGTGAAACCCTTTGTGGTGATTTTGAATATTAAGTTTTGATTCTTTTTATTCTTGAGTTTTATCAATCCTTGTGTCATATAGAATTGTGGTAAACCATGTTATTAGAATATTGTGATTCTTTTAACATTGTGATTAATTTATAGATTGTGGTCCCTATCATTATATAATCTAATCACAAACCAGTTTAATTTTATTGTTCGTGGATTCTATCAAACAATAATTTTATGAATATCATTTCTATTGAAAAGCCATAAAAATTTAGATCAAGATTCAACCCCCTCATTCGCATCAAACACATTAGAGTCTACTAAAAAATCATCAGCATATAAGATGTTAATGTCAACATTGTCATTCTACCATAAAGCCAAACCACCACTTATGCCTCTATGCTGAACATAGAAGCTACCTTCATATTTTAGATTATTTCTTACTCTTTCCCACTTGTTTTCTTCATTTTTCGTTTCCATCAAAAAGACAATAGAAGGATTATACTTAATGATGACGCCTTTCAAATTGCGAACTGTCTCAGGAGGTCCAATCCCTTGATAGTTCCAGCTTGAGAAAATCATGGATCCTTTGTGACTATTGAAGGCTAGCCATGACTACCCTTTTCATTGCAAAGAGAAATAGGAACGTCAATCCACTCACCACTAACGCAACATTACTCAATGATGTCTTTTTTCACAATCATAGCTATTCTGATTTCGTGGTTTTGTGTTGGATTAATTGGATTTCAGTTCATACTGATCATTGACCGAGTTTTTCAAATTTATAAATGTTTTCTAAATCAGTTTCAATACCTACGGTCTCACAGGGTAAGCACACCCATCAAATGTAGCATAGATAGTGATTTAGGTTGGTCCCAAGGGAATGGTTGGTAGCTAATGTACTTCTAACTTCACTCATTGTCTAGCTAAAGAAAGGTTTAGAGACATCAAAAAGAAAAAGGAACTATGCTAAGTTAGGAATATTCACAAACATTTAATGGGTAAAATAAGAAATAAGCCTGTAACTTCTATGAAACAGCAGCTCAGGGTTACTTCACCAATTCATTATCAGAATGATTTCTTAAAAAAACAATAAACTTCTTAAAAGTTGATTGAATTGTGTGTTTAAACCGCCAGATTCTCTAATTTAAACTAAAGCTTCTCTCGAAGTCAGTAGTTCTAGATCTATTTGAAACCAATAATCTGAAATTCCAATTAGACCTATATAAAGAATAAGAATCTATTGTTTCGGAAAAAAAAAAAAAAAAAAAAAAAAAAAAAAACAACTCAATGAATTTTTAAAACAAGTGACAGAAAGTCTTCACCCGCTCCTTGGCAAGAGGTAGTTAAGATTGACTCCATTATCAACCACAGATCTATTAAATTGAATTATCCCTCGATCTATCCAATTGAAATCAATCGTGGATCTAAAAGAGTGCTCTACTACTTTAAAAACCACAAGTTAAGTTCAGGTTACTAATTACAAACACCCAATCAAATTAACTTGAAAGCGCATTCAAAATCAACTAAATCAGGAATTGGATTCGTAATCCCTAAGTTGTAAGAGTTTATTTCTCCATGGATATATCAAAATAAGCACGAATTAGAAGGAATAAATCATTCGAAAGATTAATCAATTAATTACTCACAAATTCATAGAAATTACAAACATCAGGTTAAATTAATTTTACCTAGAAAACAGAAGAGATTCTTAGGTAAGAAGAAATGGAAATTCTTTTACCCCAAAATCCTTTAAAGACTACTCTACGTTAGTACGCATTTGCACTGTTGGTACATACTTTACAACGTACGCTTGCATGTTTATTTATAGGTTACTAGGCACATAAAGCATGGCCTACTTAATTGACACATGACGGATTCTTTCTAACAGGATTTGTGATACTTTCCATGCGGGCATATGATCTGTGAAAACACTCGTCGAGGATCGCGTGTCATCTGTTGGTCGAGGCTTGTATAAAGCAAAATCAAGCTTGACTTCAGGAATTTCCAAAGTAAACTGTGTGGTTTTATCGATTACTCTATCGAGAGTAAAATTGAGAAAGTCAAGGCTCGTATTGCTGAGGCTCGAGGTAATTCTGATGAAGAATTAGTCTGTGAAAGCACTTTTCGATGGTTGAGATTTAAGGCTCGATAATGTATTTTCTCCAGAATGATGCTCGATCACTTCGATTGAAGTCAAGGGTCATGTCGAGGCTACTAGGCACATAAAGCATGGCCTACTTAATTGACACATGACAGATTCTTTCTAATAGGATTTGTGATACTTTCCATGCGTGCATATGATCTGTGAAAACATTCGTTGAGGATCGCGTGTCATCTGTTGGTCGAGGCTTGTATGAAGCAAAATCAAGCTTGACTTCAGGAATTTCCAAAGTACACTGTGTGGTTTTATCCATTACTCTATCGAGAGTAAAATTGAGAAAGTCAAGGTTCGTATTGCTGAGGCTCGAGGCAATTCTGATGAAGAATAAGTCTGTGAAAGTACTTTTCGATGGTTGAGATTTAAGGCTCGATAATGTATTTTCTCCAGAATGATGCTCGATCACTTCGATTGAAGTCAAGGGTCATGTCGAGGCTTACAGTTAAGGCTTCATAGACCAATTTTTTGATGTTTTCTTCCTTTGTTTGGCTTCAGCTATGACTTTATAGGGCTCGACTTCTGCAATTTTGTTTTTACTTGTTGTTTTTGCTCGAAATTTGATTTAAAACATTTTTATTATTCCTCATTGGATTCTAAGAGCTTCAAAACAACATTATTTATCAAAAACATCAATTTTACAACATTTTTATCTGAAATTCTTAGGAAAATGACCTCAAAATCCTATGAAAAATATAGACTAAAAATAACTTATCAGTCTTCCTCTGCCAACACTAGATTTCCTTTCCTTCTTATTACATTTCTTACTACTATGGATTTTAACAATATTAACACTCTTGCCTTTTTCTTCTAAACCCACTATTACTTCCTCGTTATCCTTCATCAAAAAACTCTCACTCACCTTCTATCCCTCAACCTTCATTTTTTTACCCCATGTTTCCTTTATCTCTGATTCCCTTTCCTTCTTGATATTCACATTTTTAAAAACTTATACTAGAGAAACTAATGAATTAATAAAAGGTTTTGGAACACACTTTGAGATCACTGGCAATTTATGTATGATCAGTATCGGTTACCTCAATAATGAGGGGATTAGAAGTCAACTTTGTGCAACCTACAAATATTGACTTAAAATTGTCCATTACTTGCATGGTGTCCTCAATCTCGTGTGCGAGTTCTAAGTATATAGGGTTTTAGAAATAGCTATTAAAGAAAGAGTTGTGTTTAGATTTGGGATAAGTACATGTAGAATAAATAGTATTAGAAGAAAGATTGAGTGTAGTGTTTAGGATAAAGGTTGATGATAGAAAGTTTCTTAGCATGGATGCGTGGGTTTTCTGTTATGTTGCTTAAATTAGGATGTTGATTCACCTTGTTCGGTTTTCTTTGTCTTTCAACCCCTTCCAAGCAGCAACTACATTTGCTCTTTACCCTAGACCCAAATCATTGCGTTCTCACCCTTTTACGTCATAATTCCTAGTCATATGGCCTAGTCCACCACACTCAAAACACCAATCATTGAGACGTTCATATTAGAAAAATACCTTATATTTGTCTCCTCTGCAAGTTGGGAACCAAACATAAGGTTTCAAAGGTGCATTAACATTAAAGCTCACTTTAACTCTTAGAAACGCCCTTCACTCCCCTTTCTCCAAAATCACTAGCTCTACCTGTATTAGCTCCCCAGTAAAACTACCCAAGTTAGCCACACATTTAGCCATCTTATTCTCCAGTTTTAAACCATGGATTCATACCCATATCGTCGATTTATTAGGAGGCATCTCCTTAATTTTCCAATTATGTCTCCACTCAGTTAGAATCATACAGTGGCCCATAACTAACCACACAAATTCAGCCATAATCCTTTCTAAATCCTTTCTACTATGTATATTAAGTAGAAAAAGGTTAGCATTTAGAAATAAAATAGAAGCACAGCATAATCTTTCTACACTTTGTTTAAAGTATTAATCACCATGGACTTATTTAGTATTTTGTCAGAAATTACTTTAGCAGCTATTAAAACATAATCAGGATTCTTAGCAACATTTTCCTCCTTACAATCTTCCACCAGGACAACCTCCTTAAATTTTAGGATGCAAAGACCATCACGTGTTGAAGATCAAGCCATAAGACCTACACTACAAGAAAGAACGAAACAAAAGAGACAAAAAATAAAACAAACACAGATAAGAGGAAGACCCAAGAAAATTAAAGCACGGACAAAAATCAAAAGCACAAAGAAAGGAAAACAAAAGGAACTATACCTTGTTTACCATTTTTTTTTCTTTTTTGATGCATAAAGCGAATTTTTTTTTTTTAAAGATAGAAGAAAAAGATTCTATAAACAAAAGGAAAAGATGTATTAGATTAATAAAAGTGTATGATCATTACGAAAGAAAATTAGAAAATCCAAAATATAAATGAAAATGATGTGATAGAATGTTATGATAAAAAAGTAAGAGAGAGAAGAAAAGCATCCAAAATGCTAACAACACCCATATGGTGTGAAGACTCTCCCAATGAGAGAAAATTCTCACTTTAGAAACCTAGAGAGAGAACCGCTTGAAGACTTTAGTTAATGTTTTTGTATTCAAGTTAGCTTGTGGAATAGCCAAGCCTCTATCTCAACAATCCATCAAATCTTATATGATATATAAGGACAATGTCACAAATGGTACTTAAACTTTGTCAAATATTCAATTAAGTACTTGAACTTTAAATTTATTAACTTAGCACCTAAAAACTTTAAAATTGATTAATTTAGTACCTGAACGTTGAAATTGGTCAATTTAGTACTTACAAAATTGAGGTACTATATGTTAGGCATGATAAGTAATATTAGTGTACACGAAAAGTTTTTGTAAGTACTAAATTTACCAATTTCAAAGTTCAGGTACTAAATTAATCAGTTTCAAAGTTTTTGTGTATCTAATTATATATTTTATCAAAATTTAGGTACTATATGCTAGGCATGATAAGTCGGCCATGGGCTTAGCACAACGCAAGGTGCACAAAGAAAAAAGATAAAAACACGAGCACAAACGAACTGGCAGACAACACGTAAGGCACACGAAATAAGTAGCTTGGCACGACATATAAGACACGCAAACTAGCACGTGGGTCTTTTTTTCTAAATAATAATATTAAAAATAGTGATTTTTTAAATTTACTATAAATTGTATTTAAATAAATAATTTGTTTTGTTTTGTTATTTTAATTAAATCCATTTGTCTTATTAAATAATATAATATATTTAGTATATTTTATTTTTTTAAAATAATTTCAATTGCATTACTATTAACATATTAACCTGAAATTATTTTGGCAAATAAAAAAATGAAATTATAAAATAATATATTATAGTAATTAAATTATATTAAATGATAAACTTGCTTGATTAATTTATTTAGAATAATTGTAAATTATTAAATAAATGAAATTAATAAATACATTGGGATTGGTGAAAAATTGAATCTTATTAATAAGAGTTTTTATCTTTTAAATATTACAAGAAGATTGAAAAAAATAAGTTATCAACCATACATCCTCCACCTTATATTATATTATATTAATAAGGTAAATTACACTAGAAGGTTACAACGTTCGTGGGTAAGTTTATTTTAGGTCGTAATATTTCAAAAAGTTTAAAAGTGGTCATAACGTTTAGAAATGTGTCTTCTTAGATTTAATTAAATATTTCTCCTATTGATACATGTCAATAGGGCCCTAAAAGAAGGGTTTCTTACATTTCAATTAAATATTTCTCCTATTGACACGAGTCAATGATAATCTCAATTGAACCACTTTTTTAAACGTTATGACCTCTTTTGAAATCACTCAAAAACATTGTAATCTGAAATGAACTTATTCACTATACGTTATGACCTCTTTTGAACTTTTCGAAACATTGTAACCTAAAACGAATTTACCCCAAACGTTGTAGCCTTCTAGTATAATTTATCCAATATTAATATAATCGTAGAATCCTCTTGTTGCACCCCACTATTCAGTCTAATCCTTGGACCACAAAAAGTGTGGGTCTACATGCTTCCTATTAACAACATCAGACCAATCTTTTAAGCACACACAGGCTTCAAGAGTCTCCTCCTATAGCTTATTATCGTGCAATTGGAAGACCCATCCACCCAAATTGAAAGCTAACTCCAATGAAATTGTTGAAGCCAAAGGAACCAAAACATCCCATTTAACTATGGAAAGCACCGGCATCATGTGTGTTCTCTTCATCTACTAGCCAAGGATATTGGAATCATCCCCCTCATTCCCCCCTTCCTCTTATGGTTCTTTCTCCTCAAGTAGCCGCACCTCATAAACCAGTATGTCACTAAAGATTTATTGAAAAGCCACACAGCTACTCCTAACTACTAGGCAATTTATTTACTTATCTTTGAAAAACCCTAGGATAAGTGATTGTTGGATCGCTGTGGTTTTACTCAAATGCTAATAGTAAACAAGGTCATAGAAGATCCTAATGTAATTCCTTGGGCGGCTATTAGATGCCAAACTTTAGCATCTATCACAACTTAGATATTCGACTATATACTAAGCATTACCCTGGATTACATTAACAGTCTACTCCACCAGACCAACGAGGGCTAGAAGTTGCATAGAAATTGAGATATGATCGATGCGTTCCACTAGGTATTAAACATAACTAGCGCTCTAATATGTATGATGAGTATCAAGTTGGCCACCTAAAGCAAAAAGATCCCTTATCTATTTGTAGACTAATCCACCATAAGATTGGCTATAACATATGTCTAAGGGCAAATTCAAATAACATCTTTATTGAAGACGTCTTCTTGATGGATTTGATGATGGATTGCTAACCATTAGATGTTGGCTATTTGGTGAGACAATGCATGCACAGGGTACTTGGAAGAAAGGATACCCATCTCACATATGATCAACTCATTAACATCATTCTGCAATCATGGGGATTTGACCTTTCAAATTACACAAAAGCAGAAATAAGGTCATATTCATGAAAGATGATATAACAAGAAGGTTAGGTTTCAAGTATGATCCTCTAGCCAACCAATATTATAGGGATCAAGGTGGCGTAGCACGATCAAGAGATGGGAATGAATCAAATAACCACAGCTTTGACCTTAACTTGGATAATCTATCCCTACCATAGCACGATGCAGGAATGGGAGAGGAGTAAGGACAGAGCCAAGCTCGAGCACAACAACCCAGTATGTTTGACATGAGTAATAGAATGGAGCATCTGGATGAGATAATCGAGGTCCAATTAGAACATGGGAAATGCTCTAAAATCATGTACAGCCGAATTGAGTAGTTCTTTGATTGGGCAAGCTATTAATCGAAGCATCCTCAACCACCACCATATCAACCCTCGGACAACACTGATGGACAAGGCAGAGGTGGCCAATCATCACATTCGCACTATTTTTTCTTAAATGAATTGATTATGTTTTTTAAATAAAAATGTAATTAATAATGTAATATAATGCATATTATTTTTAACAGAGTAACAAATCAAAATCATTGTTTATTCATCTTCTAAATTTTATTTATGTTATATGTAAAATTTATTTTTTGCATTTGGACTGTAAATTCTTTATGACTAATTTGAATGATTAGTTTAATTATAATTTCAAAAACCATAAAAAAAAAAAAAAAATTTGCAAGCCAGAAATTAAAAAAAAAAACCATACAAACTATGTGAAACTGAATCCGGCTAAAGGTCCACGACACGACATGTGAATAAATGGGACAACACAGCACATAAAGAAAAGAGCATGTGAACCACAACACACGAGCATGAATGGGTCGAGCACGTGAAAGCATGTGGCATGTAAAATTTGACACATAAATAACTCGATACGGCCCATTTACCATGCCTACTACCCGTGTCATTAACCTTAATATATATTATTAAAATGGAAACCCAAAATCATCATTAAGATATAACACAATCAATATCCCATCTGCTTGTACTCTTGGCATAGCATCGGACAGTGGGCCTAAAATCTTACCATTATTTGCACACTGGGCCCCCTCTTAGCCAAACAGACCATGACCAGGCCCGATCGTTCACCTATCTACAAACAAATTCACGTAACCACGGCTTCTCGAGTCGTTGCACACTTGCACTTGCACTCCGAGTCCCTATTTTTTTCTGATTTTCATCGGATGAATCAAACCTCAAGTCCTAGTCTAAGAAAAGAACCAAACCAACCATGATCACAGAACAAAGACAATAAAAAGATAAGTGGGACCCTGAAGTAACAGAAATCCTTAATAGCCTCACAATCTCACTCATTCTTCTCTGCCCACTCAATCTTATTCATTTCTGGCCATCACCCCCGTTAGTAACCATTCCAAAAACATCAGCAACGCAAACTCAACCAGTTTGAAGAATTAAACCAGAAGCCCATGGCTGCAACATCATCAGCTTCAGCTCCTCCTCATCTCTTACTATCAAACTCTCGTTCCCTCTCCAGTCTCTCCAACTTCCAACTGCGCTCATTTGGACCAAAAGTCTTCATCTCTAGTAGTGGCAGTATCGGTACATTCAAGAGAAGAAATGTAGCTGGAGTGCGTTGCATGGCTGTGGCTGCTGAGGCCGAGACGAAGAAGAGGAAAGGCGTTTACGAGATTCAGACGCTGACTACTTGGTTGTTGCAGCAAGAAAAAGCGGGTGTGATTGATGCTGAGCTGACAATCGTGCTGTCAAGCATCTCCATGGCTTGCAAGCAAATTGCTTCACTTGTGCAGAGGGCAGGAATATCCAACTTGACGGGTGTTCAGGGTGCTGTTAATGTTCAAGGAGAGGACCAGAAGAAGTTGGATGTTGTGTCCAATGAGGTTGTTTGGTCTTCGTTTTTGTTTTCATATTCTAGCTTTTTATTACTATGAATAAAATGATTTTAATTGTGGAAACATATAATCTTGTTTCCTGGAAATTACAGGTGTTCTCCAGTTGTTTAAAATCAAGTGGAAGAACAGGAATCATAGCATCCGAGGAAGAAGATGTTCCAGTGGCAGTGGAAGAGAGTTATTCTGGAAACTACATCGTCGTGTTTGACCCTCTTGATGGATCTTCCAACGTTGATGCAGCAGTTTCAACCGGATCTATTTTTGGGATTTACAGCCCCAATGATGAGTGCTTAGCCGATGTTGGGGATGACCAAACAGTGAGTCAACTTCTAAGCAATCTTTTTTCATATTGAAACTATCCCCTGAATTGAAAGAAAGAGTTGGAAATTCTATTACATGCTCCTTTTGAAAGTGCCAGTTCTTCAAATTCTGCTCACATGGAAGTTAAGGCAGGTTAAACAGACTAAATTGAATTTGGTTGAATAATGTTATCACTTATCTGCATTACCAACATAAAACTCAGCTGGTTAGATATTACTAAGGTTCAGTGAGCACCATGACGAATCTTTCCATCATTTCCTTCTCTGTTTCTAGCCAATATGAGTTCACCTGGAACTAGCAGTTTTATCAGAGAATTTCCCATCTTAGTAACCATGTTAATGGCGCTCAGGATGATTTTGTTAACGCATGGCATTTTCCCTTTGGCTAAAAGCAAACCGAACCTAGCACACCCGACGCTTAGTCCAAAATTCATGAGAGTTACTTGCGAGACTAGGCCCAAAATTTGTACAATTTTCTTCTAAGTTTTGCCAAAATCTAGTGATTTCCTCCTTATTTCAATAAAATTTGATGGCATTGCAGCTTGACTCGACCGAGCAGAAATGCATCATCAATGTGTGCCAACCCGGAAGCAACCTCCTCGCAGCCGGGTACTGCATGTACTCAAGCTCCATTATCTTTGTGCTCACCATAGGAAAAGGCGTATTTGCATTCACCTTGGACCCTATGTATGGAGAGTTTGTATTAACTCAAGAGAACGTTCAGATACCAAAAGCAGGCAAAATCTATGCATTCAATGAAGGAAACTATCAGTTATGGGACGACAAGTTGAAGAAGTACATCGACGACCTGAAAGATCCGGGTCCTAGTGGCAAGCCTTACTCCGCCAGATACATCGGCAGTTTGGTTGGTGACTTCCACAGGACATTGCTGTATGGTGGCATATATGGTTATCCCAGAGACAAGAAGAGCAAGAATGGGAAATTGAGACTGTTGTACGAGTGTGCACCAATGAGCTTCATAGTGGAACAAGCCGGAGGAAAGGGATCAGATGGACATACGAGGATTTTGGACATACAACCTACTGAGGTGAGTACAACCTAGTATTTATCTTATCTTTGTTTCCAACAAGACAGATTTTGCCTTCGTTCCAATTTCTGAAAGTTAAGTGAACATGGTCCTCAATTCAAAGCAAATCTGTCCTGTAATTGACAGAAATCAATCTAATGGCATTGCTTCAGATAAATTAGAGTACATTCAATTTTTTTAATATTCAAATCAGGACAACATATTTGTTATTGATAAAATAATATATCATTTGATCGCATAATTTTTCACGATACTGTATTGAACAAAGGTTATTATAATGTCTGATTTACGAAATGTATTAAGAACTAGATAAAACTAAAAATTTTATCCCTTCAACTTGATGCTCTAAAAATATTATAACTAGATAAAAATAAGATCACTTAGTAAAAATTTATCTAATATTACCTAGTACCATATATATCTAACACAATACAAAAGAATTGTACTATCTAATATCTCATGTACGGTGTTGTCCAATCCTTTTTATTATATTCAATCCTTGCAACTAAATACTATCCTTGAGTGCTTTGGCTCATCCAATCTTAAAAACCAAGGTTCGTGATATAGACATTTGTTGTACCAAACTCTCCATCTCAAACGTGTTCCTCTCAGTTATATGTATACACTTGATTTGGGGGAACAAATTGCCATAATTTTATATTAATTCCTTATCTACATACTTGGATGTTATTGATAAAGACATGTTTGAAACAGAAATTCTGATACCGTAAATATATATCTGGAGCTTATGCTAGTAATTTCCCCTCTATTTGTTGTGACAAATAAGTTGTTTATATTCTCTTGCTTTGGCAGATTCATCAGCGCGTTCCACTGTACATTGGAAGCCAAGAAGAAGTTGAGAAATTGGAGAAATATCTTGCTTGATTCGACATCGTGCTCAAAACAGCAAGATTTCTTCTTTTTTTTTTTTTCTCCTCCTCTTTCTATGTTTTATTAAACTTAAAATGTCACTTTCAAAGGTACGTGATCGGAATTTGGAGAAAGCAAAATATTCCCTCGCAAATTGTAATTTTAATTCGTGTAAAAAAAATTGTAAACACCGTGCATATATACCAATAAGATTGACTTATTAGGGATAGAGGATTTTTAATATGGTAAATTAGCATCATGTAAGTTCAGGTTATTTCTTCGTATTAGGACTCCAAAGGAATCTAGTCAAGACGTTGCAGTACCAAACTCAAATTTAAGATCAATTCAAAATTTTAAAACTTGAGTTTAGCTCGAAATAATATTAAATAAGCTCGAGATCAACTCAATTAAGCTCGTTTGGTTCAATTTATGTTTTATTAAACTTTAAATGTTACTTTCAAAGGTAAGTGATCGGAATTTTTAGAAAGCAAAATATTCTCTCTCAAATTTTAATTTTAATTCGTGTAAAAAAATTACAATTTTATTAAACATCGAGCATATATATTAATAAGATTGACTTACTTGGGAGAGAGGGTTTTTATCATGATAAATTAACATCCCATAAGTTTAGGTTATTTCTTCACACTAGAGCTCCAAACACATCTAGTCAAGATGGTACAAAACCAAATACAAGTTCAAGGTCAACTCAAAATTTCAAAACTCCATTTCGACTCAGAGTAACATTAAATAAGCTTGATATCGACTCAATTAAGCTGTTTAGTTCAATTTATGTTTTATTAAACTTTAAATGTTACTTTCAAAGGTATGTGATCAGAATTTTTAGAAAGCAAAATATTTTCTCACAAATTTTAATTTTAATTCGTGTAAAAAAAATGCAATTTTATTAAACACCGAGCATATATACCAATAAGATTGACTCACTTAGAAGAGAGGGTTTTCACCATCGTAAATTAACATTTTGTAAGTTCAGGTTATTTCTTCACACTAGGGTTCCAAACAAATCTAATCAAGATAGCACAATACCAAACTCAAGTTCAAGGTCAACTCAAGATTTCAAAACTTGATTTTGGCTCAAAATAACATTAAATAATCTCAAGATGCAACCGAAAGGCAATGTCTATAACTCCCTCGATTTCGATATACTCGTTAGTCTTATAATTTTGTGAGCTAATATATTTATTAATTGAATGTCATAGACTTTTTAATTAAGTTAAGGAAATAAATCTTTTTAAACAAAAATGGTCATTTGGTTATTAAATTGAAAGACTTTTAAAACTCATTTTTAGAGGATTTTTAGTATGGACCTTAACATTTAAGTATTTATATATTTTATTTCACTTATTATGATGGTTTATAGCAGAATAAAATAATAAAGGTTATAAATAAGATTAAGATCTCAATCTAAATAGTATGAGAATTGTTCATTCTACCTTTTTCACATCTCATTAGTAATAAAAATTAATAGAGCAGGTATTGCTTTAGACTAGAAGATTAAAACCGTTTCAAAAGAATTAATCCTCATTATGGATTCAGGTACGATGCTGCGCTTATTTAATTTTATTTGCTGCACCTTAATTTCATGTATGGGATTTTGGATTTATTTGTATGTATAATAACATTGGTTTTTCCATCAATTAGTTGAACATAAACTTACGATGTCATCTCCTATATACCACCCTATACATCAAATCAACTTCTCGGCCCTTTTGTTTTAAGACGATTCATCTTTTACATGATTGGTATTATTTATCTTAACATCTTATGGCTTTCTCTTACAAAGTAATGGTTGATTATCCTTATTGAGAAAAACGTGGTTAATGTTTACGGATGGAGCCATGCATCCGCGATGGATGCCTTTTAAAAAGTAAAATATCGATAGAATGACCAAAGAAAACACGGTATTAGTATGTTAAAATAACTACATAAAATAAAGAGAGTGAGTTTATAAGGATTAGATAAGTAATTTTAGAAAAAAAAAAAATTGCAACAACTATTTATTCCTCTTTGTTTTAATAACTATATAAGACTATTCAGTAAAATTAGAAGTGAAATGAATTTTATAAAAGCCATAAAAAGTAGAAAAAATTTCTATAAATCTGATATGTTCAATAGCTTATTTAATAGCTCATGCTTATATATAACCGTGATGGAACCATTAATGACTTTAGTTGATGAGACCGTAAAAATTCTTACAAACTAGTAATTTCTTATGTAAAAAAGTCACCTACAATACAACCAATTTCCACTTTAGTCTCCTTGATAAAATAACTTCACAAACAGCATTGAAAAATTTGTTAGGGTTTGTTTAGAGGTTTGTTTTTTATCTATATTTTTCATGTATCGGATTGCATTTGTATCTTGTCAGTGTCTGATCTGTAAAATATGTTTTATAAGTAAAAAATATCTATTTTTATTTTTATTTGTTTTTTATTTATAATCTAATTAAAAATATATATAAACAAATATCAAACCGATATTAAACTAACAAATCAAACACATCCAATCAGGCAGGAAAACAACGGGTCGACACAATATATGAAGGAAATTCTGCGTTTGGTTTGGTCAATATACCCCAAAAGAAGGGGAAAAAAAACCATCCATTCAACGCTTGAAATAAACAAAGTATATAATCGAATTTTTTTGCAATATTTGGTTATTACAGACAATATAAGATCACACGAAGGCCAGAAAATAAAGTGTTACCGAACAAGCAAGCGGAGCCTGTTTAATTTACCTTTGCCGTAAGAATGGCTTCTTGTGGTTGTGGTACGTGCTGGATAAGCCAGAAAAGAAAACAAAAACAAATAGAGATGCATACAAGAGTGATATTGATTCGGCTCGTCTTTGTTGTTAAAACTTCCACCCAAAAATGAGCCGGATCAATATCACGCCATGTCTACTTCTCCATGAAAAATTGCAAAGAAAACTGATTTTTTTGTCCTAGAGAAAGTGCTTAGCTTACAATGAACTACTTCTGGGTTTGTTGATGTGGTTTCAACCCCTTTTATAATGGAAAACTATGTGACACATGCCCAAATTTAGGGTATCTACTACTATACCTTAAAATAATAAGCCAAAAACGCTGCGATGAATAATCAAAAAGTATCGATCGGGATAAGAAAGAAAGGACACCATTATTCAGTTTTGGCCGAAGAATATGGAACCATTTTAAGATCATGATCTAGATTTAATTTTAAGAATCTCACTTTGCCAATTAGCAAGCTATCAGCCACGAGAGCCAGTCCCTACATGGTGTCCTATAATAATATAAAACCGGATTCTGTTAGCAATTATCTGCTATGTATCTCTTAAAATAGTAATAAAAAATTAATAAATGCCAATTCACCAAATTTCCTAGTGAAATAATATATAATAAATATTCCAAAATCTATAATGGGGCTCTTTCTATATTATTCGGATGCAAATAAACCAAGTGCATTTTCCTTCTGGCTAGATTAGCTTTCAAGGAACTTCTATAGCTCATTAACCATTCATTTAATCATTTTTTATTAAATTAGATGTAATAAATATTTCAACGGTGTGATTAATGTTGCAAGTGATATTCTGCCAACTAAAGAAAAATCATTGATGGTGAATTAGTGTGGGGTCGTGAGTGAAAATGAGAGAAAGATGAGATTCTTTAAATTGGAGTAGATCACCTTAGTTCAGATGCCTTATCATATCGCTCTTGTGTGCGTTATTTATAGATATGATCATACCAGCATAAGGCTTCCAAAATATTCTTCTGTTATTTGGTGTGGTCCCCAGATGGCAGCTAACCTAGTAAGTGTAGTCATTCATATAGGAGGTTTAAGTCATCCTCCTAGAGATGTGGAGTGGTATGATATACCTTCGAAGTGGTGTAGAGAGCCAAAGAGATGTCCTTTGACAAGGGAGCTTGGCCAGAGGGAGGGAGGGACTTCAGATGGAGGAATATCCTAGATTAAGTCTCTGTGTGTTCCAAGAACTCCAAGCAGACAAGTAGTTTGGGTCATTATGAAGACTATTAGGAGCACTTAATGGGCCTTCAAAGATTCGTGGGCAGCCCACTTCGCTACTGTTGGGCCTGTTTTGGGCCCTTAGTCGAGTTATGTCTATCAACACTTACCATTGGATATGAATTTAAATCGTTAAATAGTCGATGAAACTAGTCCCATTAAAAACATAATAGGATCATAAAACTAGTCTAACTTTGATAGTAAAGTGATTACCTATTAGTAATTTATCTAGGAAATGTGGTAAGGTGAGTGCATAGAACAATCATTAACTAACTATCTTTGTTCACTCTAGTATAATGAGAAAAAAAAATCAAAATTATCATGCTTTTTCATGCTTTTGTGATTTACACATATATGTCTACTATGTTTTACATTTACTTACAAATGCTAGATATATATTATTCTTTAGAGATAATGTCATGAATAATACTCGAACTTTGACAAAATATGTAATTAGCTATATGAATTTTGAAATTAATCAATTTAATACATGAACTTTAAAATTAATCAATTTAATACATAAACTTTAAATTTAATCAATTTAGTATCTTAAAGAATTTTCCGTACATAACAACAACAACTCTCTCAAGTTCTTTTAGGTAGTAAATTGATTAATTGCAAATTCTTTTAGGTATTAAATTAATCAATTTTAAATTTTTTAAGATATTAAATTAATCAATTTCAAAATTTATATATCTAATTATATATTTTGTCAAATTTCTGCCACCATTCATAACATTATCTTTATTCTTTATTAGACAATTATTAGTCATCGGTTATAATGCTGTATGATACATGTGTCCTAACAGAACATCAAGTTGTGCATACCTTATTTAGAAATCCTAAATCAGCTAAAACAATATACTTTTGTCTAATAAGGTTTGATAGTGATCAATAAGAGTATATTATTCTGAATAATTTACAATTTTGCGTGAGACATGCGCGATTTCAATCAACATTAGGAAGAAATATGGGTGTCATTTATCATTTGAATTTTAAATTATCGATTACAGATCATAAAAACAAAAATGGAGTCACCTGCTCGAGCATCAAATCATACGTGATTTTTAAAACCCCTTTTGTCTTGGCACCCGTGAATTTGGCACGACGAATTCGTCAGGTCATGAATTGCTCATCGATGTTAACAATATAAATTAGTAAACTATCACTGTTGTAGCTAAATCTAAATCTAGACAAATGATCCTTCTATTTTCCCGTTGATGGTACTATCCCATTGATGATAACGTCTTGCCATTAATCTAATAATTAAAATAAATATAAAAAGAAATATTAATTATTTTAGTTATTCAATCACGGTTAAATATGGTGTGAGCCGTGTCCCGTCAAAATTAATGATAGGACCATAGAATTTTCTATATCAGGAGCTTCTACAATCCTGTCCCACCTTAATCTAACTGTTAAAATAAATATCATAAATGGAATATTAACTATTTTAGTGATTTGATCATGATTTGGTATAATGTGAGCCATTGGATGATGACAAGATCGATCCCGTCAAAATTAATGGCGGGACCATAGAATTTTCCTTATCTTCAACCACCGAGAGTTTGTATCACCCTCAAAATCCACGTAGCATAATAATTTTATTTTAAGCTTGTATAAATACTTCACTTAAA
This sequence comes from Combretum micranthum, assembly GCA_024138025.1. Taxonomy (NCBI): domain Eukaryota; kingdom Viridiplantae; phylum Streptophyta; class Magnoliopsida; order Myrtales; family Combretaceae; genus Combretum; species Combretum micranthum. The sequence continues at coordinate 20,756 of JAMXBD010000643.1, forward strand.
TACATTTTTCTACTTTTATTAAGACATCATATCTTGGAATTAATATAAATTTATAAAAATTTATTAGATAAATTACACCAGAAAATTATTTTGAGTGATTCAATTAATGTTACAATAATTAAAGAAGTAGATCAATTGAGATCACCATTAACACGTGTCATAACGTAGTAGATCCTTTGAGTTTTAATTAAATTTTTCTCTTATTGACATACATTAATGGTAACATTAATTGACCCGCTTCTCTAAACGTTATGATCTCAAATGAACCACTCGAAAGTAAGGTTGTTGAACTCTCAATTCTACTCAAAATCGTTAGAAGCTCAGTAGAATCGAAATGTGGAATCAAAATGTAGAAACGTAAGTTTCTACAAACCTATACAAAATAGCTTTCAAAAACTATAAATATACTTGCACAAGTCATTATAAACCTGTAATACATGATGAATATAAAAATAAATAAAGAAATTAGGTTCTTTTTTCATAATAACACTTAATCCATAATATAACGTCTATAAAAAAATAAAAAGTGAGTAGAGTCAAAATTAAGTTCTAATGTCACATACTAAAAGTTTATTTAGTAACACTCTCATCGTAATTATTAAATGTTTATGGAGTTTGGTAAAAATATGGTCTGGTCCATAATCATTTGATAATTACTAGGCTCACAAAATATTACCACACTTAAAAGAGATTTGCAAAAATGGGAGTTAAAATTGAGTCTTAGTACTTACGGGTATGATTTTAGGTATATTGTATTGATTTCTTAGGAATTTCCTGCAACATAAGTTGTAGGGTGGTGAGAAAAACTCCATGTGCTCGGCAAGTATTGCTCAGAATCTTGTGACATATTTCAAAGAAGTCAACAAACAAGTTCATTTAATGTATGCATGATCAATCATTAGACCATCCACATGATGTTGATTGATTCATTACGAGATTAGAGAAATTAACATCACTCTAATCTAGGTTTCAAGAGATTTGATACAAATACATCTTCCATAAGGTTAGGAATGTGCAATGGACCGCTAGCTTTCCGAAAGTCGTTTAGGACTATCCATGGATAGCTTATAGCCTTTATTGCGACATCCTCTCCTATTTCTTAGTTCTATAAAGGTTAGAAGATGAATTTCTATTCTTACTTAAACAGTCGGTTTTAATGGAAGCAGGATATTTGACGTCTCATGTAATGCGACTCACTTTTAAAGGTCCGAGTAAATTCTTAAAGTTCAAGGTTTACGTAGGTGATCACTCAATTCATCACAACATAGCAAGCAATCAACTACATTCGACAATCAATTAATCACATGCATTGGTTTACTAATTATCATTCACAACCAATATATCGACTTGATGATTCTTTAAAACTAACTGCAAAGTCGGACCACTTACCAAAAAGGGTTTTTGTGTGAAGTAGATTGTTTGTGAAGCATCACCTAAAAGAATGATTTAAGGGGATAAATTAGTATTATAATGTAGATTTTCAATTTGATTGAGGTTATAATAAGATTATTTGTCACAATCTTAAGTTAATTCAAAATTTTTCTATAGCTTAATTGAGTATTCTTATTATGATGATTTTACATAAGATTGGCGATACTTATATAGGGTTGTGATATGGTAAATTTTGAACATGTAATTAATAGGCTTAATTTTGTATGTATCATTGTTTATGCATATTTGATCACATGTATAAGTATTAATTTAAAAGGTTACATATTTCCTTTTCTTTAAAAGGCCCTTGTGGTATCATAAATAAGAATTCAAGTAATTTACTAAGTAGTCATAGCTTATAGTATCTAGGAAAGTTATTTAGAATAACCTACGACATTGATAATATGGATGTAGTTATAGATTTAACTAAATTGTTTTTAGAATTTTTATGAATTACTATTATAATTAAGCTCATAATTAGCTTGTTATATTAATATATAATAACCTATTTGGTAACATTTATAAATATATGTATTACGCATACTGAAATATTTTATTAACTAAGGTTAATATGAATATTTATAATGTTCTCATATTTTGTAATTTCCTTAGTTACTAAATATGATTGATAAATTGGCATAAATATTTAAGAAAACATGTAGAAATTTGTATTTTAGGATAATGATAGTATGAATATCATATATTGGGGAATTTTAAGAATCGTTTAAGCATGTTATATTTATAACCTTGATTTAGATATTTTGGTATTACAATGGCTATATTAGTACAAATTTTTAAAAATACTAAAATTTCATGAAAAAATATAAAAAAATTGTATGTTGTAAGTAATATTATTTTGTACTTACTATAAAATTTTGAATCCAAAAGAACAAGGTTTGATATCACAATTTAGCCTCGTTGGAATTCAGTTATCCTTCACTAGCAGCACCACAAGACCGCTGAGCCACTTGCCTTAAGCTTATTGATGGACTTCTCACTTTAAAATTTGGTGATTTTATGAATTCAAATGTGGGTGTAGTGAATTTTACAAGTTGTAGCCAGTATTTATAGCAAAATTCTTAGGGTTTGTTTAATTATTAAAAATTAACAGGTGTCAAAATTATTTCATGCTAAAATTACCACGTAACCTACATGATTTACACGTCCTTTCTGGAAGCTATAGTAATCTTTTACAAATGTTAGGTAATTTTTCCAAATTTTGCCACTTAATTGCATGCATGCATCTATTTTTTCTAATTTTTATTTATTTAAAAAAATATGGCATATGATCCCATGAATTTTCCTATTTTTTCTGGATTTTTTCATAATTTTGATTGATGTTTATGTTTTCATTTGCTATTTTTTTTGTTAATTTGCTCTTTTTTATGAGTGAATTTGTAGTCTTTTAGGAATTTTCCTTAAAATTTTCCGTAAATTTTTCCAAAATTTGGAGTTCTAGTTTTTTAGAATGATTGTGATATTTCTAGATATTTGATATTCTTTATCTCCTATTTTTGGTATTTTATAGGTTAATTTAGGGATATTTAAGTTAAACTAAGGGCATTTTAATCTTTTCACTACTTTGACTTTATTTGATAAATTCATCCAAATTTTATACTATTCATGATTTGACTAAATGTCTTTATGTAATTCCTAATTTACTATTTATTCTTTACTATTACTAAATTATAATTTACTTCTTCAATATTTACTATTTACTATTGATCTTTTACTATTTACCATTATTTTACTATTTGCTAGTTGAGGAGTTCTACTCATTTATTTGAGTTTGAGCTTTAAAAACTAATTCTCTAATTAAGTAATTACTTCTTATTTTTAAGGTCATTATAACTTTCATATCATCTTTCCTATTTGATTATCTATTCAATTCTAACTATTGACTGACTTGGTTTGTATTTTAATAACATGGATATTCCTATATTTATTCAAGGATAATGTTTTTACATTAATAATCGGGGTATCACATCTAATCTATTGTTTTATTTGAAATAAGTTATCAATTGAAGGAAAATAATTTTTTTAATTTATCTTAAATTCCTATTTATATGAAATAAATAAATAGGTTTTCTTATAAACTTTACAACTATAATTAGATATAAATAAATTTTATAAATATAAAACAACAAAGTTAGGGGAAGGAACAAAAGAAATAAAGAGATGTAAAAACAAAATTGAAATGTGATAAAGAAATGTATTATCATAATAGTTGATGCGCATATAAAAACACGGTTATATTTTATATATTATAGTCAATTCAACTCAAATAGATAAAATCAACAAATTCAATTAAAAATATGAGATTCTACCAAGTTTACGTATAGACTTAATTAAAATCATAAGATTTTAAAAAATAATAATAATTCTACGTACAAGCCGACTCAAAAGGAGCTTTTAAATTGTAAACTCAAAGAAACGTATGGGTAAAATTTCGACTTTGACAACTATGCTCAAAATGTTGTGACATCAAATAAATTTATCCTAAATGTTTTGATCTTCTAATAATTTACCCAAAATTTATTATACCAAATGAAGTGTGTACATGTAATTTCCAAGAGTGGCAAAAAATCTAAACAAGTTCATAAATTGAACCAAACAAAATTGAAAATATAATTTTTTTAAGAAATTTAATTTAGAAAATTCTCACTCTAAACAAATGCATAAATTTATGGTTTGGTTTGGGATTTGGAAGGGTAAACCAAACCAAGCCATAAAATTAATCCAACCATTTTAGAAATTGTATGGTAGGATTAATGCAACTAACCAATCATATGCAGTAGGCGTGCCAGTCAACCTGAGAGGATCCTGAACTGATGATGCATGTGCAAATGTTAAAGAAAGAGACATGGGAGAAGGAATAAGTAAACCCAGTTTCTCAAGTGTGTGAGTGTGATAGAAGATCAAGTCAAATAGATTCGATCATTCTTTACTAGTTCTTCATTGATTGTAGGCTTTGATCTTTCTCGGAAGAGTTTCGATAGAGTTTCCATGTTACTCTTAATTTTAGCAATACATAAAATGACCCCAAATTGAGAAGAGAAGTCTCTTATTTATAGATGTTGTAAGCTGATGATAGTCATTGAATGACTTCTAGATAGATGGTTGAGATGAAGCATTGCTCGCGACTATTGGATCTCTTCTATGGCTCCAAAGGCCATAATCCATCGCTTCTTTTTTGTACATGGCCATAGGCTTTAAATGTGGGTCTAGAAGAGAATGAGACCTTTTATTATATATAAGAAGCTCATTTTCCTATTAGTTTTATGCTTATCACTACAAGAAAATTGGGCTTTAGAAACAAAAATTATGTCTCTAAACGTATAATTCTGTCGCAAAAACCATCATTGCAGATTTTATTTGTAAAATTATGATTACATTTTCTAATTTCTGTTGCAGATTTTCTATCTCTAAAGTCCTATTTTCTTGTAGTGTATTTTATTCCGTATGATCCCTATTTTAACAAAACAAATCCCAAATTAACATAAATGATATTTTTTTAGTCTACTTTTCATGCACGAAGCAGTTGAATAAGACCAAGAACGAAACAAAACAAGCCCAGTGATCCTGATTTCGAGCCTATCAAGCCAAATCTCCCTATTACATTCCTTATCAGACTTGATTTTCTAAGCCCTGCCACTAACCCAAAAGACCTGTCCATGACATCAAATTGGGTTGAGAGTCCAATTACCGAGATGACTCTCTATAGAAATATAAAACAATATATTATTTTTAACTATATATTTTCTTATGATTAATGATTAAAGGTCGTATATTTTTCTCATAATTTCATTATTTTTTCCCCTCTCATAATTTCATCATGATATATATTATTTGATGAACATAGTAAATATTAATTTGTTCTTTTATTTTATTTTTTTTGTTCAAATTCAAGATATACTCTTGCATTGCTGGCTTAATATTGTTTTTTTGTTAATCTTTTTAATTTTATGAAGCATAGATATTATTATTACTTAAGACTCTTAATATCTCTTATTATGTATTAGTTCTTCAATATACTTTATTGTAGGTGCAAAAAAAACCGATGAAACCGAAAAACCGATCCGAAACCAAAAAACCAATCCATACAATTAACTAGTCCATTAGTTTAGATTTAGAATTAGATTTTGTACTTTTTTTGGATTTGGCTTTGGTTTATAATGACCAAAAACCGACAGTTTCGGTTAATCAGTCCAATGTTTTTAAATATATATATATATAGATGGGAATAGGAAACCCTAACCTGTCTTATTCTCAGCTGCAATCCACATCACTCTTCTGTTCCTCTTTAAGACTTAAACTCTCAAGTCTCAAGTATCAACCCCACGGTCATTCTCACCTCCTCTCTGCTCTATCTATCGTCCGATGCTCTCAATCAGTCTACGGCGACGACGACAAGGTAAACTTCTATATTTCCTCATCTCATTTACGATGACTCTATTTCCATATATGTTCTAAGTTTGTTGAGTTTTCAAAGAGAATGAGATAGTTAAAGAGAGAAAGGAAAGCGGGATATCATGCTAAGAGAAGAGAAAAGGAGAGATTAATTTCGAGACTATTCTAGGTTCCTACTTTAATTTCTATTAGGTTGAAGTTTATAGGTGCTTTAATTTCTACCGAGAGGGATGCCATGCCGAGACTATTCTATTCTAAGTTTTTTTTTCTATATAGTAATATATATGAATGTACGTATGATGTTTTTATTTTAGGTGAAAAGAGGGGAAACTATAGATGGATTAGATGGATACTACCTAGTTAATTAATTTATTGTATATAGTGTGAGTGATAACCAAACCGAAAACAAAGTTCCCACACACATAGAATTAGAGGCAGAGGAGCTTTCACTATCGACTGGAGAGGGGGGTAACCTCAGAATTGGATCATGTTTCCCCACACATAGAATTGGATCATGTTCTTGAGATTTAACTTAAATGTATTTACTATTTTTTTTAGTCAGGCTATGTTAGGGAATACAATAAAGTGATAAGGCCCACAAGAAATTGTTCAACTTCAAGTTATCCTACTATTGTAATTCCGAACATGTGTTGATTAGAATAGTCATCTTTTAATTTGATAATAGTTCTGCTCTTGGAGACCTTTTTGTTATTCTATGTTTGATGGTGTTATTAATATTTTGGATGTGTGACCTCAATTTTGTCAAAGTCGCCAACTTTGGAGTCTAGGCTACCGGTATATCTATTATAGACCACTGACCTTGAAGCTAGCTCTTAAAATTTCGAATCTGTGAATGTTCTAGGCTGGCTAAAAGCTGTCGGCCTTTATTAGGAACGCCACCGGCCTTTGGGCGGTGTTCAGCTAGAGAAGTGCAATTAAAAGTTGCCAGCTTACACATACATATATATGTGTGTGTTGTTTTGTTAGGGTTATGTGATTTGTGATCAATTCGATTTCTTGTATACACATTCTCTGTACTCCTTCTTCAACATTAGTAAATTCCTCTCCTCTGCCCGTGATTTTTCCTGCAAGGATTTCCATGTAAATCTTGTGCATGCTTTACTTAGATTTAGTTTTTGCCATTGTTTGTTATATCTGTTTATAACAAATTGGTATCAAAGCTAAAGGTTTAGTTTTGTTTTCTCTATAATGGAAACCATGAAATATGATATTCTGCTATTGGATTACAACACAAGATTTTCGCTATGGCAGGTCAAGATGCGAGTCGTTCTTGCGCAGATGGATTTGGATTATGAGCTATTAGGTTTTGAAAAGATGCCTACATCATGGTCACCGGAAGAAAAAGAACATAAGGATTGAAAAGCCCTTTCTCAAATCTGTTTTCATTTATCAAATCGAATTTTGCAGGATGTGTTGAAGGAGAAGATAACTGCTATGTTATGATTGAAATTAGAGCAGTTGTGTATGATTAAAAGTTTGACTAGTAAATTGCTTTTGAAGCAATGACTATATTCACACCATTTGATGGAAGGTAGGTCTCTAGAAAATCAATTAACTACTTTCAAGGAAATTGTTTCTGATTTGGGAACTTTGGAGGTTAGGTATGATGAAGTGGATTTAACTTTAATTTTATTATGTTCATTACCTCCTTCTTATTTGACTTTTAGAGATACTATTTTATATAGTTGTAATTCTCTTACCATTGATGAAGTTTATGATGCTTTAGGTTCTCTTGAGAAGATGAATTATCTTGTGATTAGACCTAAGCCTCAAGTAGAGGGGCTTGTTACTCATGGTGGGAGTCAAGATTGCAATTCTGGTGGTAATTCAAGAGAAAGATCAAAATCAACAAATAGGGATAAAATCTACAGGTATTGCAAGAAGAAAGGACACATCAAATCTGAATGTTACAAATTGTTAAACAAGAACAAGAGAGCTGCTGAAAATCAAAAGAGGAAACAACCAGAAAAATTAAGTGAAGCTGATGTAGCTGAAGACTAAAATGGTGAAGAACTTCTTGTTACTTCTAATGATGATCCTCACACAAGTGAGGAGTGGATTCTTGATTTTGGTTGGTCTTTTCATATGTGTCTTAATCAGGACTAGTTTTCAACACATAAAAAGGTATCCAAAGGTGTCGTCCTGTTAAGTAATAATGCTCCTTGCAGGGTTGCAGGTATCGGTACCATCAACATTAAAATGTTTGATGGTGTTATCAGGACTCTTGGTGATGTGAGACATGTAATTGACTTAAAAAGAAATTTGATTTCTTTGAGAACTCTTGATACAAAAGGGTACAAATATATCGGTAAAGGTGGAGTTCTAAAGATCAGTAAAAGATTTCTTGTGGTGATGAAGGGACAAAAAAAGAATGCTTACTTATATGTTTTGCAGGGTTCTATGGTTACAAGTGATGCAGCCGTCACTTCTTCTTCTTTGTCAGACAAAGATGTTACTAAACTTTAGCATATGTATCTAGGGCATATGAGTGAAGCTAGTATGGTTGAATTGAGCAGAATAGGACTTTTTGATGGGCAATGCATCAGCAAATTAAAATTTTGTGAATACTGCATCTTTGGGAAGCAAAAAAGTCAGATTCACCACAGTTACTCATAATACAAAGGGTACTCTTGACTACATCCATTCTTATCTTTGAAAGCCATCTAAAGTGCCTTCTAGTGGAGGTGTTATCTACATGCTAACCATCATTCATGATTTCTCTAAAAGAGTTTAGGAATTTTTTCTGAAACAAAAGAGTGATTTTTTACCCACATTTAAAGAATGGAAGATGATGATTGAGAAATATACAAGAAAACAAGTAAAGTGTTGTCGCACTGATAATGGTTTAGAGTTTTATTCTAATGATTTTAATCCTCTATGCAAATAAGAGGAGTTATGAGGCATCTAACAGTTCCTGGTACACCTCAACAAAATGGGGTAACAGAACGAATGAATAGAACTATTATGGAGAAATTCATATGTATACTTTTTAATGCTTAGTTACCGAAGTCATTCTGAGCTGAAGCAGCTTCCATAGCATGTTTTTTTATTAATAGGTCTCCATCAACTACAATTGAGAAGAAGACTCCATAAGAGGTATGGTTTAGTACTCTTGCTAATTATTTTGAATTGGAGATATTTGGATGTCCTACATATGCTCATGTAAATAATGGGAAACTTGAGCCTAGATCTCATAAATGTATATTCCTTGGTTTTAAACCTGATGTTAAGGGATATAAGTTGTGATGTCCTAAATGGAAGAAAGTTGTTATCAGTAGAGATGTTATTTTTTATGAAACAACCATGTTATATGACTTATCTTTTAATACTTCATCTGATAAAGTACAATAGAAATGAAGCATTCAGTTGGACTTTGAGATTGGTTCAAATTCTACACCAAAGCCTACTTCTCAACCTGTTTTCACACCACCACAGCCGCAATATTCTATTGCTAAAGACAGACCTAAGAGAGAAGTTAGGCCTCCTTAGAGATATGTAGAGGCAGATCTTATTGCTTATGCTCTCAATGTAGTAGAGGATATTGATTCTAATCTGAAACCATCTACTTACTCAGAGGCCATTACTTGTGATGATTCTGGTAAGTGGATGATTTCTATGTATTCCTAAAGGGAAGAAGATTGTTCGGTGTAAATCGGTATTCAAGAAGAAAGAAGGAACACCAGGAGTTGAAGAACCTAGATACAAAGCAAGACTTATTACAAAGGGCTACAATCAGGTACCAGGTATTGATTCACTGATGTGTTTTCTCTTGTTGTGAAACACAGCTCGATTTGAGCATTGCTTGGTAAAGCAGCTATGTAAGATCTTGAGCTTGAATTAGATGTGAAGACAGCTTTCTTATATGGAGAGCTTAATGAAGATATTTACATACAAAAACCAAAGGGCTTTGTGGTCTCAAGAAAGGAGGAGCGTGTTTTCATGTTAAAGAAGTCTCTTTATGGCTTAAAGCAATCACCCAAGCAATGGTACAAGAGGGTTGACTCATTTATGACTTCTCATGATTTTGGGAGAAGTAATTTTGATAGTTGTGTCTATTTCAAGAAATGTAATAACGAGTCATTTATCTACTTACTCTTGAATGTTGATGACATGTTGATAGCAACCAAGGATAGAGGAGAGATTGAAAAGATTAAAATTCAGTTGAGCAGAGAGCTTGAGATGAAAAACATGGAAACAACAAAGAAAATACTTTGGATGAAAATTAGAAGAAATAGAAAAGCAAATATGTTGCATCTAAGTCAAAAGGGTTATATTGAGAAAATCCTTTACAGCTTTAATATGATGAATACTAAACCTGTCAATACTCTTTAGTAGCTCATTTCAAACTTTCATCTGCTTTATCTCCAAAATCATATGGTGAGGTTGACTATATATCAAGGTTCCATATTCTAGTGTTGTAGGATCTTGTATGCTATGGTTTGTACACCCTAATTTGTCATATGCCATCAGTATTGTCAGTAGATATATGGAAAATCCTGGTAAGGATCACTGGATAGCAATTAGTAGATTTTTGGATACTTAAGAGGTACTACTAATGTTTGTCTACAATTTGGTAGAACTAGAGATGGAATTATTGAGTTTGTTGATTCTGATTTTGCTGGAGACTTGGATAAAAGAAGATCTCTCATAGGGTATATTTTTACGCTTGGTGGTTGTGCTATCAATTGGAAAGTCGCATTACAAGCTACAATTGCTCTATCCACTACTGAAACTGAATATATGGCTATTGCAGAGGCTTTTAAAGAAGCTATATTATTTGGTGAACTCAGTGATGACTTGAAGACTACTATAGTCTATTGTGATAGTCCAAATACAATCTATCTCATAAAGGATCAGATGTATTATGAGAGGACAAAGCACATTGATATCAGGTATCACTTTGTTCGTGATATTATTGCTAAAGGTGATATTGCTATGAGCAAAGTCAGTACGCAAGATAACGTTGCAGATATGATGACTAAAACACTTCCTATAGCCAAGCTTGAGCACTATCTGGACTTGGTTAGTGTTGGTTGCTGATTGATCCCCTTTAGAGATTTGTGGAATAGGAGGAGAATATTTTATTGTTTATGTTGAAAATTGGGAGTTTGTGTTGATTTTGCTCCTGAATTCGTGTCAAGGTGGAGATTGTTGGATGTGTGACCCGAATTTTGTCAAAGCTGCCAGCTTTGGAGTCTAGGCCATCAACCTATCTACTGTATATCGCCGACCTTAAAGCCATCTCTTAAAATTTTGAATCTATGAATGTTCAAGGCCGGCTAAAAGCCGTTGGCCATTATCAGGAACATCGTCGACCTTTCTCACAAAGTCACCAGCTTTCAGCCAGTGTTAAGCTAAAGACGTGCAATTAAAAGCTACCGGCCTTTATGTCGGCTTACGCATACATATGTGTGTGTGTGTGTGTTATTTTGTTAAGGTTATGTGATTTGTGATCAATTGGATTTCTTGTATACATATCATTTGCACTCCTTCAACATTAGCGAATTCTTCTCCTCTACTTGTGGTTTTTCCCACAAGTGTTTCCATATAAATCTGTTATGTGCTTTACTTCGATTTTGTTTTTGCCATTGTTTAGTAAATCCGTTTATAACAAATATGAATTATATTGAAATATATGGTTGAGGTGAGAAGAAACAAATGCATGTATATTTGATAATTAGAATGATGGTGTTTAATTGAGACTTTGTATTGGTTAACAATTATGTTAAATGGTTAAAAACGAAAAGTAAAAAAAAAATTAACAAACAAAATGGTTAACCATTAAGACAGTTAACCATTGATAATAGATCGGTTTCGGATCAAGATTTTTAAAAACCAAACATTATGGATTGGATGAAAAAATAAGATGACGGATCGGTTAAATGAACCGTGAACATCCCTAGTGGATCATTTTTGTTGGTGGATCTTCAAGTAGATGGTTTTGCGAAGGATTATCATTATTAGTTACTATTTATTAGTAGGTGAACATACTTTGTTTATAGATGTCTCTAAATGATTTTTTAGAGGACTTAGATTATGAATGTGATGGTTTTATGAAATATTTTGTGGTGGTTTGCAATTTGAATTTTCTAGAGCTAATCATTTTTCTTTTCTTTATTATTTATGGAGCAATCTTTCTTTTTTTTTATTTTCCTCAAAAAGTTATAACTATTGAATTATATATATATATTTATATATATATATATACTTCCATGTAGTTTTTTCCCCATTAATGTCGATTTCATATCAATATTTACCTATAATCTCCTTATATATTTTTAGCAATGAGTATCAATTATTTTTAAATCAATCCTTTTATGCCAATTTTAAGTATTTATATATCCGCATAAATGCCAAAGATTTATACAAAGCTTATTTTTTCAATTAGAATTTAGATTTAGTTCGTAATTCAAATCAACACAAATAAAATAGTTATTTTAATGAATGGTTCAATGAGATTGTCTTTCTCATTACTGCAAATAGAATAGGTCACACTCACAACAAAGCATTTCTTCTTTGAAAATGATGTACAGCCACTTGATGAAATATTTGTCGTTTAATATCCTAAATAAACTTAATTACTTAAATAATGTTTCGTTAAAATTAATTACAAAGATACAGTTTTAAAATCGCGTTTTTTAAATGGATATGTAAGTGATTATTATACAGTACAAATCGTATTTATTAATCACGAGATAGAAATTGAAAGTTGAATATCAGTTTAATCACCCGCAATACACTTGTAAACATAAAGCATAAGAGAGAGAGTGTATGAGAAGGTGAGAAGGGTGGAAAAAATAGAAAGCAGAGAGAGAGAGAGAGAGAGAGAGAGAGAGGGGGGGGACAATTGAAGGAAGAGAGAGAGGACAAAGATTTAAAAAAAAAAGGAAAAGAAAGAGAGAAAAGACTAAAGAGGAAGAGAAATGACTGATGATTGAGGTGACAAATTACAAGGGACAAATTGTAGAAGACAAATAAAGAAAGGATGCAAAAAAAGTCGATACCAACATATATTGCAATTTCCAAATGCAATATACATGTAAATTATAAGTATCATGTTTTATTTACACAATAAATTGATGGTAGTCAAACTTTAAATCAAGAATAATAATCGCGATATATGTAAAAATTAAAACATCTCGTTTTACAAACGTAATTTTGCAACAAATTTTGGTAATTAATTTCATCTAACTTTTATATTGGTATTTCTTTTTTTTATAATAACGATAGCATGTGTTAGACCTGATTGATTATAGTTTCCTTGCTGGAGTAGGGATGATTTCTATAAATACAGTTGTCTAGATGCAATGATGCGATGACAATTGGCGACATGATAAAGTGTATGCCGAAGATATTTTTTATTTCCGAAATGTATAGAAGTTAAATTTGAAAAAGAACCAATTAGCACATTGTCTTATGAAATCTCAAAAATGTTGGTATGGTATGTATAGTTTTAACACACCAGGCAAATGATTTTGAGACTTCAATCAGAAAAAGTGCATTTCATGAGATCTATATACGATAGTAGTGTTTGAAAGTAGACAAGTAGCATTAAGAGCTTGCCAACATTACACTAATGTTAGAACTATCCATTGTTAAGTGGGTACTTAAAAAGGACATGGACATGAGATTATTGTATGCTAGACTAGATTATACTTAGTGAGTGAAGAAATTGGATTCAAAATATACACACATAAGGGAATCCAAGTTAAGGCTAAATGGATATGATCCAGTTCTAAAAATATTGCATTTGAGCAACATCATTTCCTTTCATTGTAAATCAGAATGATTCATCTCAAAACCTAATATCATAGTGCATTTAGTGCATGGATTGATCTTAAAACCTTTTATCATAATGCATTTGATATGTGGACTAGACATCTCCATAGGAAGGGTTATGCCTAGAATCCACTTGAAACCATCAAGTCTGAAATAACTTGAATAAATAAAGATATTGAATAGGGTTAAGGAAAGTAAATTCCAAATATTAAAGAGAGGCAAGATGATCCACAAAATTAAAAGTTAAAAAAGATATGTTGAAAACCAATATAACTAAACATAGGAGATAACCACTCCCACACTATTTAGTCTTCTCCTCCATATCCTATTGCATCTCTTCCATCAATATTTATAACTCTTAGAGGTTCCTAAGAGAAGTTCTATGGTAAGTGAAATTATTTTCCTCTTTAACTAATTACGATGAGATTAACAATTAAGTAATAAAAATTGTGACCATTCAATATGGATAGCAATAATTAACAGAGAAGACTAAGAGTTTTTGGGAGATTACGTGAGACGTCTCAAAAGACATAAATTAAGGAATTAAAGAAGAAGAAAGAGTGAAGAACGTTAAAAAGGTAAAATGATTTTGATATGAAATCAACTCTGAGTGTTAACCCTTAGTGGAGGAAAAACCAAGTTTTAAAATTTGTATTTTCTTTTTTAAATCGTTGTCTAACTATGGTCTCCACAAGGCAGCGCACCCATCAAATATAGCATAGTAGAAAAAGATGTAGGTCGTATTCCAAAGGAAAGCTGGTAAGTACTTCTACTCTCGTTCTTCTAGCCGAACAAAAACAGAGGGGTTTTATATACACAGAAGTTAATCTAAGTCTAAACTAACAAAGAAGAAAAACAAAACAAAGCAACAAGTTCCACAGCAACATGCAAGAATAAAGATAAATTAATTCATAAGGTTGTTTGGGTCATGCTTCACCTTAGATCTATTCATGTAACTCAATAATTTTTTTAAAAAATGCTATGTTGGTTATTGAACCGTCAAATTCACGAATGTAAATTTAAGCCTCTCTTGTGATCATAAAGTCTAGACCTAAACTAAACTGTCGAAATCTCTTCTCAAGCTATCATCGGCCTTGATCCGCATAAAGAACAAGAATCTTTTGTTCTAAAAACCAACTCGATGAAATTCAGAACAAGCGATGAAAGGTTTTCAGCTGTCCTCTCTCAAGGTATTTAGGATCAACCTCATCAATAACCTAGATTCATTCATTAAAAAGACCTCTCGGCCTATTATAACAAAATCTAACATGAACCCATATCGTGCACTATAGAGATTCAAGATATATTAAGCTTGAGCTATTAAATGCAATAAATCAATCACGTATTCAAAATGGGTACAGTAGAGTTACATGAAATCGATCCAAGGATCCACAAACCCAAACAAAATCAACTACTCCTCCATAAATATGGCCATACAAAACAACGATTCAGATAAATAGCTCAAACCCATAGTAATATAAAGCAATAGAGAAAAATATCCTTGATGAATTGAAACATTCATACTCAAAGCTATTGTGAAACCCTAAGAGTTCTTGTGTTTCTCTCTCTAGCTTCTCTCTCTAAAGAGAACAATCGTGTTTTTCTCTAGGGTTTTTAGGAATATTCTTTAAAACCCTAGCGTTTATTGGTGGCTATGTATAGGATATGTTACATTCTTCGTAAAATGAAGGCAAGAGAGTATTTATAATCTTCTAATTTCTTCCATTCCCATCCTACCCTTGCAGTGCTGAAGAAGAGGCTGAAAAGATACAAGGCTTGTTTCTTATACAATCCAGCCCAATCTTGCTTTAGTTGCTTGAAATCATCATATAATCTTCTAAATAAGCCCATGAAGTTTGAAAACGAATTTCAACAAGATAAATATCCTTTTCTTCATTAAAACACAAAAATTACATAATAAATATGTCTTAGTAAGCATGAAAAATATGGGACTTTTGACACTTATCAACCCTCTTAGAATGTGTAGAAGGATGTTTAATACAGTGTTGAATGTGTAGTTGTTAAGTAGAGAAAATGCTTTACATCGATGATAACAAAAAAGGTGAGGATGGATAGGGCAAAGCTAGATAAAAGTGTTTTCTTTTTTTTCGAAACATTTCTATGTTCGTTTAATATTTTTGTGTAAAATTTTATTTTGAGAAAGGTGTTTTGCTATCATCAAAAAGGGAGAAAACATTAGGATATTTCCTCAATACTTTTGATGATAACAAAAAGGATCAAAGATATCTAATCTACTTTATCGAGTGTGTAGATTTAGTATTTCATATCAAAATATTTTTCAAAAGCTTTACCAAAACTTATATCAGAGCCTACAGGAAAAATTTATAGTTTAAAAAAAAGACAAGAATTTTGTACTCGACAAGCTATTTTTGTAAGGATCAATAAGAAAACCCAGCTCCACTTTATTAGGTTTATTTGGATAATACATCTAATATGTTCCACTCAATGAGGATTAAAAATCCATGGGGACAAGCTATGTGATAAGCTCAGTTTTTACAAGATTCTAATAAAGTTTCTCAAGAAATTTCTTTATCCAATTTTTATTGAAGATCTTCCCCAAGACATATATTTTCAAACATAAAGACATCAAGAGCACTAATTGGAGACAAAGATTATATTTATCAAGATAGTTGTTATCATGAAGAAGAGAAGATACATGGAAGAAGATAAGATATGCTTAACAAATTATTTCTAGATTTTGTGGAGCTTCAATATCTTGCGGTTTCATTAAATTTCAAATATTTGCAAAGGTTTTAAAATGTGAAATCATCTTAATGGATAAAGGCAGTAACAGATTGAAAAATGGATAAAGTCTTTTATTCAAGGATAACTTCAAGATAAACATCACCGGAAAATGTGGGATATTCTCAAGCTTCAAACATTCAAATTCAAGAAGATAAAGTTTTTATCTGTTTTGAAGATATTTCCGAGATACGATCAAAGAAACGTTATCGAAGCAATTTAAATAGAGATGAAGTTTAAAATCAAAAGAATCAAGACAAGTGTTGAAAATACACATCCTTTTATTGATATTCATCCAAAGTCTCTTTCGGAACTTAATTCAAAAGCTCCTTACTTACGTTTTTGCACTTAATTTTTTGAGATTCCTTTGTATCTCAGTAATCTATCCTTGCTCCTTACTTATGAGAGTTAGGTTATGTGATAGCTTGAGAGGATTACATCCTGGTATCTTATAGTTCTGTGATTAACCTAGGTGTGAGACTTGTGAGATAGAGTAAGATAGCACTGGTGTTTGTAATTGCTCAATTTTTTATTTGATTAATGGAATGACCGATGTGGAAAACCAGATTCCCAGCAGTGTAGCTGGAAAAGAGGACTGACTCATAAGGAGAAACCTCTATAAATGTTGGGCCTCATTTATTTTTTCACATTTTAAATTCATTATTAATTGCATTGCATCCATTTTAATTAAAGTTCCACGCATAAAATCTAATTTTTGCAAAAAGTTTTCAATAACAAGCAATTCACCTCTCACATCTTATTTATTAGCTAGGACCTACAATAGTGATAACATAAAAATTAGTTTAGAATATTTCAACTTAAAAACAAAGGAAAATGTGATGAAAGAGATAATTCGTGAAAGTACACATTCCATGCACAGTTCATGCACCTAGTTTTGTACCTCTCAAAGACTCAAATACAATTAATTCTAAAAGTACATGAGCCCATGCATCAAACCATGCACCTCTCTATAGTATAACAAAATATGCACTCTAGAAGTGCACAACTTATCTACGAGTTCATGCACTAGGTCATATACCATACTATGATGCGAGGAAATTCCTCTATAGAAGTACATGACCATGCACTTTGCCCATGTACATGTAAACAGTCATGCGTTTTGCTCATGTACATTACAATTCCCCTAAAATCACCTCTTTCCTTAGCAACAACAATTAAAACTTATTTCATACCTTTCTATAAGAATTTATCTACACTCTAAGAGTTTAGAACTTAAATCCGAGTAAGGCAAAGGCAAGAGTTAAGAGAGTTTATACCACACATGAGTTAAAAGTATAAATGTTTCTAAACAACCAAATTTCCATGTAATTCAGGTCAGTCAAATTCTAGAATTTGAAATAAATCGACATTCCAGTTACGTGTATACCTTGTTTATTATTTGTGGTTCCTTAGGATAAAAACATAAACAAATTAATTGATTATTCGACTTTAAGCTTTTGCCATTACTTATCCATGGTTGTTGGTATTGGATGGGAAGTACCCATGATATTATCACAATAACCCGACGATCATGGTGTGAAGTTATCCAAAGTGAAGTTGCACCAAGAAGAATTTGGATATAAATTTAGATAGTATTTGTGTCATGGTTATCAAGAAATACCTAGTAGCCTATGTATATATATGTAATTGTGTGTACACCAGGGTATAGTGCGTATCCTTTTGTTGGTTGTTGAGTTAAGATATACAGATAACCGAATAGATGTTTGATGCATTATAACATGTAATTGCATGTGAGTTTGTGTGGTTATTGGTGCACCATATTAAGATATGACTCACTTTTTTTCTTTTTGAGGTATAGATATTACTAGAGCTATTTACTGAACCAAACCGTAAAACGCAGTTCTTTTATATTTTGGTTCGGTTTTGAGGTTCAATTCAGAAAGAGCCTAAACGATTGCGATTCAATGCGACGGGTTGAACCAAACTAAACTGTTTCACATTAAAAGAAACAAAAAAAAAATTAATAAGAGTCATTTTATTTATTTATAACTCTTAAGCATTACATATTGGGACTTGTATTGCTCTAAGATTAATTCAACAAAAGACAAAATTCTTATCATCGAATATATCTATAGGAGCAGGTTTGATACTAAGTTGCAATATCTACAACCAACAACATTGAGATAATTTAGAACTTTAAATTAATTAGTACAACAGAAATTTAAATACATTATAAAGGAATAATATTATAAGTAAATGTGGAATTAATGCAAAAGAATAATTTTCTTAGTTAGTGTTATAGATTTATTAAAAATATATGTTATTTTAAATTCGTATTGAAAAACGTTTTTAAAAGAGGATTATATTTGTAATTGAAAATTTTATATATATGACCTGATATAATGATAAATAACTTTAATTCTTGTGTATCGTTTCTCAATCTACACATTTTCTTCCTTGTGAACTCAAATGACTGTTAAGATTATTCATTAGAATAAAATCTTTTAAAAGCAGTTTGAACCAAACAAAACCAAACTGAACCACATATGAAGCAATTCACTTCAAAATCCTAAACCGTTAAAAGCGGTTTAATTTATTGAGGGTTTAAATTGAACCATTTTGTATATGGTTCGATTCAGTTCAACCCCTGAACCGAACCGAACCGAACCGAACCAAACCAAACTGAAGCATGGATACCCTTAGATATTACCCCATACATTTGACTCGTCATATTATGATATTGTCGTTGACTATATGGGGAGGGTGATAACTTCAAAGATTATCCAATTGATGTGTAGTATCCTAGACAATGTATTCGAGATAGAAACTCCTATTGTCCATTACATGTGTAGTATATTTTTATTATGAGCATGGACCTCTATTTTAGTGGTTAATATGTCTAATGGACTCTATGAGTCACCTTATGTGTTAATCTTTATGTGATGTTAGTGTTGCCCCTGTGTCAAAGAGAATAATGCATGTAAACATGTTGTTTGTGAGGTATCATTAGAAGTGTGATATAGTGTATATATTATTGTATTGTAGTTAATTATAGAATTATGAGCCTTTACATGTTTATATAGCATATAAACACACGGCGGATTGTAAATATACATGAGTTTAGGACATTACAAAGTTGCAGTTCGAAAATTTAGGAAGCAGCACTAGCGGAGCCAATTCTAAAATTGTGGACTCGGCTGTTCATGAGCTAGTTTTGGTGAATTGGGAATGGACTCATGAACAATTTTTTTTAATATATAACAAAATTTTACCAAATTTTAACTTTAAATAAAATTTTAAACTCAAAATTACAATTTGACTTTTACTATAGTCTTTTGCCCATTATTCAAGAATGTTCATTTATTTATACACATATACATCCCATTTTGATTGTAATATTAGCAATATGAGATTAAAATATACTCTTAAAGCTTTAAATACTTTTGTTTTGTGTGTGTGTGTGTGTGTGTGTGTGTGTGTGTGTGTGTGAGGGAAGAGATAATCCTTCTAGTATAACTACATAAAGCAAATTAAACTTGTTTTTAAATTTACACTTGTTTCTTGTGTTGTTATCAATAACACATTAAATACCATGAATTCATTATATATTAGTTCTATTCATATGAAAAATTAGTCTAAAAATATTAAACATTATTTATGTTTTTTTTTCGTCATTAGTTTTTATTATATTTATATATATATATATATTAAAGATGTATCACTCGAACGCACCGGGTCCACGGTTCATGACGGAGACCCGCAATAAACCCTTTATTAGAGTGTGATCCATAACCTAAATTTAATGGGTTACTATCTTAAACGGAGTGGAATGTAAGATAACAAGGATACGGTGGATACCTACTAAATATAGAGCATTTGTTTATGCAGGCAACTAAATAATACGATGGCATACTGTGGTAAAACTCTCGCAATACAACACGTGTTGGAAGTTATGAAATTGAAAGTCAACCATTTTAGGGCCTAGTCAAATGGAGGGAAATCAGCTATGTCGTCTATGGGGTAAATTTGAAATGCCATTCTATATTTCTTGTTCTTTTTGTTTTCAGTGTATGAAACCCAATTTTTATTAGGGACAATATTTACATCTAGTACTATTTAGACATAACTTAGAAGTTAATTACTGTTTTTAACATGTTGAATTTGTTGTTGATGCCAACAGAGAAGAAATATGACCTAAAACCTAGAGAACAAAAAGAGTGGATCGTTGCATAGTGCTGTACTCATATTCTATCCCTCCTATTAGTGCAAGGGTGTTGGCAACTGCTTCACCAAACAGCCATAAGTTCAGCCACTTTGCATGCATTCATAAAGTAAAAATCAAAGGATAAGAAATTCTTAAGAACCTTAGCCCAAAGAAAGCAGACAATAATAAAAGATGAAAAAAAAAATTTTCTGGCTTTATTTCTTGAAGTGAAAATAATTGATGATGTGATGAGTCTTATTAATGAACAAAATCCACGATAATTTAATATTAATATGATGGAATTCGAGCGGTAATGAAGATTAATGAGAAAGGCCACAAATAAAAGCTTCAATTACCATTTATTACAATGAATTGAAATGAGTATAAACAATTTCAATTATTGAGAGTTGATTATTATGGTCTATAAATGTGTAAAGGGATAAGATTTATGGATAAAATTGATGATTCAACCAATCGAAAAATACAGATTAAGATATATTGGCCTCGTGAGATCTTGTGAAAATATAATTATCAGCAGCAAAAATAAATTAAGATCAGGCTCTGCGACTATCTTGCGTATAGGGATAGATACATCTATAAATTCACACTTGATTTGGTCCTGACCGTGTTGCATGGAAGCTCACTCTCACAAGCCATAGAAATGGTATTTGTTATAATTAGTGAAAAGAGCCCGGGTTTTAAGCAATGTAGGAATTTAAATTTATAGCATGTACAACGATTCTCTATACATTCGAAAAATTAAAAAAGAATTATTGAAAGAAAGGATAAACTTACTCATAGTTGTTGAACAAAAAACAAAAACCAAGCCAAAATAAAGTAAGAAGTGAAATGAAAAGAAACAGTTTCTCACCTGATAATGGACACTACTGGATTAGAAGGTCCAATTGGCTAGGAAGGCAACCTCAACCGTTTAGCTGTCACATCTAGTTGGTGACTGATATATTGGCTGTTTGAATAGTCTGATTTTCATCTGTATCTAATTTATATCTCTATATCAATTCTGTTTATTCTTTTAATGAATAAAAATATATTTTTTTATCTGTATCTAATTCTTGACAAACATCAATTTGAAAATAAAGATATCAAAATAAAAAGAAAAAGGTAAAACAACTAGACAAGTAAGCTCAGGACATGCAACATCTTCATTAATAAACCTTACTTTGTTGCTGTGGATACAGCAAGAATGAAAGATCTTCTCCAACCATGATAATTAGAGCCTTCTAGAATTGGGATTGCTAACCAAGACAGGGGTATGGTTATGACCGTGATGTGGAAAGGAGATTCTTTTATCTTTAATGGCACCATTATGTGGACTCGCTACATAGCTCTTTTTGCATCAATCTTGTGTAAAAAACAACGAATGCTGGTTATATACAAGAGTACAATGGGGAGAAAGCTAGTTAGAAAGCTAAAAGAAGAATAATTTGATACAAGTATGAATTAAGTTATATCTTCGAGATTGCTGTAGTTGTAGCGCAAGGCTCCTCTTGTAAAGAATACATCTTGATAGTGTCACCAATTTAGACAAAGCAGTTTAATCACATGGCCTCAGTAAAGACCAATTTTGTGTTCCACATCTCTCTTCATCTGAACCGTTAGAATGTCAAGGATGAAGTATATCTCATCAGTTCTCTCATGAGATTTGTCTTGGGCCAGAAATACATGGATCCCATTTTTCTCCTCAATCCAACTGCATCCTGGACTCTTCTGCATCCCTCTATCCTTAATCATTTGTCTAGTTCTTGCAAGATTTGACCATCTACCCGCAGAAGCATACAAATTTGCCAACAAAACAAAACTGCCAGTATTGTCTGTTTCCAATTCTATGAGTCTCTGCGCTGCAATTTCTCCCAACTCAATATTACCACAGATGACACACCCTCCAAGCAAAGCACTCCAAAGCACTGCATCAGGTTCCATGGGCATTTTCTTCACTAATTCAAATGCTTCAGTTAGTTGTCCAGCACGACTTAAGAGATCAACCATGCAGGTGTAATGCTTTAAGGTAGGAGCAATATGAAAATGTGGCATCAAGTCGAAGAACTCACAACCCGTTTCAACATCTCCAGCATGAACACATGAAGAGAGAACAGACAAGAAGGTTACATGGTCTGGTCTATAACCGTCTGTCAGCATTCTACGAAAGAGTTCAATTCCCTCTTCCCCAAGGCCATGCATGGCATATGCAGTAAGCAAAGCATTTTGTGACACCAAATTATAGTCGTAGATTTTGTCATATGCCAGAAGAGCATTCCTAATGCTCCCACATTTAGCATACATGTCTACAAGCGCAGCCCCAATATGGACATCTGAATCATACACATGTCTGATTGCATATGCATGCAGCTGTTTGCCACATTCCAATGTTGCCAGTTTTGAGCAAGCTGTTAAGACCATTCCAATCGTGTAGATATCAGGCCCTACATTGTTTTTCTGCATGTCAGAAAACAAGCTCATGACTAAATCATAATGCCCATTCTCTGCATAACCAGCAACAATACTGTTCCAGGTATAGGCATTTGGCTCAAAACCGTCTTCCTTCATTCCTTCAAAAAAGCCATGAATATCTTCAATACTACCAAGGTGGGAATAGCCCGATATTAAAGCATTCCATGTTGCTATGTCTCGTTCCTCTACCATACTAAAGGCTAACAGAGCTGATGCAAGGTCTTGGCACTTGCTATACATGTCCACCAATGCCCCCCCAACAAAGGGATTAGACTGCAGACCTCGAACAATGGCATGTGCATGTACCTCCTTTCCTCGCTGCAAAGCAGCTGTGTCAGCACAGGCAGTTAGAATGCTTCCTAAAGTAAAGGAATCGGGTTCAACATCATCTTCTGTTAGCATGGTTGTAAACATGGTCAAGGCTTCTTCAAAGAGGAAGTTATCTGCATACCCAGATATCATTGAATTCCATGATATTTTATCCCTCTTGACACCTAAAAGTTCCATTTGATCAAACAATTCCTTGGCCTTTGCTGTTTCACCATTTTCGCAATGCCCAACAATCATCGTATTGTAAGATACAGAGTTCTGAAGGGAGTAATTCAAAAACATCTTGTGAGCACTTACCATATCAGAGCATCTCCGATACACATCGACCAATCCATTCACGACATATGAACTTGAAATAAACCCATGTCTTGTGACATATCCATGAATCTCTTTCCCCAGGTTAAGCTCTTGAAGTCTAGCACAAGAAGGAAGAGCACTTGCTAAAGCACGTGCATTCAGCTCAAATCCTTCATCTACCATCCTAGCTAAAAGCTGGAGAGCTTCCCTGTCATAGCCATTCTGTGAGAATCCTCCAATAACAGCACTCCAGGAAACCACATTAGGAACTATATAATCTAAACTGGACATTCTATCCATATACTCCAAAGCCTCATAAACCAAACCATTTGCTATACAAGCTGTAACAACTGAATTCCAAGAAACACGGTCCCTCTCAGGCATCTTCACCAAAACCTTCTTAGCATCATCCAAGCTCCCGCATTTTCCATACATATCTATAAGGGCATTATTCACATAAACATTTGAAACGTGCTGCTGCTTTATCACCGTTCCATGTAACTGCCTTCCCAAATCTAAAGAAGAAAGGGCAATACATATCCTCAAAGCAAGCGGAAACACGAAGAAATCAAGAGCAACGTCTTCAAACAACAGTTCCTGAAACAACAAAAAGGCTTCATCAATAAAACCATTGTCCAAATGGGCACTAATAATGGCCGCCCAGGAGTACAAGTTTCTGTGAGGCATTTTATCGAACAGTTTGAGTCCATCCTCCAAACAACCACACTTCCCATACATCTGGAGTAATTTGGTCTGGACAAACTCGTGACCATGAAACCCATTTTTAAGGGCATGGGCGTGTATTTGTTTTCCACGATCTGGGTGTCCGCAAGATTCGAGGATTGAAGCGTAGGAAGTGGAATCTACTGGTTTATTGAGAACGGTCAGACTCAGACATGTGTCGCATGATGCTGGCTGATGGTGTGCTTGTTTGCGTGATGGAAAGGAGACTGTAACTGGACGACCTGGAGGGATAGTTGAAGTGCGGTTGTGATGAATAGGGTTTGGCTTTGGCTTCGGCTTTGGTGGGGGATTCATACATGGTTCTAACAGAACAGCCGCCATTCTGTTTAATCGGTTGGAAGGAACGACCACGAGGACAAGCTTATTAATTGTCCGTACCTCCCGGATAGCACTTTTGTTGTGACCTGTCGGACTTTTATTGTGTTCAGGCACCTTACGCTTTAATAGTAAAGCGACGCACAGGGTGCATTAAAAAATAAAAACAATATAACAAATAGTTCCAGAATTCTAACCAATTATACAATTAAATACATAAAACTAGAAATTCATCAATTTAATATTTAAATTTTAAAATTACTTAATTAAGTACATAAAAAAAATCTTTCATCCACACTTTTATTAAGTTATTTTAGGTACTAAATTTATTAATTTTAAAATTTTATAAATATCAAATTAATCAATTTTAAAGTTTAAGTTTTAAATTAATTATTTTTTAAATTTAGATATCTAATTATATATTTTACCAAAATTCAGGTATTATTTATTTATTTAAGACATCATCCCTAAAAATTACGCAATATTTAATCTTTTTTTTCCTTTCTTTTTTTTTCAAACAATAATTAAATCATATAATTTAAATTTTAAAATTCATACTCATCCGACGTAGAATTAAATAATGAAATTGAGTTGAAACATCTAAACTTTCATTATCTTTTTTTTCCAAAATTCTAATATTGAAACATTTATTGTATAACTGTTTGGCACTGACTTATTTCTCTTTTGAAGTCACATGCTATAACGGCCCCTTTTTCTCTTCATATAATGTAGATTTTTCAAGTTTAAATTTAATACGTAAAAGAGAACATGTTAAATTAGAAATGGAGAATTAAGTTATTCCAACTAGGTCTAAATTTAATTTGATTTTTATTTACTTAAAATTTAATAATTGAAGGAAATACTTGAAAACTAAAGATAAGAAAGTAAACAATGAAAATTTTAGGGAAATACTACTCTTTTAAGATGATATATGAACTTTACTAGAAGTTTGGATTTTCTTTTTTTTTTTTATCTCAAATAGATGGTCTAGCACTGCTAAGTAGCATATACAATTAAATTTTATCCACCAGCATGGTTGTTGCAGGTGTCCATTCCGTCGGTAGAATTTGGGTTCTACAATTACTAAATACAGTTGATGTTTCGTCGAGAAGGTGCTCGATGTGGTTACTTCGATGCTCAAATAGTTTGTGGGACACCCAAAGATATACAAAGAGCAATTGATCAAATAGAAGTAGCCTTCTTTGACTGGCGGAAGGAATGGCTATTTATAGTTGTGATCAAAACGGGATCCATCGAATCTTTTCTGTTATGATGGACCTCGAGCTAGTAGCTGACCTGACATCGAGGTGGAAGATTTGTCTCTAATTCAGTGTGAAGGACTGCGAGGGCACAAAGCATGGCCGAATTGGGGATGTCCTCCCCTTCCTTTCCGATCTTGTGTTCAAGACAATTGCTACGCAAAATGTCATAAAGCAACTACTTGGAAGAGCTCGTGGTACATCCTAGGATAAGAAGAGAGATCAAGGTCAAGGCACAATTAGACTCCTTGGGCTATTGAGAGCCAAACCCACTAGGCAGACTCTTTATAAGCCAATTGAACTTATGAGCTTTGGAGCCCTTTGTGGGCCTTTGGCCCAAGTGAGGGTCACAGTAGACTAGTTAGGTCTCGGCTTGTTATTTATTGTCAATAATGCTTTTATTAACTTTTTTATTTTCATCTTAAATCAAGGTCGGAGTAGGAAGATATGACTGAGGTGAGCCATATATTAATTAAGTTAATACTACAATTATTTATATGTATTTGCTTACTATTACAATTATATTACATCTTATATATGTATAAGAATTTTATTAAGGATTTCATTGTTATATTTTTTCAATTGATAACTATGAAAAAAAAATCATCCAAGAAATAACTAAGGGTACTTAGTTCATTTGGTAAAATATTGTATATATATTATTTGAAAAATTAATTATAAAAAATAAAGTTAATACATGACATAATTAATGTTATTTAAAAATTCTTTATACGATAAAATTAGAACATTTATCATATGAATAATATAATTATTATTTGTGCTATACGGAAAATAAAAGATTTGTTTAAAAAAATTTATTTAGTTATATATAGTTTTGTGATAAATTAATGTAATTCTATTTGTTACTATGAAATAATATTTTATGAGATAAAATCAAAACATTCATAATTTGAGCAATATAATTATTATTTGTAGTGTAATACAAATAAACAGTCATTGTTTATAAGAATTTATTTAGTTAAATATAGTCTTATGATAAATGAATTTAATTATATTAGTTAGTGTGAAAGAAAAAGTTGAAAAAGAGAGGAGAAATTCTATGATTTCTCCATTAATTTTAACAAGACCGGTCCCGTCACCATCGAATAGCTCACACTATATCAAACCACTAAAATAGCTAATATTCCAATTATTATATTTATTTTAATTGATTAGATAAATGATTGAACTCATCACATCATAGATAGAGATTAAAGTGCCTTACCACTAAGTTACTTTTATATTTTATGTTATTATTTAGTCTTTATAATATACATATAATATATCAATTTTTTTGTTTTCTTAAAAAATTTTTAAAAAATTAAAATTTTCTAAGTATGCGGGCCACTGCGATCCACCCTATCTTAAATGCAATTTTGAATCAATAGCAATGAGATTATTTCATGTTTAATCATTATTTTTAAAAATTATATAAATACCATTTGGATAAAAATAATTACATAATTACCACCATTCTATGAGGTTTTTTGTGTAATTGTTATTATCCAATGTGTTTCCTATATTGTCACGCCCCGAGGGTATCTTAGACGGGACAGTTTCGCCATACATAATACCCGGCTTAAGATTTAAATCATAAATCTCTTAAAGCCATAAATATTGTGCAGAAACGTATCCTGAATAGATAACCAATGGGTTTGATAGTATCAGATTAGCCATATAATATACAACTAATAGCCTCAAAACTAACTAATAACTACTGCAGAAATATAACATTAAAAGAAAAGTAGTTTAAGAGTGTATATAACAAAGCAGTTGGATTACTGATCCTATAAATATTACAATCCTGTTTCAAAGATTTATTTAAAAACCCCTCCCAGGAAAAAGAAGAAGGAACTCTCTTCAACCCTCGTATCCTTCCCTCAAAACCCTGAATCCAAAGAGGAGCTAACCTGAGGGTAGCCTCGTCCTGACTGGTACCAAAGATAGTCCTGTGACAATAAACTGTAAGGGAGTGAGCGATCTACAGGCTCAGCGAGTCATACTCCTCACACTATACCATTCAAGCAAGTTATTAATTCAAACATATGCAATGCAAACAATCAAGTGGACAAATATATATAGCCAACCGGTAACCATATACATATTCGGATTTGCGCCCTCCGAATCCGGGGTTGGGGTACATCCACTCATCAGCACCCAGATTAATATACTTCGGGAATCAAATTTCTCAAGAAAACTTTTTATATATCAAAATAATATACATATAACAACATCCCAGTGAAGTAATAAATCCGAAACAATGACCCGGCGCGATTCTAGGAAAAGGGCCGTCTCCCCAGGACGACTTAGTTCTCATTCTCCTAGAACAAGGCCCATGGTACACACTAGGTATATACCACTTCGGTCCTCCATGTTCACCATCCTCACGGGACAGTGCGGCCCATCCGGGTCAAGGTGTAGTGGTGATGGCCTTCTACGTGCATAAATGCTATGCATGAATGTATTCAATTATTATGCCAGATTGTTTTATATTTATTTACTTGGCGTGCAAACAAGTTTCATACACTTTCATTTCTATTCTATAGCATCCAATGGGTTAGAATATAATTACAATATTTTATCAACCAGTTCAAGTAACCACAGTCACAGTTTATTTCCCAACCCCTTAATATTTTATTACTTGATTAATTCTATTCTACAACCACAATCAAGTATAGAGATCATAGGAATATACTCACCTGTCCATATTTCTTGTCAGTCGTAATAGTCAACAGGCAGGTCAAGCTCAGAGTCAGAATCACCTGAATATAATTAAAGATGGAAATATACTATAAGAATTGACTAAAAACATCTAATATATATATAATATATATATACACATATATATATACTACAGACTTCCTATATTTCCGTAATCTAGCACTAAAACCTTATATAGCTAATTTAAATCGATTTAACGTAGATTATACGTACAAAGGTGGTTTACTAATTATTTTAGAGTTATTTGAAATATAAGCAAAATAATAACAACAACTAATAGAAATAAAAAATATTATTAAAGATAAAGAAATTTTAACCAAGTAATATAAGTAACTAAACATATAGATATATATATATAAGTACGTATTGAAAGGTTAAAGGAAATAATTTAATAAACATGAATAATAATAATAATAATAATAATAATAATAATAATAATAATAATAATAATAATATATATCATATTTAAGTCTATGTATATATAAGTATATTATAAAACAAATAAATCAACATACTTATATTATATTAATAATTTAATTCTTATATATAAATAAAGCATAAATATATATATAGCAAGAAATATGATATATCCTATAGTATATATAAGTATAAATATATAAATATATAACATATAAGAGCTTATACATATACATATATACATATACTAATTATATAAATATAATATATACATATATACATATATAAATATATACTAATTATATATAACATATACGTATATATATATATATAGATAGATAGAAGAAGCAGCAAGGTTGCTGCACGGAGAAGGAGCAACGCGGCTGCTGCTTGGTGGAGCGCAAGCTTGAGCGCTCCATGAGCGCTCACTGAGCGCTGCTCGAGCGCTTCTGAGCGCCAGCTAGAGCGCTCCATGAGCGCTCGCTGAGCGCTGCCCGGTGAAGACAGAGCAGGGTGCTCTGTCTGTACGCGGTGATGTGGGTGTGTGTGGGTGATGCTGTGGTGCGGTGGCTGAGGTGGTGCGGTGGGGCTGTGGGTGCTGTGGCGGTGCGGTGGTGTGCTGGGGTGGTGCGGTGGTACGTGCGACGAGGAAGGAGAAGAGGAAGAAGAAGAAGGAGAAGAAGAAAACGAAGAGAACAAGAAGAAGACAAAAGAAAAAACTTACTCCTTAATGATCTTCGTTGCTGCCAGAGGAAGAAGAAAGAAGAACAAGGAAAGAAAAGGAAAAGAAATCAAACAAAGAAAGAAGAAAACAAAGAAGCTCCAAAACGGAAAGGAAAAAGAAGAAGAGGGACGCAGCTAATGTATATATATATATATATATCTCAAGACAAAAGGAGCTTAAAGTCAACAAAAACAATGTCAGACATATCCTCCGAATTATCTTATATAATATATATTAATAAATTGATCACAATGGATCTTGCTAAATATTTGTTACTAATTGTCTCGGAAAAATTTAATCAAAAATAAGAAATATCCAAATTAAACAAAATAGCACGGTTAAAATTATAATAGTAAATCGAATAATATTTTTATCGTATAAGATCAAATACTCAGACAACTTTCGGACAAAGAATTTATAAATAAAATCTTTAATTAATACTGTTTAGAGTAGATTCATAGTTGAATAAAGAAAAATTAGTTTATGAGAAGTTTATACTCAATTTGATAAATAAAATAAAATAATCAAAATAATAATTAAAATTATCAAGACAATTTAAGAAATCAGAAATCGGAAATTTTTCGGAGCTCACATCCTACCCCCTTAAGAGAAGTTTTGTCCTCAAAACATAAAGATTTACCTGAGTTTTGAAGTAAGTGAGGATATTTTTGTTTCACTTCTTCCTCAGATTCCCAAGTAGCTTCTTCTTGATTATGATTTTTCCACAAAACTTTCACATATCTGATTTCTTTGTTCCTCAATTTTTGAACCTTGTGATCCAAAATCGAATTGGATGTTCTTCGTATGTTAAATTTGCTTTCAACTGTACTGGCTCCAATTCAACAACTTTATCCGGATCGGGAATGTGTCTTCTTAATACAGATACATGGAACACGTTGTGTATACCGGATAAGTTTGGTGGCAAGGCTAGTCGATAAGCCAAGTTTCCTACCCTTTCCAGGATCTCAAAAGGTCCAATATATCGGGGGCTTAATTTTCCTTTCTCGAATCCGATGTATACTCTTAATAGGACTTATTTTCAAGTACACATGATCCCCAATGTCGAATTCCAAGATTCGTCGTTTTAAATCTGCCCAACTCTTTTGTCTATCTTGAGCTTCCTTCATTCTTTGTTGAATGATTCTCACTTTCTCTGCAGCATCTTGTATCAAATCAGGTCCTAGTACGAGTTTCTCCACATCATCCCAGAATAATGGTGATCGACATTTCCTCCCATATAGTGCTTCATAAGGGGGCATTTGAATAGTGGAATGATAACTGTTGTTGTACGCAAATTCCACTAAAGGCAAGTGTTCATCCCAATTTCCTTTGAATTCCATAACACATGCCCTAAGCATGTCTTCCAATGTTTGGATAGTTCTTTCAGATTGTCCATCTGTTTGAGGATGATAAGCGGTACTAAATCGTAATTTAGTACCCAAACCTTTTTGTAAACTTATCCAAAACTTGGATACAAATCTAGGATCTCTGTCTGATACAATACCTGCTGGAATTCCATGCAATCTCACCACTTCTCGGATATATAGTTTTGCTAACTTATCCAAGGAGTATGTCATATTAATTGGCAAGAAATGTGATGATTTTGTCAACGATCCACTATCACCCATATGGCATCATTTTTGGATATGTTTTTGGTAATCCGCTCACAAAATCCATGGTAATTTGATCCCACTTCCATTCCGGAATAGGTAAGGGTTTTAGCAGCCCTCCTGGCCGTTGATGCTCAGCTTTCACTTGTTGGCACACTTCGCATTTTTGTACAAAATTTGCCACATCACGTTTCATCCCATTCCACCAAAAATGATTTTTCAGATCTTGGTACATTTTAGTACCTCCGGGATGTACTGTATACCCAGATGTATGAGCCTCACTCATAATCTCCTTCCGAAGTTCTTGATCATTAGGCACACATAATCTTTATTCAGGCGTATCAATCCATCATCTCCAATTTTGAAATCTGTATACCTTCCTTGTTGTGTTTCTTGTTTCACCAAAAGCAAGGTGGAGTCATGCTGCTGAGCTTCTTTTATCCTTTCATCAATGTGGGCTCAATTATTATATTAGCCAACTCAACCTCTGATTCATGCCAAGCAAATTCAATATTCAAGCGTTCAAATTCTCGAATCATCTCTTTTTGAGACGTAAGTAATGCGGCAACTTCTGCATGATTTTTCCTACTTAAAGCGTCAGCCACAGCATTTACTTTTCCAGGACAATAATTTATTCTAAGATCATAATCCTTGATTAACTCCAACCATCTTCTTTGTCTCATATTTAATTCCTTTTGAGTGAATAAATATTTAAGACTCTGATGATCAGAATAAATCTCACATCTTTGCCCATATAAATAATGTCGCCATAACTTTAGAGCAAAGACAACTGCTGCTAGCTCCAAGTCGTGGTAGGATAATTTTTCTCAGAGGGTCTCAATTGCCTTGAAGCATAAGCAATTACCTTACCATTTTGCATCAACACACAGCCAAGCCCATTTTTTGATGCATCACTGTGAACAGTGAATGGTATTTCACTATTTGGCAAGGTTAATATCGGTGCTGAGACCAATCTTTTCTTTAATTCCTGGAAACTTTCCTCTCTCTTTCATTCCATTCAAACTTCTCATACTTTTGAGTCAATTGAGTAAGGGGTCGAGCAATTTTTGAAAAATCTTTCACAAATTTTCTGTAATAACCTGCTAACCCCAAAAGCTTCTTATCTCTGTAACATTTTCCGGTTGTTTCCAACTAACAATTGCTTCGATCTTTGCAGGATCCACAGATACTCCTTTTCCTGAAATTACGTGCCCTAGAAAAGAAATTTCATTTAACCAGAAATCACATTTGGAAAATTTGGCATACAACTTGTGTTCTCTCAAAATTTGTAATGCCAGTCTTAGATGCTCAACGTGTTGTTCAGCAGTCGTTGAATAGACTAAAATGTCATCGATGAAAACAATGACACATTTATCCAATAGTGATCTGTATATCCGATTCATTAAATCCATAAATGCAGCAGGGGCATTGGTCAAGCCAAATGGCATAACCAAAAACTCGTAGTGCCCATATCTGGTTCTAAAAGCTGTTTTTGGCACATCTTCAGGCTTAATTCTGAGTTGATGATAACCAGATCTCAAATCAATTCGGGAGAAAACGGTAGCCCCTTGTAATTGATCAAACAAATCATCAATACGCGGCAAAGGATATTTGTTCTTTATTGTTACTTTATTCAACTCTCTATAATCAATACACAACCTCAGAATTATCCTTTTTCCTCACAAATAAAACAGGGGCTCCCCAAGGAGAAACACTAGGTCTGATAAAACCTTGCTCCAATAATTCTTGCAATTGTTTCTTTAATTCCCGTAGTTCAAGTGGAGCCATTCTATATGGTGCCTTTGAGATTGGTTCGGTACCAGGTACCAAATCAATTCCAAAATCAATTTCCCGTTTTGGTGGTAAACTCGATAACTTTTCCGGAAAACATCAAAATTCCTTTACTAAAAATTTCCGCAAGATTATCTTCTTTCCTTTCTCCCTCAGAAGCATACAGAAAGTTTGAATCCCATTGACGATGCCCATTACTTAACATTAGTTCAAATGAACTTAATTCCTTTTGTTGTGGAATCACCAATCCTCCAACAAAAACAACTCGGATCCATTTGCAGCTTGGAAATTTATTTCTTTCCTCTGGCAATCAATTGTAACTTTTGTTTTGGTCATCCAATTCATGCCCAAAATTACTTCATATTTATTTATTTCCAATACTATCAAATCAGTAGTAGTATCATGATCCTGTAATTTAAGGGACAATCCTTAATTACTTCCTTAGAATTCACAATACTACCAGTTGGAATCTTCACACTAAAACTTCCTGGAATCATTTGGCATCCCGGTTCGTTTTGCTGCCTTGGGAGTGATGAAAGAGTGTGTAGCACCAGAATCAAATAAGGCATAGACGATATGATTTGCTATGGAAATATTTCCTGAATTAACGAATTATGTAAAGTTATTAAAAGCAAACTATTATGTTTTCTATTATCAACCTAAATCAACTTAACAACTAATTTACTAGGGCTTTACTCTAAGAATATTGAAATTCCTACTTTAGTAAAAGAAAAGAGTTTAACTTAGATATATACCTGCAATAAGTCCGGAAGAATAAGCATCTTCATGATCCATTCCAGTAATTCTGATATTTGATCATCATCATATCCACAATCCCAAGTAGTTTCAAGATTGAATAGTCGTCCTCCAGAACGATTATTTGTCCTCCATTCTTCCTTTCAGCAGAATTATTTCCTGTACCAATTACTGGTTTGATTGCATTCATCTGTCTTTTTGGGCAAGTGTTAGAGAAGTGCCCAGTTTGTTTACAAATGAAACAAGTAGTAACTGGTTTCTTTGGACAATCATTAATCAAATGCGTAGCATCTCCACAGAAATAACATTTATTCTCAATTGGGGGCAAGACCTTGGTTTATGGTCTCCATTGCATTTCCAGCATTTGACATCCTGACTATTTCTCTCTTTTTGCCAAAGGGCCTTTGAAACATGGGTTTCTTAAATCTATTTTTGAATCTCGGCCCTTCAAATGGTCTTCTTCCGAACACATTCACCCTTTTTTCTTCTGCTTACTTTTTCTTTTTCTAGCATTTTAACACCCGAGCTTTCTCCACCAAAGCCTGATAGGTGTTAACTCCAAACTCTTCTAATCTACACCTCATGTCTTCATCTAACCCACTGAGAAAACTTGCATTTTAACTCCTCACTATTTCGATAAGACTCAGGGGCATGTTGTAATAACTTGCTGAATTCAGTTTCATATTGATCGATGGGGCGTCCTTGCTGGAAATGTGCAAGAAATTAGCACTGTATTGCACTTTTAAACTTGTTGGAAAATACTCTTTTAAGAATTCTTGTCGAAAAATTTCCCAGGCTATTGGATTTACCAAATCCCTTTTCTCGATTCCCACCAAGTACGAGCACGGAATTTGAGCATATAGGTACCATATTCAGTCTTCAAATTTTCTGGTACCTCAAAAGCAGCAAAAGATCTCTCCACTTGAGCTAACCAGTCTTCGGCCTCATCTGGCTGGCCGTAGGATCCATCAAAGTACCTGTTGCATTTAATAAATCAGGTAGCATGCTCCTATATGGTCTTGGTGGTAGTGGAGGCAATGGAACTGGATCTACTGGAATCTGGAGGTGGTACTGGTGCCGCTGGGGCTACTGGAATCACCGGAGGTGGTGGTATGGTGCTGCTGGAGCTACTGGAATCACCGGGGTGGTGGTACTGGTGCTGCTGGGGCTGGGCTTGCTGACCTCCTTGTGCTAAAGTTCCAACTATATCTGCCAAGCGAGCAATGGCAGCCAAAACTTCATCAGATCTATCTTGCCTTGGAGGCGCGGTGGTGCATCTTGTTCGGGAGCTGCTTGAGGTTCAGGAACTCTATGAAAAACATGAGTACGACGTGGGGGTCGTCCACGACCTCTTCCAGATGGTCTGTACATCAAACATGAAGAAGAAAATTTCTCGTATAATTAATAAATATAAACTATATATATTATTAAAACAAAATTTCAATAAAGTATTAGCATTATATACATAATCGTACAAGAAAATAGCAAAAGTTATACTTCTATTAACTTTTAGTCAAGTTAGATACACTGATAAGGTAGTTGCCTCCTTTAGGACAACTCTTACAAGTGGTTCTTATATACATAAGATCACATAACTATTTACATGGAATCTTAATACATGTTTTCCTATCCTCAAAAGACATCAAAGGAAAACCACAGGGAGATATTATCTAAGTCAATACACCGTCAACCCTGGATACATAAGATTCCCAAAAAGAATTCCCCCAAAATACATCAAAACCCTAATAGCAACCTAGCCCTAACTATGAGGAATAATCATGGATGATTTCTATACATACCAAAAGTGAAATCATTTCCGACTATTCCTTCTATCTACTACTAACTATAAGGGCTGTGCTCATCATCACTCTCCATCTACTGGAGGCAAAGTCCGAGGCGGACTGTCTGAAGAAGCGATGCTAGATGAACTGTCCTAGAGTCTGGAGCAAAGAAACCCGAAGTATCAAGTAAAGAAGGGTCAGCTATAATATCCGTAGACATGGGAGGCTGAACATCAACAACAGCTGCATCCCCTGTAAAAGCCAAGTCCCCAACATCCTGTGGTGGCAGAAAAGGCTCCTGAACAAAAGGGAAACTATCATCTCCGGCAGGAAATAACTCAATGGAAAGCTCCTGAAATGTCATAGGCAACGACTCCAAAGGAGACATGACACTCTCGGCAAACTGCCAAGCCTGCTGAACAGCCTCAGGTGTCTCAACCTCTATCTGAACACCAACCTGAGAGACAGGCTCCCATATCGGCTGATACACAGGGTCCATAATAGACTGAGGCAGGGGGTCCCATAAAGGCGGAGGTATCGGTGGTAACGGAAAGTCCCACGTCGGTACGATCTGTCCTGCCAGTGCTGATAAGGTGGGAAGATCATCTGATGCTGCTAAGAATATCCTCCTGTATCAGGTCCCTCTGGTGGTGGATGCGTAGTCGGTATCCATCGCTGTGCATATGCTGAAAAGACTCCCGCATGATGGGCAGCCATCATAGCCTGGTGATCTCTACAGAAATCTCTAGCATATGCTAACTCTGGACTCATCTGCACCCAAGTCCTAAAGTCAGGTCTGTCGGGTGGTGTCCCAGGGCCAACTAAGAATATCACATCCTCAAATGGCACTCCCTCATGTCCAAATAAAGTGCCACCTCCTCAAGAACATACATAGTCTCAACATCAGTCAGACGTCCAGCGGATGTATGAAACTGCAGCTTAAGCATCCTATCGTGCCATTCACCTCCCACAATCCTGCTCGCCACCAAGTAATAACTGTATCTATATCCTTTGGCCTCCCGTATAGAGCAAGATCTCACAAAGAACACGAAGTCGACGATAGGAAATCAGACTCTCCTCAGGTTGATGACGGAAAGCGATCCACTCATCCCGACTTGAAGATAGGATTTCTACAAAAATAAGAAAAAGAAAAAAAACTAACTTAGTTCTTTCTTTGCCATAAATATATCTATAAATATAATTCTATAATTACTATATATTACCCACTTGGTTGTACCCCACTCATCTCTCAATAAGGTTTGTTTTCTTACTTCTAAGCTCTGATTAAGCGCCAATGCTTAAACACCGCTCTGATACCAATCCAAAACTGTCACGCCCCGAGGGTATCTTAGACGGGACAGTTCCGCCATACACAATACCGGCTTAAGATTTAAATCATAAATCTCTTAAAGCCATAAATATTGTGCAGAAGCGTATCCTGAATAGATAACCAATGGGTTTGATAGTACAGATTAGCCATATAATATACAACTAATAGTCTCAAAACTAACTAATAACTACTGCAGAAATATAACATTAAAAGAAAAGTAGTTTAAGAGTGTATAACAAAGCAGTTGGATTACTGATCCTATAAATATTACAATCCTGTTTCAAAGATTTATTTAAAAACCCCTCCCAGGAAAAAGAAGAAGGAACTCTCTTCAACCCTCGTATCCTTCCCTCAAAACCCTGAATCCAAAGGGAGCTAACCTGAGGGTAGCCTCGTCCTGACTGGTACCAAAGATAGTCCTGTGACAATAAACTGTAAGGGAGTGAGCGACCACAGGCTCAGCGAGTTATACCTCACACTATACCATTCAAGCAAGTTATTAATTCAAACATATGCAATGCAAACAATCAAGTGACAAATATATATAGCCAACCGGTAACCATATACATATTCGGATTTGCGCCCTCCGAATCCGGGGTTGGGGTACATCCACTCATCAGCACCCAGATTAATATACTTCGGGAATCAAATTTCTCAAGAAAACTTTTTATATATCAAAATAATATACATATAACAACATCCCAGTGAAGTAATAAATCCGAAACAATGACCCGGCGCGATTCTAGGAAAGGGCCGTCTCCCCAGGACGACTTAGTTCCCATTCCCCTAGAACAAGGCCCATGGTACACACTAGGTATATACCACTTCGGTCCTCCATGTTCACCATCCTCACGGGACAGTGCGGCCCATCCGGTCAAGGTGTAGTGGTGATGGCCTTCTACGTGCATAATGCTATGCATGAATGTATTCAATTATTATGCAGATTGTTTTATATTTATTTACTTGGCGTGCAAACAAGTTTCATACACTTTCATTTCTATTCTATAGCATCCAATGGGTTAGAATATAATTACAATATTTTATCAACCAATTCAAGTAACCACAGTCACAGTTTATTTCCCAACCCCTTAATATTTTATTACTTGATTAATTCTATTCTACAACCACAATCAAGTATAGAGATCATAGGAATATACTCACCTGTCCATATTTCTTGTCAGTCGTAATAGTCAACAGGCAGGTCAAGCTCAGAGTCAGAATCACCTGAATATAATAAAGATGGAAATATACTATAAGAATTGACTAAAAACATCTAATATATATATATATATATATATATATACTGACTTCCTATATTTGGAATCTAACTAAAACCTTATATAGCTAATTTAAATCGATTAACTAGATTATACGTACAAAGGTGTTTACTAATTATTTTAGAGTTATTTGAAATATAAGCAAAATAATAATAACAACTAATAGAAATAAAAATATTATTATTAAGATAAAGAAATTTTAATCAAGTAATATAAGTAACTAAACATATAGATATATATTATAAGTACGTATTGAAAGGTTAAAGGAAATAATTTAATAAACATGAATAATAATAATAATAATAATAATAATAATAATAATAATAATAATAATACATATTTAAGTCTATGTATATATAAGCATATTATAAAACAAATAAATCAACATACTTATATTATATTAATAATTTAATTCTTATATATATAAAGCATAAATATATATATAGCAAGAAATATAATATATCCTATAGTATATATAAGTATAAATATAAAATATAACATATAAGAGCTTATACATATACATATATACATAACTAATTATTAAATATATAAATATCATATATACATATATAAATATGTACTAATTATATATAACATATACATATATATATAGACAGAAGAAGCAGCAAGGTTGCTGCACGGAGAAGGAGCAGCGCTGCTGCTTGGTGGAGCGCTCACCTGGAGCGCTAGCTCGAGCGCTGCTGAGCGCTGCTCGAGCGCTTCTGAGCGCCAGCTTGAGCGCTCGCTGAGCGCTGCCCGGTGAAGACAGAGCAGGGTGCTCTGTCTGTGCGCGGTGATGTGGGTGTGTGTGGTGGGTGATGCTGTGGTGCGGTGGCTGAGGTGGTGCGGTGGGGTGCTGTGGGGTGCTGTGGCGGTGCTGGTGGTGTGCTGGGGTGGTGCGGTGGTGCGTGCGACGAGGAAGGAGAAGAGGAAGAAGAAGAAGGAGAAGAAGAAAACGAAGAGAACAAGAAGAAGACAGCAAAGAAAAAACTTACTCCTTAATGATCTTCGGACCGTTGCTGCC
Source organism: Combretum micranthum (assembly GCA_024138025.1). Lineage (NCBI taxonomy): Eukaryota > Viridiplantae > Streptophyta > Magnoliopsida > Myrtales > Combretaceae > Combretum > Combretum micranthum. The sequence goes on from JAMXBD010000643.1 coordinate 60,170, forward strand.
AGAGGAAGAAGAAAGAAGAACAAGGAAAGAAAAGGAAAAGAAATCAAAACAAAGAAAGAAGAAAACAGAGAAGCTCCAAAACGGAAAAGGAAAAAGAAGAAGAGGGACGCAGCTCAATGTATATGTATATATATATATATATATCTCAAGACAAAAAGGAGCTTAAAGTCAACAAAAACAATTGTCAGACATATCCTCCGCAATTGATCTTATATGTATATATATTTAATAAATTGATCACAATATGGATCTTGCTAAAATATTTGTTAACTAATTGTCTCGGAAAAATTTAATCAAAAAAGAAATATCCAAATTAAACAAAATAGCACGGTTTAAAATTATAATAGTAAATCGAATAATATTTTTATCGTATAAGATCAAATACTCAGACAACTTTCGGACAAAGAATATATAAATAAAATCTTTAATTAATACTGTTTAAAGTAGATTCATAGTTGAATAAAGAAAAATTAGTTTATGAAGAAGTTTGTACTCAATTTGATAAATAAATTAAAATAATCAAAATAATAATTAAAATTATCAAGACAATTTAAGAAATCTGAACTCGGAAATTTTTCGGAGCTCACATATATCATATATCAGCTATACAATATAGTTATTTTCAAAAGTTTGCAAAGTACGTCGCTATATCCAACATTAGAAATGTGTTACTTATGCAAATCTTTGTATCGCATTTTCAATATGCAATATAGAGATATTAAGTTTATATATTTTTCTAATTTTTATTTTTATAATTTTTTTTTTAAAAATTTTAGACATGTTTTTTACTCGCAAAGCAACACATTAATTTAAAAAAAAAAAAATGAATAGACAAGCCATTGAGACCTCATGCTACCTACGACTACTGAATACTAATTAATTTAAATTAATTAAATTTAAAAAAACTCGAAAGTAGACCAAAATTTAGTTTTTCTATAGCCAACGGCAACCAGATAGAGATCCATTAGTGGACCGTAGTGAAAGAGGGAAAGCGGTTCCGATGATGGACCCCATCCAATAGTCGGAATGGCCAATAAAAAGGCAAAAAAAATAATAATAAGCTACACTCCACCTTACAAATTAAAAACAAAAGAGAAGAGCACACTAGAATATACATCAACCAAATAAAAAATAGTTAACAGGATCTATAACCCATTTGTCGATCTAAAGAACCTTAATTTTAAGGAGTATGACGAGAATTAGTACTTAAATTTCATATAAAAATTTAATTTAGTATCTAAAATTTGAAGTGATCAATTAATATCAAACAAACATTTTATAAACTACTTTTACTATTTCACTAACACCGTTTGCACTATTTTTAACCTAAAAGTTGAAGAAGCAAGCTATTAATGCTAGATAGTGTTCAGAGAAATAATAAAAATTTAATAATATATTGTCCCTTTCGTGTCAGGAAACAAGACAAACAATGCTAAGAAGGTAGAAAAAATAACTATAAAAAATTTGATTAAATATCAAATTAACCATTTTAAAATCCACGTATGAAATTGAATTTTTATATAAAATTCAAGTATTGAATAGTACATTTACTCTAATTTTAATAACTTTAGTTGGGTGCAACTCATGAGCATCCTATTGTGGCTATGGTAATTCCAAGGGTAGTAAGGTGCAAATTACCGCGAGGGGAAGATTATAGGGTCATCTACGTTAGAGGGCAAAAAGGTGCCTACCTTTCCTTTTGGTTATTTTTCATTTTATTTTATTAAATATGTACCACGTTTAACAAATTTTTATTTTCCTTTTCTTTATTTTTTTATCTATCTATGTTATACTAACTTAAATATATATACGGAATGATGAAAGTTGGAAGAAGCTAAATGGGATATAATATTAAAGTATTCAATTAAGTATTATATTATAAGATGATAGTAATATTATTGGGGTGAAATATCCATCATATAAAAAATTAATTAAATACATATTACATAATTTTAATTATCATACTATTAATGTAAAGTCACATATATGAAACATGATATAGCCTTTTAATAAAGAAGTCATATGAAAAAAATGCGATTTATGAAATGTTACAATGTATTCCTGTTTTAATTGTGCATCGCATACGCCGTATGCGATATAAGTGTGTCTCCGCAGTGTGACTTTTGACATTCTCCTAACAGAATAAACGAGCGATTTCTTCTCCGCAATATGACTTTTGATATTCCAACAACCATAACTAATGCAGGTGACATTCCTGCAATGAAATCAAGAGTTGAGGAGGACTATAATAATTAATAACAGAGTAGGCATTTAGTATTAGTTGACTATAGGAATATCGAGCATTTTATTTGAGATTTTACATTAGTACTTTTGCTAATTATTTTTATATAATTGATATTTATATAATTTTTTTTTTTCAAACAGAGCATTAAATAGAAAATTTCCTCAACATTATTACCTTTTTCTTAACTCTCTTTATGTGGCCTCTTCATCAATCCTCTTCCCATTCTCCACTAATCTAAAACCTCAAATCCACCACTAATGATTACAATTCCATGAATCCTCACTTCCTAAAAGTCTACTTCTATAGATTATTGAAATTGAAAAGATCATGAAAATTGACATATTAGTTCATTGGTATTTGTTTTTATTAATAATCGATTTATTTTATATATTTGTTATTTTATCTCCAACCTTGAATCAGATTTGAAGCATTATCTTAAGTACTTTGATATTAATATGATGTTACAGATCAAATTACACCGATGCCAAAAAGAGATAAAATATGAGTTTTACGTGCAACTAAGTATAAAGGTTGTATCATTTTTAATTTTCTAAAATAAATGTAATAAAAGAGTTGTTGGATTTCCAATAGATTTATGATAAATAAAATATAAGTAGAAAATACGGATAACAATGTAATTAGGTTAAGTATTCAAACTAGAAATAAAAGATATAAACAATTGATGGTTCCTATATTTAACCAAGTATGTTTGCCACAGCATAGAGGTTAGAGTTATAAGATAGTCATTTGTGGCAACAAACTATAAATTAATAAGAATTAAAAGTTACTCCATAAGAAATCTATCTCATAAAAAAGATTCACAAATAGCTAAATCCATTAACGTAAAATCTCCTTGATTACATAATTTAGCAACACCAAATTTTGATGGTTGTAAATGTTGAACTACCGCCACTTGAAAAAGGAAAATACTAGAAAATGGAAATATGATAAAATGGAATAACTAACAAACATAAAATAAAAAAGAATCAATGTATTGCTTTACTTTGAGTAAAAATCTACATGTACTGTTGCTTCTTCTGTACTTTCTTATCGGAACCTTCTAATGCATTTGTTAAAGTATAACTCCAAAGCATTTTTTAGCACTTGTCAGATGTCCTTCTAAGTTCCTTTTGCAATCATAACCATTATGTACTCTCGAGTGAATTTCAAAACCTTTATTGACACAACGCTTGAATTTCTCACTCAGCTTCTTCCTTAATCAAAACATGCTTCTTTTTAGTCTTCTGGCAATCTAAACTTCTACTTTGTCCTTTAGATCAGGCTTATTTTTTGGTTCTCTATAATTGGACTCTGACTCTTGATACTTATTACTACGTTGAGAAAAAACCACTCCAACAAAAGAGTTGTTTATTCAATAATGAAATGTTAATATGAAATAATCCCATATCAATATTTAATTAAGGGAAAAATAGAAATAAAATAAGTATCAAAACATAATTAAAAGTACCAAATCCTAATAAAATATCTGTCAATTGTTGTTAACCATTTAGAATGCTATGATATGGTTGGTCAATTGGCTAATAACAAAACTTGATTGAACATTGACCTAGATCAACGTTGTCAAAACTGGACCGACTTTTGACCCAGATAACCAAGGGAGTCAGGGGTCGAACCCAAAGTCGAATCGGGGTCAAGAAAAAATAAAAATATAAGGGATAATTTAGTTATAAAAGACTAATATATATGACATCACTCAATTAAATCTATATTTAGATCAAATTCATCAATTAATTATTAAATAAACATGATATAATGATTATATTTTATAAATTTATAATAAAGTATGAATAAATATTTGAATTTCTAGTTTTTTTTTCAACCTAGGTCAACTGATCCAACCTCCCAGTTCGACCGCCCTGGTCGACCAAGTCAATCCGAGTCTCACCGGTTCAATGCAAAAAAGAGTCTTAGGCGAGACCCGATCCAGCATTAGTGTCGATTTCTATCAAACAAGGTTGAACTAGCCAGTCCAAACTGGTTTTGACAACAATGATTTAGGTATGTTTGCTATATATGTTAGTTGTTTTGATTTCTTATTTTTATTGTTTTTAAATCGGTATTTGTTAATAAATAGATATAAATAAAAATATATATACTTTTATTCATAAACAGATCATATAAATCATATACAACTAAAATATATATACAAATCAAATACGAGTAAGATATTGATAAAATTCAGCCAATATGCAAATTCTCAAGTTTACTCTGAGTGGTTGCATTGAAATATAGTCATCCCCATGACCTTTCAATATTTGCCATGCATGCAGTAGTGAAAGGTCTACTTGTCTTCTGGTCTCGTACTCATTTCATAGAGCATAGAAGTTTAGTGATGTTGTTCAGATGTGTGGCAAACACTATGTCAAATTTAGGGATTTTGTTACTATGTACTTTTTATTAATGATTATACTATTTATTATAGGATTATTTTATCATATAATAAAATTAAAGTCTTGTACCATTTCAAAGGCCTCGAATTTTTAAATAGAAAATTATGTCTCTACTTTAACTAATGTTTTCTGTATATTTATAATGCCTTGATGGAATTTCTTCATATTTTTTTTCCTTTGCCAAGAAATTCCTTTATGGTAATAGATTTTTTTTTTTTTTTTGGCCGAACTTTAGGGTAATAGATTAATAGAACACATTTTCAACTCCCTTGCCCCTATATCCAAACAAAATTATTGTGCCCAAGTGGGAAAACAAAAGAAATGAAAAGGACCTGATGAACAAGTGGCACGCAAGAATAAGCCAGCTAGATCGGAAACCTTGGCCTTGAAAAGGTAAAAGAATGAGCACGGTAAACGCCGTTTCAAGCTCTCTTTCAACCTCCAACACCATCTTCTTCTCCTCGACGACCACCACTCCACGTCCCTCTTCGCCGTTTAGCTTCTTCCCTCGTCGGACACCCACATTCCCATTTCCTTGTCTTCGGTCTCCAACCACAACAACTCAATGTCAGGTCTTAGGAAGACCCCCATCTGCAACTGCAACATCATCTTTTTTACAGACCAAAACTCAGAAGCCTAGAAAGAAGAGCCAGTACGAGATAGAAAACCTCACCACATGGCTTTTAAAGCAAGAACAAGCTGGTCTTATCGATGCCGAGCTTACTATAGTGCTCTCGAGCATATCATTAGCATGTAAACAGATTGCTTCTTTGCTTCACAGAGCAAACATCACTAACCTCAATGGTGGTCAAGGCACCATCAACGTCCAAGGTGAATACCAGAAAAAACTCGACCTTGTCTCCAATGAGGTTTGTCTGCCTGTAACCTTAACCTTCGGTTTTTGTGCATTAATTTTCTCTTTTCTTATATCCTGGTCACTGAATTTTTATGATGCAAATTAGTAAACGGTATCCGGCATTGGCTGATATGAATAACCTTATGCAATTTTTTTCAGCTAAGTGTCTAAATTAAGTCTTGTAAAAAAAATTGCAGGTGTTCTGCAATTGCTTAAGGTTGAGTGGCCGGACAGGTATCATAGCATCAGAGGAAGATGTGCCAGTTGTATTGGACGAAACTTATTCAGGGAACTATATTGTTGCGTTCGACCCTATTGATGGATCTGCCAATATCGATACATCACTGACTATTGGATCAATTTTTGGCATATATGGACCTGACAAGCAACTGCCTCATTGATCTTGAAGATGACTCCACGGTAACAAGTTTCTTTAAGCTACACCTTTTTAGCTCTATTAAGTTTCCTCGAAGGAAAATCCAAGAGCTCTTTTCTCTGGCCACGCTAGCTCACTTTCCAACTTGACTTCATTTTCTAGTCTGTCCCATGCGAAAATCAATGCTTTCTTTTTCCCCTTCTTTTTCGATTCTCATGATTTATTCACCTGTGTGACTTGATGATACACCATTATGCTTGAATTGTGTAGAATGTTAATTATATATTTATGTCTCCCTGACTGTTGAGCAATGGAAAAATTACAGCTTGATCAGGCAAAAGAAAAATGCATTGTCAGTGTGCTGCTGGCTATTGTCTCTATTCAAACTCAGTTGTCTTCCCACTCTATTGCGAAAAGGGTGTTCGCATTAACTTTAGATCCTGCATTTTGTGAATTTGTACTAACACATGAAGATATCAAGATACCCCAAACGGGTAGAATATACTCATTCAACGAAGGTAATTATGACCTCTGGGATGATAAACTGAAGAGCTATCTTGACCTACTTAGGCAGCCAGGACCAGATGGAAAGCCCTATTCAGGCAGATATATTGGATGCCTTGTAGGTGAGATCCATAGGATGCTGCTCCGTGGTGGGATTTGTGGAAATCCAAAAAATAAGAAAAGCAAGAATGGAAATTTGACAGGAGTGTGCACCGATGAGCTACCTGGTAGAACAAGCAGGTGGCAAAGCAACAGATGGAAACCAGAGAATTCTTGACATCATGCCAGAAGAGGTAATTAACTACTTTCAACAGAATATTTTTGTCAACGGACATATTGGCAGGCCCCCAAGTGCTCTGCAATCAGCATAATCTGAAATACCAACATTATGGACAGGACTCTCATTTGATCCTCCCCTCCACTGACTTGGTTGTTTTCTGCATTGCAGATTCACCAACGAACACCAATCTTTATTGGAAGCCCTGCAGAAGTTGACAAATTGCACATATTCCTGACCTAGGCAGAATTTCCTCTTCCTTCATGCTTCAGAAATCAAACCTCCCATGGCAAAGGTGGCGTCCTCGTGTGAGGCAGGGAAAGAATGGTTTATAATTTAGCTAAATCTTGGGGTAAGGCAGTTTCACGTCAAAGGATTGGGATTCATAACCATCCCATGTTAACCTAGCCAGCATTGAAATACATGGCATTGTGCTGTCCCCGTGTAGATTGAAAATAAATACCAATACAATTGTTCTATGATAAACAATCTATTCAAGCATTTGAAACTCCTGCTTTTGAATGGGTAATATTTCTACAATCAACTTTCAGTGTCATACATGGGTTACTGTCATGTATAGAGTGACACTGGATTTAAGAACTTAAAAGCTTAGACGATTATCATAGAATCATTAAAAAGAGGATAACACAAAATTAACCTGACCATGAGCTGAAAGCTCCATCCTATTAATGCTCATCTTATCACCAGGTCAAACCTTAAGCTTGAGTATTTACCATGAGCTGAAAACTCCATCCTCTTAGTTCTCAACTTAATGCAAGAACTCAATAGCAATGCAAGCTCAAGCATTGAATAATATTTCAATCAAAGCTCAATTTACTAGAATAACTATAACTTCATTTTTCTTTCAACAATTCAGACTGGATTTAGAGTTTTGGAAGCAAAATACAATGCAACAGAACTGAGACAGCAGAATGAATTTGGAAGCTGTAGGATAAATACTTGTCTGCCTCAGGCATAAAAGTTTTTCCAACAGTAGTAAATAGTTTTTCTTATGATACTTTTACAGGAAAGACGGGACAGGGGTAGTGACAACACTGTATAACTGATTACAAATAGCATCACCATAAAACATGGAGCAATGTCATGATATCATCAGACATGCCAAGACCTACGATTAGAGTTGCCACCTACTTAAAAGAGAGAAATCTGGTCAGAAAAGAATGTTGTTAACTCGTTATGTTTCTGTACCGTGCTCAAGATTCTGGTGCACATCCATTGCCGGTGTCTGCTGCTGTTATGTTTTTTAGACCTGGACAATTTTCTTGTAAAGCAATCTATTACAAATAAATTATTCTTCTTTTTCCAACTGAATAATAGTTCAGATGTCCTAACCTTCAGCATTCATCTCCTCGGGAAGAACTTTTTCAGTTGGAGTCAGAAACTCTGACAGGAATTTATCAGAGCTTAGATCACTATTCATCATTTGGGGAGAAGACCTGAGAGGCATCAGATAAATATTATGAATAGCTTTGTATAAGCAGCAATAAGCTAACATATAGATAATCATGGCGATTATCACATCAAAATAAGTATATTCTTTGTAAATCATACCCAGAGTCTGTTTCAGGAGAGGTGTTCATTGCCTGCGGAGAAGTATGGTCAAGGCAATTTCCATCGAGATCGAGATCAACCAATAGTTCTGAAAACGAGAAGTTTGGTCCAAATGCATCTAAGTTGGGGAAATCTATGTCAAAAAGGTCAATGTCCTTGTCAGATTCAGATGTTGAGGAGTTGTCGGTATGTTCATTGTCAACGTTTATTGGTGCATCAGAACCATCAAAATCTAGCCTTCCTTTAACATGGTCCCTCGTATTAAACCTCTTCAAATTCACTTTGGCAGGGGAAGTTGAAATACACTGACCCCTTTCAATTGTGTAGGAAGCCATTTTTTTGTAAGGGCTCACTGTAATCTTCTCATAAGAAACAATGCAGTGAGTAGGAGTGATCTCTTCAGGAGTATTATGGTTACTGCATTCTGCAGTCGAAGATGCTCCTATAGATGAGATGGACTGATCACCACCACGACAGGCTGCTGCTCGTGGGGGTGTTTGGGGACTGGGCGATTTAGTAGGAGTAGATAACCCTGGCTGATTGAAGAGCCTCTTGGCAACACTGGATCCTTGAACTAGTGACACGTTGGCCATGCTTCTTTGGGTTGAGGATTGTTTAGCGACACTACAGTTAGCATCTTCCTGGCTGTTGCTTTTCCCATTTGATTGTACACTCATACTTGCAGCTGAAAAGCAATAACCACAAGGAACAAACCTGATTACCCCAACTGTCTAACAAACAACCAAGCTAATGGTCTTTAAAAATGGAATTGAAGGTGACTTACATCTATTTGGTAAACTGCTGGTTGAAAGACAATTTTTCTTTGCAACTGAAGAGATTTCCGTAGCAGCACTCCTTCCTTTTCTCTTACCATTAGATGGCTGCTCTATCATTGGCCGTGCTGATGGCGGCATAGATGGTGGCATTGAGACAGATGGTGAAATATATCCAGGGCATCCTAATAAAGAAAGGAAAATGGCAGTCATTAGAAAACAGTTCCCCCATCTTAAGGCAATAACCATAACAAAAGTTAGCCTACTGCATCCATGAAACTAAAAAATGAAGAGCAATAATATTTAACTGCTCTCCCATCTGGGGATAATTTAACACGGCATTTAGATAGAAAAAGGTGAGTAGAAATGCACCAACAGACAACAACACATCTCCAGCAAACCATCTCATTTGCTATTGCTTCTACTAGAAAAAGATACCAAGCTTGCTCAACAAGATGCTTCGAGACTATACAAGACTTCGGATGTCCAAACAAACTACTTTTACATATTCCTAGCGTACAAACTATTCAAGAATGCAAATCAAACATCTAAATCATCAATTTGATAATTTATCGTCACTTAAAATTAATACAAAAGTAGAATTATTTAATGAATGTTGTTACCTAAAGGTTGTACTGAAGCTTGAACTGCAGCGGGCATAGGCGCACCTCCACTCCCGGAATTATAGACATTCATAACATCCTGCAAACCCTGCAAAAGAGTTTGTATCCTCCATTTTTCTTGCTCTAAACGCATCTTCTCTTGATCCATCATCACCTTCTGCTCTTTCAAGTTAATGTACTCATTCAATATTGCTCCTAAGCTCAACAGCCCTCTCGGTGCCTAAAAATCAACCCAAAAAAAAAAAATACCAACTTTATAAAAATGAAAACCCAACTACTCTCAAAGTAACCCATTAAGTAAATCATTTAAAAAAAAAGCTTTTCTTTTTTTGGATTTTCAGATGTACCTCTTGAACGGGAGACTTGGCGATGAGAGAAGAGGCTTCGGAGCGGAAAGCAGCTCGGGTTTGAGTATAGCAGTTATCGGAGAGGTAACGGTCGACGATGAAGGCGATCTGGACGGGGGTGACCTTGCCATGGCCGATATTTTCGAGTAATTTCTTGGATTTAGATGACTTCCCCATTTCGAGTGCAGGGCAGAGAGATGCACAGAGAGAGAGAGAGAGAGAGAGAGGTGAAATGGGAAGATGAGTTTGAGTTGAGAGTAAATGGAGTTTAGTAATGAAGGAGGAGGGGAAAGTGGGGAAGGGCGGGAGGCATTCAAATATTGAGGGGGAAAAAAATTGTGAGGGAACGTTTTAAGCAGTTAATTGGTATTTCCCGCAAGTCCACTTATCTGCCTTTTTAGCGGGTGATTTTATGAATGCCGGGCACGGTGCCGTTTCAATTCAGCATTACTAATTTCGCTTTGATAATAATTTCGGAATCTTCTTTAGTGGTTTGTAATGTTTGGACCATTTGTAATGAGTTATATCTTATCCTGTAATCATTAATCCGTAGGCAGTAACACCAACTTTAACTAGTTGCTAATTAATTTCGGGGCAAAAAAGAATAATAAATAGCTACTACATAAAGTTAATTTCCAATTCTACATATGCGAAACAATATAAATATGCCCACACTATATTTAGAAAAAAAAATTATGTGTCGATGAGAATTTGATGAAGATATACTACATACATGCTCAATGCATTAATATATAGGGTGAACCGTTATAAATATAATAGCTATTGATTATGTACATTAATTAAAACGTGCACAATTTTAATAACTGCAAGTTATGATCATTTATTATTTTTTTCTTTTGCATTTAATTAGTTATGCCTCCTGTTTATAGATGTATAAATATATTTTTTATTAAGTATAAATAAAGAAAATATCTATATATATATATATGTATATATCGTATAATATGTAATTGCACAATATAATAGTAATGTTTAATCAAACGAAAAATACGGATAAGGGTGGTTGCAACTTACAACTCATCTCACGCTTTTTATTCTTAGGTCATGCATCTTGGATGTGTTTTCATCTTTATATAAATAATGCAACATTGGATTTTTGTGATGCTCATTTTTTAAAGTCGTATTTTTCTAAAATTAAAATTATATCTTTTGGACATGTATTAATGTAATTGTAATGTGTGTGTACGTATATATGGGTGAGTGGATGATATTGTTGTAACTTATACCTTATTATATAATAGTGGACGGGTTTAAGATGTATTAAAGTTTGCAAATAAATTATAAATATAATTCTAGAAAATTTACTTCCCAGAAAAACCAATACAAATATGATACCTACCTTAAAATCTATACATTATTAAGGTAAATAAGATGTGAGTTCAAAGGTTCTATGTATTCACCTTGTAAATGTTGATCGGCGAGGCCATATGGTTTATGGTTTAAACTCATCGTTTATAAATAATCCTAAAAAGTTTTGTATTTAGTTCTTTATCTACATTTACCTTGTCTCGTTTCTAAGCTTATGTCTTCCCCCTTCTTGGACTCATTTTTTATTAGTCCAACTTCTTCACCAACTGCTTCCTTATCGCCAATTCAAGCACACAATTTTCACTAAGGTGACTTAATGTCATGTCTAATTGTCACTTTTGTTCAAGACATCATTTTTCTAAACCCATTCAAAGTGTGCATGAAAAACCCTAAAAATATAGATGTAATTAGAAAAGGAAAGAAAGGAATTAGCTTGAAAATATAAGAAAAAAAATTTAAAACTTTTCAGTAAAGTGTAGAAACTAGTGGGTCAAGTTCAAACCTCTGAGTAGTTGAACTTTTAGTTGAGTAATTAACTTAATTAATTTAATTGAGTTAGTAATTGGATCATTATGTGTTAGAGATCACTCAATTCCATTATAAACTCCTTGATTATTCAATTTCATATATTTTTCATCAAAACAATTCTAGTTAGTTTATTAAAATCCTAACTAGACTCTTAAATTCAATAATTCCTTCTAAAGTCCTAAATCAAGGTTAATTAGTGTAAAATCACTAATTAACATTCCAAATCCCAAAAGATGATTTAAAATACCTAAATTATATTCTAAAATATTTTCTCAAACCCTCACATGCTTAAGAACCCACCAACTCACTCACATGCTTCAAGATTTAATCCTAGCCTTTCATCTAATCACTAACCTAATGTCACTATCTATAAAAGCTTCTTTATTTGGCAAAACCCTAACCCTACCACACACAAATCCACAAGCCACACTCTTATGGTCGGTTGCCTCCACAAACCAAAAATGTCATTTTTATTTCATCTTACAAACTTGAGAGAAACCTAGGACAAATCTCTAGTCATATACCTTTGATCCTTACAAAAAATGGTTCTTTTATTCATCTAAACACATCCAAACTTCCAGCAACCTTACATAGCTGATCAAAGAGTGAAATCAACATAAAATAACCCCCATTTAGCAAGAAAAAGCCCACGGCACAAAGAGGGAAATCCAAGCTCCAAGCATCTTCATCAAAGTTAAGTTCCATTTTAACTTTTCCTCAAAATCAACTTTATTTAAAACCCTTTGTTGATCTCTAATGATATATTGATTCTTGTAGGTTTAAAATCATAAAAATCAGATTTTGGGGTCAAGCTTTAAGTGGAAGTTTTGTTGAGGGTTTAGAGCTTCATCAAATTTAATTTGAAGTAGTGGTTGTGTATTGAAGTTTAACTTAATTTTAAGAGTATTAGGTAAGTAAACTTTGATTCTTTGATTGATTATGTTTTTATTTGATTTAAGACTTGAAAAACACTTAATGAACCTCTTGAACACTTGCTGCACGTGTAAGATATATATGTATATGATGATATATTTTGATGATTTTTGGATAATCATGTTATATTTAGGTGTTAATGATGTTATAGTGAAGTATATTGCATATAATCATCTTATATATGTTGAATCCTTAATATATATTGATTATCACTTGATGAGCATGTATTCATAATATGAAGAACCTGTTGTACATATTTAGAGATTTATGTTATGGATGTTCCATGTTGATATCTTTCATTGATTCATGTTAAAAATGAAGTTATATGATGATTTGAGCCTAAGCTTGATGATTTTAACTTGTGTTATGATAGGATTATGATTAATCATGATTATTGACATGTTTAGTATCATGTTTAGGTGTGATATTATGTTAATGGTATTCTGATCATGTTGTGGACCAAGTTATGTGTTTTAAACTTGTATTTGGCTTATGTTCTAAAATTCCTGTTTTCCCCTGTTTAATATCCGTTTTTAAAAATAGTTTTAGCATAGTAAATGAGCTTTTAAAACCGTGAAATTTTACAGGATTTTAGTTCATTAAAATTAGTATAATTTAGGCTCAAGAATCACTTAAAAAGATTAAGAATTGATGGAGTTATTAGTTGTGCAATAAAACATACCACGCAGTAGATTCTGTTTTGTTCCTGTTAGTTAGCCCAAATTCAAATTATCATAACTCATCCCATACAGCTTATTATCACGTGAATTAGGTACCAATAGAAATCTCTCTGAGTCTAGTTTCTAACCCAACCAAAACCACTCAAAAATTTGTTCGGATGGCCCAGATATGCCCATTTTAGTAAAGTATGCGCAATCTGACTTTCAGGGAAAAATTGGACAGATTTGGTCCTTTGTGAAAAACGAATTCTTAAAAATAGTTATTGTGCTCTAAAAATCATATAAAAATTCATGGAAGTATTTTTATTGATTATATTTCAAAAGAAATTTACTTTATAAAAATCCGATATGATTTGAAGGCCCAAATAGCTAAAATGTGAGGATATACCATACTTTATTATGGGCTGGAACTATAGAGTAGTTTTTGGGCCTACAACAAAACCTAAATGTTTTGTATCAATCTGAACCTATTCTAATATGGGCCTATCCATATCATATCAAGGTCCATATCCCTTAAAAATAAATCTAAAAAATCAAATCCATAACTTTAGCTTAAACCCCATGGGCTTAAAATATAAAAATGAGGTCCATTACCTACCTTTACTCCAAGTGGACCTTACACCCAATACTTTAAGCACATCATCTAAGATCCAAGAGTATTGACTCTTAATGGGTCCATATACATTTCATGGGCCCTATAGCTTGAATTATAACTTAGTTACTTACTGGGCCTAATAGGTTCACTCAAGGTCCAATATTCCTAAATAAGACATAATTTTAATCTTTTGGGCTTATCACATATATTTAGGTCCAATAACTTAATTAAACTCCTAATTGGACCTAAGCCAATCATGAAGCCCAATTTAATTCTAAGCTTTATATATATATATATATATTTCCTTAATGGGCCCAAGCCTACTTCAAGGCCCATTAACCTAATAAAGTGAAAATGATTAATAGTTATTTAATGGGCTTAACTAGTAAACCCTCAAGGCCCATTACTTCTAAATAAGATATTCAATTACATATGTCTTAATGGGCTTACTCTATATCTACTCCAAGCCCATTTCACCCCTAAAATTTTGTAAAGTCTTATAAGGTTAAGACGTTGTTCTAAAAGCTTAATACTTGATATAATTCTTTGTAAATGTTTAATCCTGATTTTGTTAAATCTTTTGTTAACAGATTCTTCTTTCTGTTATCCTTCGGACTTCTTCGAGTTTCCTTCGGTTATACAAGGTACACAGTAACATGCGTGTTGCTTGTTAGGACAGGCATTAAAATGGTTAAAAACTTAAAGACGGCTTAATGATTAATTGCTTGTGTTTGGTTGGGTTCGGGTCGGAGAGTTCCAATGACCCCATTAACGTCCAATGACCCCATTAACGTCCAACTCTAATGTGGTAGAGTGTAGGCACTTAGGCCATCCTTGGTGGTACGGTGGCTAGCTGACGGGCTGGTACAACAGCGGGGTAACGGTTAACCCCATTGAAAAGAAGTTACACAGCTGGAAGACTACGGTAATGGGCTCGTACCTTCACTGTGTAGATGGATTGGTTCGATTAATGTCAGATAACGGCTGGAAAACCCGGACGACGCTAGTTTCTTCCAGGGTCTTCGGACCATATCTTCCAGGGTCTAAGGACCAAGCTTCCAGGATGTGACACTGGCTTGTCATATCACATCCCCCCTTGTCGTGTGCGTGTGCACGAAAGGATTTCCCTACCCCGTGTTTGATCCGGAGTGTGAGTGCTCTCGTGCTGGCTTAATTAAATACCTAAATTTATTGGTTGTGCTTGGTAGAATAAGCATGCTTGCATTCACGTCGCATGTGCTTGCGTTACTGTGTATTGGGCTTCGCCGCTCATTCTAATCATTTCAGGTACTAATTGTGTTTATGGTGATGATGGCTACAATTCTGATGACCGCTATGACTTCTTGGGGGTATGGTACCGACTTCGAGGAGTGTGCTGACAAGTTCTACGATTAGATGCGGGCATCGTTTTATGCTTACTGTTATGTTCTTTTGCAGAGCCTAGTGAGGACTTTACTGTTTTTGAGATACTGTTTACTTTTGGGGCGCCTGCGTGTGCAAGATTACTGTTTTTTTTTCATCACTTCTTATTTCGATACTATAGTTTTACGAGTTATTTACTCTTGTGAGTAATCTTTTTGAAATTGGTATCAAATGTTTTATTTCCGCTGTAGTTAAATATTTGTGAAAACTAATTAAAGGGTTTTTGAAAACTATAATATGTTAGAAACTCACCGTAGTTTGTAGGAACCTTTCGTGAATTACACTTAGCGATTCACGGGCGGGCTGTTGCACCCTATCTCGGGGCGTGACAGTGCATTCTATAAGCAATTTGAGCAAATAGCACGATACTAGTTACAAAATCATTAAAAACATGTAAGCTATTGCAAATTTACCTCAAAATTTTAAGACCATAAAAGATGTAATTGATAAATCAACATGTTCACATGGTATAATGTATCTTCTTGAACTCTCAAAGGATGGGTTCCAAAACATGATTTAGGGTGTTACATCATTGAATATAGTACCAAAACTTGGAAATTTTTATTTATTATACTTACAAGGTAAGGTATGAGTAAGCCCTGTGTCACAGTCCGAGAAATGAGGGTCTTGTGGGAGTTTTTAACTTAATCATATATGTAGAAACTAAGTAACACCCAATGAATATAGATTAAGCATTAAAAAAGATTTCGTTTTAAGCTAAAAAACTAATTCAAGCACAACAACAACAATAATAAATAAAGAGATATGGAAAGGAAAGTTTGCACAGCAATTTTAATGTGGAGTTCAGTCCGCCCCCTAATCTCCACGATCCACAATAATTGTCTCATTCAATGGAGAACTTCACCGCTTTATTCATACCAAATACTTGCCTTAGAAGAGGACTACAAATGCTCGAGCTAAGTCTTTACAAGCTTAAACACACTAGACTCAACTCAAGATTTCACCAAATTACTCACAACTCGCTTAGTGTAGTGCTTGATAAAGGATAGCAATAACAAAGCACTTAGCACCTCACTACTCTCACTCACACAATATTGCAATTTACAATTAAAGCTTGTAGATAGTGTTTACAATGAAATGCTCGCAATAAAAAGCTTTAAGATATCTTTACAAGACCCCAAGCACTTTTATTTATAAGATCTTCAAACCTCCTAGCCGCTACTCACAAAACACAATTCCAATGGTCGAGTAAGAAAAGCTCCAACGGTCGAGTAAGAAAGGCTATTTTTCTGTCAACTACCGTCCGGACGCTACAGGCCTACCGTCCAAACACTATCTGCAAAATAGAGCAGCAAATCAACTGCCATTCGGATGTCAAATGATATCGTCCAACTGGTATGTTGCAATGACCGATTTCTAACCTCAAGACTATCTCGTATTTTGATCATAACTTTCTCATCCAGACTCCGATCAAGGTGATTCAAGATGCTACGGAAAGCTTAAAGAGATATCTACAGCTTTCATGTTTAAAAATTTAACAAGTTCTAAACAAAACAAGGTATAAAAGGAGTTTGGATTAGGATATGACAGCAAACATAAATAAAAACAAAGCAAAACAAGTTTAAACATATCTAAAACAAATTGAACACTTGTTTTACTAATTAAGTGTAACTTAAATATGATTAAGTGATTAACTGTGCATTTCATTTCCTCATCAAAACACACTTTGAACACCATATGTTCAACAATATAGTGTAGTGAGTGACTTCAACAGAGAGTTTGTTCATGGTGTAGGTTAACTTTGAAGGTGAGCCTAACCTCCCATGACCAAATTGGTTGAGAACCGATTCCAATCTTCTAATGAGGCCAAAACCAATTAGAACAATTAAGCCTTCCAAATATATGGAGGACTGTGGCAAAGAAGGTGCTCCTTATAAGAATGTGGGGCTTGGGACAGACATGGGTAAAACAGGGAAGATAAAGTTAGATTGCCATCCAGATTAGCAACAAATGATGATATGAGAGATGGTTAAGTGTCGTACAAAAACTCTTCGAGGGATGAAACTCCCCATTCCGTGACGATTGATATCAAAGTGGAAGTTCCGAACTCCATCAAACCGCTTAAATGCTACATAGAGTGCTTAACGAGTGGGTAATTCTTGTTGTAAATGCGGTTCGTACGGGTGAAGCTTAAGCAGAGTGGTCACAACAGAGAGGACATTGTTGCCAAAGGGCACCTGTGTCACAAGTCATGGAGACAAGATTTTACCCTAATATTGTTGTCAATTCAGCTTGTGTGAATGAAGCTCAAGCAGAGTAGCTACCAGAGTTAGGTCACCGTTGCTTAAGGGCGGCTGTGTCGCGAGTTGGGATTGAAACAATAACTTATGCTCAAACCCTATCATTTGGCAACTCAACAAGAGACGATCTTAGAGGACAGAAGAGGAATAGGTCAGGGCAAGAGGAAGCCTGTGGAAGCCCAAAGTCCTAGTGAGATGATCTTAGGTGTGTTGATAACTGGTGTAGAAAAAGGGTTGAGAGCTCAAGAGTGGATGGTGGTAGTAGCGGATTTGCCTCACGACGAAGACGTCATGAATTTAAGCGAAGGAGAATATCATGGTCCAGGAGATGAAGGTCTTGTGGGAATGTTTGACTTAAGTGTATAGTGTTGTGAGTAATATTAACAGAGGGTTTGTTCGTGGTATGGGTTAACTTTAAAGGCAGGTCTAGCATACCGTGAACAAACTACTTGGGAGTTTATGCCACTCTTCTAACGAGATCAAAGCATTATGAAACCAATTATAATAGTTGAGCCTCCTAGATATATGAAGGATCGTAGTAAAGCCAAGAAGATGCTTCTTATAAGAATATGGGGCTTGGGATAGACCTGCGTAAGAAAAAAAAGATAAGGCTAGTTTGCCATCCAAATTAGCAACAAATGATGATATGAAAGATGGTCGAGTGCTGCATAGAAACTCTTTGAGAGGTGAAACTCTCATCTCATGACACCATGTTCTGTACCTATTCTATATTTACTCACGCTATACATGCATGCAGGTGTGTAAGTATGTATTCACTTGTTCATTGTATGCTTTTCCCCCTTCTAATTTCTAAAGCCTCCGCATCAATCATCATTAGTGAGACTTGCAATTGTAATGTGTCGACC
Organism: Combretum micranthum; assembly: GCA_024138025.1. Lineage (NCBI taxonomy): Eukaryota > Viridiplantae > Streptophyta > Magnoliopsida > Myrtales > Combretaceae > Combretum > Combretum micranthum. Next base: position 78,768 of record JAMXBD010000643.1, read on the forward strand.
AAAAAAAAGGCAATGAAAAAAGGACAAAAGGATTAAATTCATTCTTCAAAAATCCCTTATGAATGTCTTATGAGATGCATTGACAATATTATATTTGACAATCCAAGTGAATAACTAAGGTAATATGCAAAAAGGTCAAAGAATAGAGAGAAGAAAATCTATACAAGATTTATAATGCTTTTTACTTGTAATCCACTTCACTCTTCTAGTTTAATTTCTTCTTCAAAAATCCCTTCTAATGAAATGTCTCTTCTAAGATGCAATGACTATATAATATTCAACCACAAAAGTAAATAACTAAAGTAATATACAAATAGGTGCAAAAGTCGAGAGAAAAAAATCTAGTAAATAATTATCATGCCTTTTCCTCATATAAAATTCACTATTTTGACTCCACCATTAGAATCTAGTCTTATACATTTTTCCTTTTACTATTTGAGAGGAAAATGATATACAAGCTTTAAGCTTGAAAAATTGGTATTGTTCCATCTTATGCTCTTACTAAAGGTAAAATCTATACAAGTCTATTGTTATCTAAAAACTCTCTTAAATAACTAACTCATTAACAACAAATTGAACGAGAAAAACACTTTGAAATTATCCTCACTTAGTTCTACTGCGGCAAAACTAAATCTCTACTGCAACATATTTTTCTTCTTTTTGGAATATATAAAAGTACTACTATTTGCAAATCTAAAAAATTTCCATTTAATTGAAGTTAAGGGTATAGATTTTTCTTGTTGTTGTATTATGCATTATAAGATTGTTCTTGAAATGATCTTACATAAGCTTCTTCTTTATGTGCTAAAATTAAATTTTCAATTCCCTAATTCACTAAATCCGTGACACATCATGATTTATTAATGATCATATAATAAGAAATAATGTTAAATATTGTTTACTCCATCTTCATCACTTTCATGTTCTTGCATTATACTTGATTCACCAGTTACGACTATTCTAATTTTATAATTTTGATTCATTTCATTAAAGAGTGACGTGTCTAGGAGGAAGATCGCTATGCGATCTCCAAATAAAGTCAAGTATACATCTTGCAATTTAGCCATAGATCATAGCATACAAGTAATTATTTTTTTTTTCCTTTCTCTTTGTGTGTGTGTGCTGTGTTTCTAAATAATATGAAGGAAAATAGGATATGAATGACTCCTTCGTACATAGGACACAAACAAATGATCAAATATTACATTCAACCAATACAATAGTATGCATAAAGAGACTAAAGCATCTGCTCACCACAACAAACAATATTGATAAGAGTAGGAAATTCAAAAGAGAGAATCTCAATCAACAAAATATAGTCGTAGGATTAGTATTATGTCCCATTAAGGTTATAATCAATCATATATACATGGATGAGCCTTAATACATAAAACACTTGTAAAATCAATGACGCAAAAGGAAATATAACAGCTATATCAAATAAATATAAGGGGATCTATATTGAATCTTGTAGCTAACATTTCATATCTATGTCGCTGGAAATATTGACTATTTAAACTGAAGTTTTGCTTATATAACCTTTAGAAGCATAATCTATAATGAAATATCAACAACACACACACATACACACATGTATACATATGTGTGTGTGTGTGTGTGTGTGTGTATTAGAAGCACTTGAATCCTAAGTCAAAGTCGATTTTGATTATAATAACCCAAAATTTCTACAACTCGAATATAACAATCATTAAGTAAATAATGAAAACTTTTTGAAAAAAAAAATGTTGCAACAAAGGTTACAAAAATTACTCCAAAATTTTTTGCGATTCAAGAATATCAAAATACGAACAATTTAACTATTGTCTATATAATTTGAATTGTTATATTTTAAGATAAAATTTTTTCATAACTTCTTGGTGAAATTTCCACAAATATAAAAGGGATAAAATCACAGACATATATATATGAACTAGAGAAAATGAGATCTAACTAGATGATGTATTAATTAAAGTTATAAAATATAACATTTTAGATAATTAAATGAATAAATGATGGATAAACCAATAATTATAAATAAATAATGCAAAATCTAACAATTTAAATCTCAATATACTTTATGAAGATAAAAAACGCAAGAAACAATAAATTAATATAAGAAAAGAGTAAAACAAAGAAAATATATAATACACATAATAAACAAACCTAAAATATGAAAATAATTGTAAAATAACACAAAGTTTTAATATGTTTCAAATAATAGAAAACAATAAGAAATATCACACATATATTATAATAAATAAGACATGCAATATAAAATCTTGATAAATAAAAAATTGCCAAATATTTTAAAGTTCTAGTAAAAATTAAACATAATGCCAACATTTAATTTTAAATTAATCAGAATAACAAAATGGATACTTAAATGAAAGGATGAATCCTAAAATGATTAAAAACTTATGAATTATAAAGACTATAGTTGATATAAAAAGTCAACTACCAATAGATGATTAAAACATTTGTTTATTTAAGTTAGACATGGCTTAATTAATTAATAAAATAGAGGAATAATTATATATATATCGATTAGAACTTAATCTAGATATTAAGCTTAGATAGTTTAATTAAATCAAGTAAATTAAATTATAAAATATAACTAGATAGATTGACATAATCAAATTTTCAAATTATTTTCATAAATCAAATCTTCTCATCTTTTATCTTTCTCAAACTAGGTTTCTTTTCTTTCAATATTAAACCTCCAAACCCATAGAAAATTTAATTTAAAAGTTTAGTAAGTGGTAAACTCTAGGCTTTTACTCATCTCATGAAATGTACCATTAAATTATTTACATCCATCAACTTAAACTCCCATTTCATTCATTTATAAATAACCCAAAATTCTCAAGTTCATTTATTTAAATTTATAAAATGTCCTAAATTATCCTTTTATAACCCAAATTCTATTTTCTTAATCCTCATAAATTTTGAACTCATATGCTTACTTATAAATATCAATTTTAAGCCTAAACTTAAACTAAATATCAAATTTTTATAAATTAAATTTATAAATCAAGTTATTAATTTCTATTATATAGATTTTCAAATTATCTTCTTATTATTCTCGATGCTTAATATATTTATATGAAAAGTTTAAATAAAAATCATTATCCCTAAAAATCTGTAAATATCATTTTATTCTCATCATCACCTCCATTCCTTTTGTTACAATTATTTCCTTCTTTCTCTCTTTTAATTTCAATTTCTTTCTTTTTCTTTCTTCCTCTTCTTCATTTCTTTTTCTTCCTTTGAGAATCAACCCTAGAATTACAATTAGAAAAGAGATTAAAGAGAAAATAGAAGAGAAAAGCAAGATAGAAGATGAAGATCTAGCGATAAGTAACTTAATCAACAAGAGAAGAAGAAGTAGTAGTAGTAAAGAATAAGTCTCTTATACACATCAAGTAAGTAAGCTAGTTTTTTTATATATTTATTTGTTGTTTATGCTTGAAAAGAATGATTTAATGTTCAATATGAGTAGGGTTTGTGGAAAAGACGATGAATGGGAGATGTATGGGCATGTAACTAAGAAGTTAGTTGTTTGTGCATTAATGGAGTTAGGGTTTGATGATGTGATTTGGAGATGTTTTGATGGAGTAAAATGAGATTAGAAGTGTTGAAAATTATGAATATGAGTTGTATGTTGCTCATATTATGTTGTAGTTAATGTTGGATGTGTAAAAAAAATGTTAAAGATGTGAAAAAGGATGCAAGATCTATGACAAGGGAAAACAGGGTAGCACGGGCCGTGTTCGTGCCCGTATATGCCCAAACGAGAGCATTTGAGAGGCTGTGACAGCCTTTGGTCAGAAGTCCCCATTCAGCATGAGCCATGCCCGTGCTCGTGCCAGTGCAGGCCAGCACGGCCGTGCAGCAGGCGGGGTACCCTGATTCCTCCTAGCTTAAAAAAAAGTTAATTAACTAATTAATTGAATGAATGAATGGATTAGATGATTAATGAATAATAGATATAATATACTAGTGTTGTATAATTAAAAACTGGTTAAGTGGGTTAATAGATTTAGTAATTTATTTAAGTGATCATGATTTCTTTAAGTATAAATGAACTTAGCTAACCAAATTAAGTCCAATTTGACTCAATGAATATAAATGAATTAAAAATAATTAGTAATATATTTAAGCTCCACTTATCCTAGTGATCTTCATTAAACTAAAATGAAATAAATGAATGTCGAATAATAGACATGATAGGTAATGTTTATATAATTAGGATTGAGGTAAATGAATTAATGGTTTTAGTAACTATTTTAGTTTAACATAAACTTGAGTTTATAAAATGAAATTAGCAATCTTAAAATCCGCATGGCTAAATAAACCTCAATGAGTTAAAATAAGTTAAAATGAATTAGGTCTACTGAGTTTAACCAACTTAGTTAAGTAAAGATATCTTTACGCTGATGTAACTTGATACGTAGAGTAAATAAATAGACTTAATGGTTAGAAATGATTTGAATTAAATGATTAGTTCTAAAATGAACTAAGATGAATATAGCTTATTGGAGTTAAAATCTGATTAGATATATAACAATGTTTTAGTAAAATGGATTAATATGATTTAGTATAAATTTGAGTTTAATATGGTTTTTGTACATGATTCGATAATGGGATTGAGTGGTTGGCTCTAATCAACTTGATTAGGTTAAACTAAAATAAACTTAACTTAAATATAGCGTAGATATGATTATAAGTTGTTAGCCTTTAAAGAATAAAAGGAATATGATGTTTCAAGTGTATATTTGTCAAAAATAGATTTAAATACTAAAGTTTGATAGAGTATAACTAAGAGAATTGATGAATGCTTGTTATTTCTTTTTCATAGGATGAACAAAATAATCATTAGATCTTCTCTAAAGGTTTATGTGGCTTGATTAGGATGATAGGTAGGTAATGTTAACCTCATTGCTTTTTTTGTGAATGTCATATAGTAGCATTTATAATAATTAAACTTAATTGGCCATGTATGGGGAATTGGATAATCGTGTGCTTCTTAGTGATGTTTCGATTGATAATCCATTAATTTAAAAGAGATCACAACTTGTTTGGAATAATTGAATTGCTGTTAGTGATGAGTATTGAAATCAAATGTTCACCTTAATAAATGAACCTAATAATATATAGTTATCCAATCAAATAAATTAGACATGCTTTGCATTGCATTTCAAGCATTACTTGCATTAGCATGGTATTCATGTCACATATTAATATTTCGATTCTGTCACAGTGCCTTTAAGAGTCCAGTGAATCTGGTAGGGCTACTATAGGGTCATAAGCTTCATGGGAACTAAGCAGGCATCGAAGGACTTCGCCCGTGTTGGAGTCGGCTTTAAGGATTAATACTTAGCAGTTCTCTAAGGTTCTAAGGGAAGTGGGAGTTATGTTGATTATATCTATATGAATAACAAACGAGTTTAAAAAGAAATCATCCCTCGTTAACCTTATTAAAGAGAAGTTTAAGGTTATGTCACATATATATTTTTTCAAATAATAATGAGTTGAGAGAGTATCCCTTCTTTAGTTCTCAGTTTCTCCTGGGTGTGAATATCTTGATGTCACGCCCCAAGGGGTACTCTAAACGCAATAGTCCACCACACTCAATATTAAAGCTTAAGTATGATAACATTAGTCATTCCCAGAAACTTCGATATTAAGTGTAAGGCATGCTCTCACAAATTTAGAGGACCATACAAGGAATTATGAAGCTTAAGAAAATATAATAGCAAATTAAGAAAAGATGATTCATAATATTCATTTGTTCATAACAATAGCCTTACAAATCTTAGGGGCATTTCCCAGCCACAAATAACTGTAACCTATTACAAGAATATTACTACATCTTATCCAACACTAAACTTCATCTAGAAATTCCTTAATAAAAAAGGAAAATACTTGGTTGCAGGGTCCACGTGGCCTCAACCATAAATAGGTGAACTGCAAAAGATATCTATAGGCTATAAGCTAATAGGCTTAGTGAGAACTATTTCCATAAATAAACTTCATTTGTAACGAAATTCAAACAGATTATTTAAGCAGACAAATGAAATGCAACATATACGTGGGCAAACAAGGCATATGGTTTTCCGAGAACCATATGTTGAATGGATTTACGCCCTCCATTCGGGGTTTGGTGATACGTAACCTCAAAACAAGTAGTTTTACTTAAAAATTATGCTTTCGATCAATACCGCCAAGCATATATAAGTCTACTCGATTTGAGCCATGCTTCCGAACTTCCACCAAGCATTTAATTCCATGTCGCCAAGCAATCGCTTTCGATCATAACCACCAAGTGTTGCTTTCGACCCGAGCTACCATCCTTCTCACCCAAGGATAATAACCTAATGCAATGTGGCTCACTTCATGGTATGTATTAATCGATTTATTTATGATATCATAACATTACTAATATCAAATTTAAGGTGATCATAGAATTTTATACAAATCAAGTGCTATGTTAAAACAAACATTTAATCAATTCTGGCATCGATATTCTTAGGATTCTTTCAACAAATTTTTTGCATACATATCAATTTATCTTTTCTTAATTCTAATGCGACTAAACTACAAGCACAATCAAGTAAAGCACTTTAGGGAAATAAACTCACGATGCCATGTCGACACTTCTCTAAACAGATAAGTCGTTTAAACAATCCACTAGTTGAAATAATCCTCAGGGTATAGGTATCCTTCATTGAAAATACCCAAAATGAGTATTTCTTGATGACTTTCTTGAATTTTGACAAAACAATGTCATAAGAACGTCAAAGTTCGTATAAATGAAGACTCCAATTTAAAATGGCCATAACTTGGTCATTTTAACTCGGAATTACGCATATGATATACTGATTTCTACCTACTTAAAAAGATCTATCCACTTCTAAAACTATTTTCATCAAACTAGATCATTTAGGCTCCCAAAAAAGTGGTGATAAGATTCACCACGAATTTTCCTAACCCAAAAGCAATTTGTTTCAAACATTTAAACCAATCAAAAATTGCTTTGATAAATACTTTGTTATCTATATAGTTGAAAAATTCCTTTTTCATATATACTTATCTCATGTTTTATCCATGCTCAAGTGTTTGTTATCCAACCATGTTTCTTGGTTAAAACAATGTTAATTAAGAGTTTAGAAAACTATAGTTTATAAGAAATCCATTTTGTAAGTCCTTTAAAATGAATATTTTGATTTCTTTGTTTTCAAAGAATTACTTTATGTTTATCTTGCTATTTTTCTAAATGATTTTTTGATACAAATGAATTTATTCTTTTCTAAATTCTCAATATTAGTACTGCTTTTCCTATTTGTTTTCTTTGACTATTTATTTGAAAAATCTTTGTTTTGAAAACTCTCATTTTTCGTTTTATGGTGTTTCCTTATATTATGTTTTTATGAAAATATTTTACTACTAAAGTCATCTTCTTTTAAGAAAACAAAATAATATAAAAATGATTTAAAAATCTTTTTCAAGACAAAAGTAATTTTTAAAATTGTAGTGAGTTCTTCTTAAAACTTGGAAAAGAATAACTTTACTTTTGTTAAACTATAGAATTCATATTTCATATAAAACCTTTCTTAGGTAATAAGATTTCCTTTTTGTCAAAGTATTATGGGGGCTTTAAAGATTTGGACAACAATCTTAATGGGCATGATCATGAGAAATAATAACAAGCAAAAATAACACAAATAATAAATAAAGTCAACTATTTGGAGTCTTAGCTTCTTCAAGGCTCCTGGAACTAAAAAGTAGACTAGTCCTAAAAGAAATAAAATAAAGAAAATTTATTTTAACTTGATGAGGACAAGTCTAAGATTAGAGACTAGTCTTAAAACAACAATAAATAAATAAATTGCAATGAAAGAAATAAATAAATTACTTTGCATAAAAATAAATAAATTGCAAGTGAGCTTATATGCTCTAAATAATATATATATATATGTAGATATATAATAATACTTAGTTAGATATAATAACAATAACAATATGAACAATGTAAAATAACAACATAAACATAAATAGATATTCACGAACAAGAACAATACATGAACATAGTGTAGCTCCCATAACATTTAGTTTTTAGAAACTCACATCATGGTCATGTAAAGTTACATGACATGAGAAGAAGGATGTGTAAAGAAAATTTTATCTAAAGAGGGTTTTTGAAGTATTATGTGGGAATAGGTTTTGTGTATGTAGAAGGTGGTTTGAGATAATTTTGAGATAGTATTTAGACAGAGGGCTGAGAGGAAATTTTTTGAGAGTTTTTTTAGTAAATTTGTGGGTAGTAATTGTATGAACGAAGTGAAAGAGGAGGGGGTGTTTATAGGAAATGATGAGTGAAATTTTATGTGATTTAAATAAAGGAAAAAGGAAACAAAATGAGGGAGAGAAGGGGGGGGGGGCGCTGCGTGCTGGCCATGAATAGTGAGAGGAGAGAGAGAGAGTTTTTATTTTGTATTTTTATTGATTAAATGAAGTAATGAGTAAGGTAGATGTGAAATAAAGTTATAGGAAAGGTAAAAAGTAAAGGTAATAGGTTATGGTGTTGTAAGAATAGATGTTAGAAAAAGTAAAAATAAAAGAATAGTGTAGAATAGTAATGAATAGTGTAATGTAAAATAGATATGACTAATGCAGTACCAATAGTAAGAAAATACGCATATAGTTGCAATATCTGATATTTTTACTTACTGAAAAATTATAAAATCGATATTTTTGAAAACCTTATATTTTTTCGAGTCTAACGGTATATTCGGAATATTTTTACTATTAGGAGCCTCGGACATGTTTTTTAAGAACAGTATCGTTCGAGTTCAAAACGATTTGCAGTTTTGCTAATCTGATCTTTTTGAGTTTCCTTATATAATTACGAACTATTCTACATACTAACCTCTTACTTACTTTCTCAGATTTGCTTATACGAGATTGCCAGACTTAAACTATAATGTCTAACTAGGGTTTTGTTGACTTTAGAGTTTCCGGTCAACTTTCCAATTAAGGTTTAAGTTAAACCGATCATAAAACTTTTGGGATTTACACTTGAGCTAGTCCTTTAGCCCCCAAGAGAGGACATAAATCTTCATTGGTTTGGATTTTGATCATCCAAACTATGTATATCATATGATTGGGTGTTACATTGCATATGTTTATTAATTACCTTTGTTTGATTATTTGTTTGAAGTCTAGTATGGTTATGTTACTTAGTGAGCTATGCTGTAGCTCATGCCTTTGTAGTTTTTATTGCAAGAATAGCTAAAATAGTGGGAATGGGCTAAGAAATTGGGAGAAGATTCCTTGAAAAAAGAAGACAAGTTAGATATGATTATTAGATTAGGCTCTTTTGTATTTGAGATCTTATTTTATGTAACATGAGTTTAGATTATGGATTAGTTTGGTTGTATAATAGTCTAAAGTTCATAAAATGTAGATGATTTATTCTATCTTATTGTTTGGTGGGGAATACCGATTCTTTATGGTTTTGGTGGAATATAGGAAATCGGATTTCCTTTATTTATCATAAATGTAATTGTATCTTAGAAGTTTGTAAAATAGAGATTAGGTAGAGTCTTACAAACTTTGACTTGCAAGACAGTTTTCATATTACGGGTGCATACGTGTATGAGAACTATAGGTCTATCCTCCTATGCCCCCTTATTGGCTCGTGACAATGATACTAAAAAAAATTCTTCCCAAGCGATGATATGCCATTGATCTTGTTATCTAGTAATATCACCTTGATATCTCAAGTGAGAAGTATCGACTTTGAATTTCCCCTCCCCGTTTTAATGGGAAAAAAAGTCACAATAATATTTTACAAAGTGATCATTCATCCTCTATGAAAAATAAAAAGCAAAAAAAAAAAAAAAAAAACCTCTAAATCAAGTTGTTTAATTTTTCAGTTATGGCTAGAGCATGAGTCTTGAGTCAAGATCTTATTCCCATTAATGAGTGCCATTGAATAAGGTTTAGATCAATTACTTAAATCATGAGGTCAACTTATATGGAGCAATCAATTGGGAGGAGAGGGGCAATCAATTTTTTTTTTTAAAAACTCAGTATAATACTTCTATTTAATTTTCTTATGTGCATATGTTACAACATAATCATAGAATTTCCATTAATTTGACATCCATGTTTTTACGAAAAGTCTAATTTAAATCTACGACCTCTTTTTTTTTTTCAAACAACAATATGTAAGTGCCATTTTCTTTACTCCATATAATCAATCCATTTAATTCATTTATGCGTATGTGCTACAACATAATCATAGAATTTCCATTAATTTGACTTCCATGTTTTTATACAAAGTTTAATTCAAATCTATAACCTCTTTTTTTTTTTTTCCAAATTTTTAAACAACAACATGCAAGTGTGATCCTTCATACATATTTTAATAATTATCACAACTAGGGTTTACTCCTCATTTAAATTTTTAAAATTTTAATCCATAAAGTCTAGTTCAAATTAATTTATTAATTGGTAAATTACACCAAAATGTCTCAATGTTTGAGATCCCAATATTTTGAGTGGTTCAAATGAAGTATCAATGTTTGGAGAAGCGAGTTAATTAAGGTCTCCATTAACATTTATCAATATGAGATATATTTATTTAAAACTCATATGACCCATCGTGTTGTGACATATGTAAATGAAGACTTCATCTGACCCACTTATTCAGACATTAGGACATTTTTTTTTATCCACTCAAAACGTTGATACCTCAAATGAATCTATCCCCAAACATTAAGACCTTATGGTGCAATTTATCCAATTATTAATCTTATCAAATACTTCAACCTCTAAGGTTAATCAATTGATTCATCAACTTTTTAGCTATAGGATTTGATTACGATTCTCAACATTCATTGTGAAATCCAATTCATAAATCTTAAATTAATGGGATTTCATTTCTTGCATTTATTAAATCTACATGAATCATAATTTTATGATCTATCATTTATTAATACCAGAATATAAACTTATTATTGATATTCATGAATATATTGATCATTTAGGCTTGCTAATGTGCCTAGGAGGACAACCACTAGGACATCAATAAGAAAATCAATACAATGCATCTAGGAAGATAACACTGGTGTTAGTATAGATTAATAATAATTAATCTTAAAAAAATCTCGAGACTTAACACAAGAATGAGAGTTTCTTGAATAACAATAATACAAAGGAGGATATTGACAGCATTCGCTATGGATATAACTCACTGCAACCAACCTGAACTACACCAACCCTGGATTGATATCACTCATGATCTAGTTTCAGCGGTGTATTTGCCACAGTCGATAATCAATTGATAAAAATAAGATGATCTCCCCACAATTAATAACGATTGATAGGATAAAGGGTTTAAGAGTAAGATCTCTCGGAGAAAGAAATTCCATTCAAAGATAATTAACTGTTATTATTTATGAAATACTCTAAACATTCACCTAGGTTAAAAACTAAAATCAGATAGCTTAAATGAAGCAAGTAAAATAGATGATAAATTATGATTTCATATATTAATATAATTAAATTAGTACATAGATTTAAATTGACATTCGAGATTTTGAATCCTTAAACCCCAAAATATGTTGTTTGAATGTTTAGTGGATTCCTAGATTCCTAAGCCTGAGCCTACAATTTCATATCCTTAAGACCCGTGAATTTTGCAATCCCCTACATGCCTTAAAATATCATATCTCGAGTTTAAGCTCAAGTTAAATATTAATATAATATAAACCAATCTCCTAAATCGAATCCACATCTCAAGTTCTTTATTTCTAACATATTGATTCTTAAATTAATTCCTAAACGCTTTCAGAATTAAAGATATCAATCTAAAAGTTTTAAACCTAATAAATTTACCCTAAAATATTTCCTAATTTCTATTTATTAACCTTTTTATCCTTTTTCCCTTTTCATGTCTTTCCCTTCTCCTTTTAGTTTTCCTTTTCTTTCCTCTCTTCATCGCTCCTTTTTTCTCTTCCTTTCTTCATCGCTCCCTTTTCTTCAAAAACAACTCCAAATCTCAATTTAAACAAGGCTATAAGATAGATCAAGGTTAGAAAACAAAGTTTGGAAGTGAAAATCATGCTAGGAGAAACTTCAACAATTAGAAAAAAGATTAGTAATAGTGAAAAATCAAGAGACCAATGTTGGCTAAACATGTAAGGTATGTTGTTTTTTTGTCTTAGTTATTGTTTATGCATGAAAATGTTGTATCGGTATTAAATAGAGGTAGAAGTTATAATAGCATGGGCAGGTTAGTAAAATACACACGCATATGTCAAAATCTAGGCATGTGCATGTTTAAGTAGACTAGGTATTTGATAAAATGATTTTTGGATATATGATATAGAAATATAATATATATATATCAGTGTTTATGGGTTAAGTTTAGGCATGGGTATGCTGATAAAACATGTTTTTGCTGATGTATGTTGGACACAAGTCATAAAAATTAGAGTAAAAGACAAAAGAATAGCGTAACATGATCTCCTTGTGCATCGTGGTCGCATCATGACTGACGAAAGAAGCAAAATCAAATAAATGAGGTGGTCATGGCATGATGAAGACCATGATCTTCTCTGGTCAAGATTTTCAAAGGAGACGGCCTAGATCATGGTCATGACAAGAGGCGTTATCTTCTTGTCACGGGCGTGATAAGACCTGTATCAACAGTCATGGCTCCCATCAAGGGCGTCATCTAATCTTCCAGTGCTGTTCATTAATAAATAATTAAATAAAAAAAATAAAATGAAGTAACCGAATGATAGTTAGTATGTTATATTAATTAAATGATATAATTAGGAACGAGTTAAATGAATTAATAGGATTAGTAAACAACTTGGGATAATTAACTTAAAGTTCAACTTGGCCTAATGAACTTAAATGAGTTGGAATGATTAAGTTTAATCAACTTAACGTAGTAATTGAATTAAATAATTAATTCTAATCAACTTAGCTAAGGTTAAGATAATATACATTTAATAACTTGTAATTTGACTTAGATTAATGTGTGGGCTTAAGTCATAAATAGCATAGGGAATATGTAGTTTCAAATGTTTATTTATAATCAAATATAAATGTTTTGAAAATGAATGATGTGATGATGTTTCTATAATAAATGACTATAAATAAAGAGAAAAAAAAATACTTTGATAGACAATGGAGAATCGTCTGTATTTTGCCAAGACGATCTTCGCAGCCATGGTGAGGTTCTTACTTAGTGTCTAATCAAAGAGAGTGTTTTAATAAAGTTTGATGTAAATGGATAATTAATTATTATCTTCTGAAGTAGATTCTGATATGCTCTCTGCCTCTATTTAGATTTCATATATATAAAGTACGTAATGACTTGCTTATTGTTTGTTAGGATAGGCATTCATAATGAACTAAAACTTAAAGACGGCCTAAGTAATGAATGATGCTTGTGCTCGTGTCATTTGATCCGATTCGAGAGTGATAACCTTATATAGAGCGGGAACAATAGTTTAGGCACTTAAGCCACCACCATCATGATGCAATGACATTTATAAGTGGCTCGATGGGTAGTTGATGAGGTAAATAGTATCGGTATAACATTTACTTAAGTTTGGAATGAAATAACATGATTTAGTTCACATTTATGGGCACGATTGAACTAAATGATGCTATGGACTAAGATTGAGTAAAGAGTGAGTAACGGCTGTGAAACCTATATGAGACTATTTTCTCTTTCTCGATTAGATATAAGATATTGGTATCCAGGCTACGTATATTAACCCCCAAGCAATTTCTGTTACTTAGGTCCCTTAGGTTCCTAGGATTATTCCAGAATGCGAGTGCTCAACTATTGATTTGTTTACTTTAATTTAAAGATAATAACTTGTTATTGCTGCATTGTACTAGTTTAAGCTTGTATGTCATCTCATATATGTATTACTGTTATATCGGGCTTTAGCTCAATATTGTTGTTGTCGTCTTTTTTTTTTTTTTTCTTCAGGTTTTGCTATGATGATTGATGATGATGATGATGTTGATGTTATTGATGATGATTAACTCAAGCATGGGTGATCCTAGAGATATGAGAGGAAGAGTGAAGTGAATTAGAACCATTTGATTGTTGTATCTTATTTTATTTTGATTAAAGAACTGGATTTATCTTTTGTAATTTATTTTCCTTTAAAGGTTTGGTGGAGCTTATGTTGTTATAAGCTTTAAAGGCTTTGTTACTACCTTAGATAGGTATTCTCTACTAAGATACCTAGTATGAATGTTTGTAAAATCAAAGTTTAATTTTATCATTGATTAAATCCACTATTTTGGTAATATAATTATATGATTTCAAGAATTAAAATTTGATAGCAAATGTTAAAGATTAAAAAGAAAAATCTTTTAAAGAAGGCATGTATGTGTAATACTTAAGGTATTATACGTGGTTGGGGGATTTAACTTGCTTGAATTTCAAATGTAGGGTAAGCCGAGTCCTTGCAATTTACAAGAAAATCTCATTTATATTAATAACTTAAGTTAAGGGTAAAATAGTAATTATCATTCAAATCTAATAAAAAATATCTAATAAAATATAATATAAATCAAATCTTCAGTGTCGTCGTGACTGGCCTCGTCATGGATAGAATATGGGTCGTTATCCCCACTAGTCATCATTCTTAATACCGATCGCATGCATGATTTAGGACATGATTTGCATCACCACAAGTGGCGTCATGGATGTGATCGTCACTGGTTATTATTCAATGTAGATCACAGGACGTGTCGCGAGCAATATCAGCACAAGAGCATGGTCACGATCAACATCACGGGTGTGTTTGATGGCGTAATCTCCATATTCATCTTCTTTAGTCCTTGTCATGGTCTCTATCACGAGCGTGGATAGCTTTGTTGTTCTTGATTTTTCTCTTTCCTTATCAACTGTAAATTGATCCCCATACACCCAAGTTTAAAGGCATTCTTATATATAGCCTTCTCTACATCGTTACAATAAAGAACTTGTTAGGTAGTGTCAAAATAAAGAGGGTCTTATGTTTTATTGGAATAGTTAAGGTTATAAGAATGCCTATCACGCCTTGAGCTCAACATTTGACAAGTTTTGCCACACCCCCGTATCGAAGCACATTCCAAGGCTCTATAATAAGCTAAAAACCCATTACTTATTATCTCCAATAGCCTTAAATGGAACTTTATTCCATCAAATGTACCATACTTAAGTTCTTACTAGAAATCCACAAAATATAATAACATTATCAATTATAAAAGAAAGTGTCTAAAAGGACAAAGCTAAATTAATTCCACTAGCATTTGTCACATAAATAACAATGCTCTTCTTGCATAGCTAAACCCATCACCAACGATCAACTAAAGTCCTAAGTAAACAGAAATCCATCTTGTCGTTAAACCTGAATCCAGAGGGTAAACAAAAATGCACAATACAGATCATTGCAAACAAATACATACATTGCAGTTTAAAATAACAATCTCATTGGTTATAACCATGTAAGTAAATCAATTTGAACTAGACTTGCTAAATGTTTTCCTAAAAACAAGAACCTAATCAAACTCAGAAAACAATATTATTTTGTCGCACTCATGGGATCAAAAGATCTCAATATCTCATAATTACACCACACAAAAGCATATGCAAAGATCTTGATAACATTTCATCTAGCCACATCTATCATATCCATGGACTTCAAGAACAGCATCATCATGCCACATTTGGCATGTTTGTAGTCTCTAAAAACTCCGTATTTGTCCTTACATGATAAATCTAAAATCCCAATAGCTCTATCTTGCCCTACAATGGTTATTCTATAAATCTCAAGAACTCTCAACAAGGCCAAGACACATGCAGTGGTGTAGATATATATACCACAAAACACTACTAAAACATAGGTCCATATCTTTTCAAGTCTTTTTCTTAAATATATAATATTTTTGTGCCAACATAAACTACATTAAATCAACTTTTTTTTTAATTAACCTAATAATATTAAACATACCATGCATGTACAATAATAAAACAATAGCAACCACGCCAAGCAACCATTAGACATTTAAATCCTAATATCACATAACACAAGTATATATGAGAAATTATCCACAAAGGATAAAATTTTCCTAGATCTATTTCTTCTTGATTTATTCCTAATCTAATAGAATCATCAAGTGAAAACAAGGGTAAGTTGAATTAGCTTTCGTCGAATTTTGTTATCCAAAGAGGAAAATTGGAAAACTAATTGACTTAGGTCAATTAACCTGTCTTGGTCTAGCTATTCTCCAATCACCATCTTTGACTTCAAATTAGTAAAGGTGCTTTCCTTGTTTGGCGTATCCTAAATCCTTGAGTAGAAATTTCGGCACCCTCCCCCCCCCCCCCTTTTTTTTTTTTTGTTTTTGACCTTTTTTCTACAGATGTTATGAATACGGCTTGCTTCATATTGAATTTTATGAATCCAAAGGGTTTAGATCAAGATCTTCACTCAATCTCGTGCTTGATCTGTATTTCATCCAACATCATCTAAATCTTCATTTTTTAACATAAATTGTTCCATAAGGTCCCATCTCTATCTTTTCTTATAAATCTAGTTCCTCCTTATAATACAATTTCTAACTTTTTTATGAAACATTTTCTAACGTTCATCAAAGACCCCAATACATATATTGTAATAGTTCTCGGTTTGCAATAATCTCCATATATAGTCCTTACTAAATCAGAACGGTGAGATTTTATTACTTTAATCTATAGGATGTTGGTGTTTTCACGAAATTTTTGGTTGTTTAGTAGCCCAAGTAGTATTAACTACTAAAGTAAGGTCATATTAAAACTGATTACCAAAATACAATACTAAAATGGCAGTTATAAAACATGATAAATATCACATGTTCTTTTTGCGATATACAATGTCATGTGATTTTTATGAGACAGGGTGTATCACAAGAAGAACACCCAATATATGTGCAAAATAAATTTTGTGAGGAGTTAAATCACAAAGACAATCTTTGATATACATGTGTTAAGCACAGTCTTTTTCTATGCGATATAAGGATAGTAGTCAAACTCGAAATCACACTTTATAGTTGCAAATTATTTGTAGAATGACAATCATACATACAAGTTGTAAAATTGTGGTGTATTTTGGTAATCTTTTTTATATATCTTATATTTTGTTAATCTTTTTGTAGGTATCTTAGACATGATGTGCACATGTGTGTTCACTGTCTAAACAAGATTCAAAATCATTATCCGCTTATTTAAATACCTACATGTCATGGATTCACCTCATGAATAATCTATTTATGAAAAATCGATATCTTTATAACAAACCCTTATCATTTATTATTTTGTGATTGCTCCATTGGTAATCATCATTTTTTACCAACAAATATCCTAATGTCATTACCACCAATCCATGAGAAAATGTCCAAAGACAAATTATGATGCATTTCACGAATCTCTTATTGTTTTGATATATTGTTCATCATGTATGTTATTGGTGATTTCTAATCATAATATCATTTAGTTGTTATCAATTTCTAAAAAGTTATCTAAGAATGAAAGAAGTTTGCGTTTATGAATTTCTTACTGCCTTAGAGGATAGTGCACTATCATTGGTTTCAAATGCCGAGATAAAGACCTCCTAAATGGAAGTAGGGACCGAGGAGACTTTATATATATATATATATATATATGGAATGTGTATCTTGAAATGTAAATCACTCAACTACCTTTAATTTTAAAATATTTTTAGAGTATTAGTGCTATTATTTAATATTTTGTTCTTTTTAGGCTTGACCTAATTTAATTTTATTCTTTAACACGTGTTAACCTTCAAATTTAGCATTTAAGTTGATTGCAATACTGTTATTCACATTGAATTGTTCTTAGGGGCATTGCAAAGATAAAATTTACAAGCACATTCATCTACCTAAGTCCCTTTTTACAAATATGTGTAATGTGTATATTGTGGCAAGCAAATTGGAATTATATTGTGAGTGGTTTTAAAATACATGGTCTTTTTTGCATATTTTTTCCCCTGATTTTTATCTCTTACATTGATTTGCTATCCCTTTTGTGAATCTTGTTGTATTCTCTAATTGGATGGGTTTTATTCTATTGGGAGGAAAAATGGCATATCATATGCAAAACACTTTGATGATTAAAGAGACGCACTCATCTATTTTAATAAGTTTGTCTACCAATCTTCATATATTAATCTATTTGATTGATGTTTTTTCTTTTAATTGACTAAGATGATCTTTTTTCTTTTTTTGGAGGGTGGAGGAGAACAAAAGAAGGAGAGAGAAGTTATTGCTGACCAAACGGATACTACATCCATTTATTAAAGATAAATCTTTCGAAGGAAGGAAGAAATGATGGCAACAACGGAGATTTGTTATAATATGGACTTGAGTTTATTTTTTCATAGTGATGTTTAATCCGATATAATGTTTAAAGATGCGATCCAATCTAAAGCTCTTTTGTACTTGTAGCTTCATTTTGTTGTATTGGTATCAACTCATTTTAGCTTAAAAAGAGGTATCACACATGGTATGGAAACTCTAAACCAGAAGGTGATTAAACTTAAGGTTACTGTCACAAAAGAGCAAGAACTTTTACAAAACGTGCAATTAAGTACTTAGACTTTAAAATAGATCAATTTGATAACTCAATGAAGTTTTTGTTTATGCATTTCATACTTGATACATAACACAATTAGTAATGTTTGTAGAAATAGATGAAATGTCTAGTAGTGTATTATCACGTGTCCTAATTAGAAAAATATTTCTTAAATCCTATTTGGAAATAATGGTGCGAAGAACATAAATAGATCCTGAAAAGGAAAAATTGAAAATGAAAAAGAAAAAGAAAGGATAAATTAAACTAATTATGATTAATATATTTAGCACTGCATATATTGGGAAGGGAGGAGAGAACAAGCCGAAGGATGCTGGGACCGAAACCTTAATCCCCATATTACGAAAGAAGGGAGGACAGAACAACTTAAAAGAGCACTATACATATTGCGAAGGAAGTCCAACCTTTAACCTTGCAATTTGAAGCCTTAAATTTTGAAATCGCCGTGTAGAATCCCTTTCCCTTATGTGAGTCGTCAAAGGTGTAGAGAAGCCCTCCTCTTGACAAACATTTGGCTTTTGCATGCCATCCCTCTCTTTTGGAAATCTAGCGTACTCTAAGGTTTCTTGCAAAGCTCCCAATTATGTACTGATTATGGCTTTAATTTGGCATCTTGTGGTTTTTTGTTAGCTCTACTAAGGTTTGATCCAATTAAAGTTTCAACTTTACGAGCATGAAAGTGTCAAATTACGGTTTTTATTCTAATCTATGTTCCCTTCTATTCATTACTTTTACTTCACTTTACTTTTTCAATTTCTCTAACAATACCTATGGTTAAATGTTATGTTAGGTTAGTATCCATTTTAATTGTTTTCATTTTCAATGTTCAGCCAAATTTTATGCATGGACTTCGTATAAAAAACCTACACGAGATGTGTTACTTTGTAAATGGATGAAATGTCCATCTAGACAAATGGAATCAACCGATCGAATAAAGGTGTGAAAGGCATACATAGAAACTTCATTGGAGTATATTAATTTAGTTAATTTTAAAGTATATATATATATATTTAATTGCATGTTTTATGAAAGTTCAAGTACTAACATTAACTTAATAAAAGCATCTTTATCCGTAGGTCATTTAAGGAGTTACTCAAAGTCTCATGTCAGTATCTGAAGCAACTCTACCTATTAAGCAACTATCTACTTTATTTCTAAGAGAGTTACTTATTTACATTTTTTTTGGTAATGTTTATATTTTTTATAAAGATTAAACAAGTGTGAAATGACCAATGAGATGAGGAGGGATAGTGTTGATTTTTGTAAAAATTAAATAAGATAGTAGGAGGAGTGAGAGGTTGCTTGTCTAAGCAACTTTGATTGATAAGAGTAGCTTTAATGGATATACTTGCATAAAAACTGAGTAAAGAGAAGCCTACGTGGAGTTACTTAGCCATTAAATTGCAGAACTTCGGTAAGTTTCGGTGCTTGTCAAAGCAACGATCCTTAGTTGCTTTTTTTTTCTTTTTAGTTTTGATATTTTTTGTGTATAATTTGTGTAAGACCGGACCCATAAAATTTCAAAAAATCATGATAAGTAACTTTCTAATTAACTCATGAATAAAGTAGTGAGTTCTTTAACAAAGAAAGTTGCTTAAGATACTGATGTGACATGTGAAGTAACTTTATAAGTAATCAACAAATAAAGTTGGTTTAAGCAACCTAACAAGCAATCCACATCCATTTTATTGTACAAGCAATTATCATATCATCAATATTCATTAAAATTTTCATTAAATACCTTGGAATAAAGATGCTCCGAGGTACCAAATATATAATTATCTTCATATAAAATTTTTAATTAGTTGGCTCATACCATTCACATGGATTATACACTACTTAATACTTATTTATTTATTTTTTAAATATGATTATTATTTAAAAATTTTTAAAGGAGGAAAAATACATAGCGATGCCATTTGTCAATAGGGCAAGGCAGGGTGGAGCTCGTGGAAAAACGAAGGCCACAACAACAAGATGCAATTTCTGCCGCACATTGATTAACACTATCAATCTCGTAGCGGCTAGCTCCTTCTCCAAGAATTTCCAAACTCCTGTACCAAGTAAAATTTCCCATATACCTCAACCAAGCTATCAGCCATGTCTTCTCCATAACAAAACAAATCTTCATATTTTAAGAAAACTCTCCATCTTTTTTATTACAGTGACCATCTTGCTTTGATTGCTCTCGTCAGATGGGTCTGATCCTTGGAAAAATCACCGTCGAGACACCAAAGTACCAAGTGTTACGTGCCTGTGCGGACTACGAAATACGTCAGTACGCGCCATGTGTGGCAGCACAAGTCACGTATGATCCATCCGAATTCAAGAATAACAAAGATGGTGGCTTCATGTTGCTGGCGAATTACATTGGTGCCGTAGGCAATCCCCAGAACACCAAGCCTGAAAAGATTGCCATGACTGCACCTGTCGTGACAAAGAGTGGATCAGAAGAGGAAGAGAAAGGTGGGAAGAAGATGGTGACCATGCAATTCATATTGCCTTCGAAATATCAAAGGGCTGAGGATGCGCCGAGGCCTGTGGATGAGAGAGTGGTGATCGTAGAGGAAGGGGAGAGGAAATATGGGGTGGTGAAGTTTAGTGGGGTTGCTAGTGATGAAGTTGTGAAGGAAAAAGTTGAGAAGTTGAAGAAGAGCCTAGAGAGAGAGGGGTTTAAGATAACTGGAGAGTATTTGTTGGCTAGGTATAATCCCCCATGGACCTTGCCTCCATTGAGGACTAATGAGATCATGATACCAGTTGAGTGATTGTCGTTGTTTATCAAATGAGCATTTACATGAATATGTTGTGTATCTTAGGGCCCTTAGGAGAATGTCTTTCTACTGAGGTTGTTTTGTTTATTTTATCCTGTGTTCTTGTTTTATTTTGGCTTTTTGGCTCCTTATTATCTTAGGCTGTAAATTGTGATCAAATTTAGCAATTCCGTATTATCCAAATATAGTTGAAATTTTGCCAACTGCACGTCATTTTAAATGCTTATGATTAAGAAAGATTAAGAAAAATAAGAGGTAAAAATGGTATTCATAGAGAAGGAATGCATATGGAAATTTTATGGAACTTCCATGGTTATGTTTCATTAGTCTTGTCACTTAAAGTTTATGTGCAATAATCTCAATGTCTCGTGTAATTGCTGTCCCATCTTTTTGGTACCCTTTATTTATATTCAATGATTGCTTCAAATGTTATACTGAAAAATTGTCAAAATGCCCTTGATTAGTCTTCTTTTCCAGCCATGTTCTTCCTCTGAAGTGGGTATATCAAAACAAACAAAAAGGAGTTCGGATGTATGGTGGATGAGGAGAAATGTGATTTTAACAATTTATTGACCAAGAATGTTCGGTTTTCTAAGAGCGGTGCTGCCTGGCATTTGCACCTAAGTTTTATATTTTTGTGGCTTTAATTTAAACCCACATGGAAGACTCATAGCTATACCGACAACCGACTAGCAACCCAAGAGTTGAAACGAGGGTGAACGTTGTGGGAGGATTCAACCCTTGATCCGAATCACGACGCATGATGGGTTGCTAATTATGGAAAAAAGAGAATTGGAAATGATTCCACTGAAGGGTAGAAATCGGGGACAAAAAAAAATTAGAGTAAGATATAAGTTTTCCCAGATTGACAACAGACCGTGTATAATGAAGAATTACTTCATCAATGGATAATACATGTAACTTATAATACAAACATATGTGTGTGTGTATATATATATATGATAAGTACTAATACGATTATTTTATAATCTATCATTATCTTTATTTCGTCCAAAGTATAATTGATGGTTTTTTAATCACGTGTAAATGTATATTGTGTATTATTTATTCAATATTTTTCCTTGTTCAATGCGCATGATATACCAATATATTCAGGTTTTTCCCAAAAGGTTATTACTTTTCTTTTTCTTTTCTCTATCTATCTTACTTTTGTATGGATTTTATATTATGAGTTTTGTAAATTAATATGTGTGTGTGTGTGTGAACAAGAAAAAAATTTGTGTATTAAAGAAAACTCTTGCAGATCCAAACTTTAAAAAAAAATATTATGAATTTATAGCACTTAAAATCGTGATTTTATTACAAAATCATATTTTTAATACATGATTTTTAATATTTTATAAGTATTAAAAAGAATGTCTTCAAGTCACAGTTTTCTAGTATATTGGAATCCTTTTGCCAAAATGTGAGTGCTGCACGTATCTATAACACAAAAAAAAAAAAAAAATCAAAATAATATAATTTATATGAAAATAATTATTAAAATCTATTCAAGGATCATATCTTCTATCTTATATATGGTATATTGTTTGTTTCATTGTTTGTACACATGTATGAATCATGATGTAATGTTTCGATATCATACTTATATTACGTGAATAACATGCAATGTACATATATCGAACGTTGCCCTTGCTATTTAGTTTTGCAATTTGCATACATATCACATGTTATTTATGTGGTATAAAAAATTGTCATGTAAATGTCACATGATCGTATATATCACATGAATAATATGCGATATCACATGATAATGTGTACCATATGAATCACATGCAATATGTCTTGGATAATACATTATTTGTATGTTGTGTTTTATACAAACGATTTTGCTACTATATTTTGATAATCAATTTTAGTTAAATTTAATTTAAGTAATTATTTTTATTAGGTGTTCTAGATAAGAAATAATTTTATTGTAATTGTGTTATTTCTTTTCAAAAATTCAGATTTTAAAGATTTTTTAAATGTACAATGTTTTCCTTTTACTCATATGTAAATACAACATAAATAAATAATAAGAAACTTTTTTTAATAATCCCAAAGATAAAATGGGAAAGTTTCTAAATAAGAGAATTTCTTAGAACATTGATGCAACAAGATTTTAATGGGTTCTTGGGATTAAACATGTTATAAGATACTGAGACTTCCTTTATAGCAACCCATCATCGATGACTTAAATTCCAAGTAGAAAAGTGTTGGATTTCAGATCCGACATATATGAAGTCATTGCAAATGAAAATATAAACTCTAGTTATATATATTTAAGTAAAGAGAAAAAAAGTAAAGTAAATATAAGGTGATGAAAAATTAGAAAGTTGGAGTAATTGAGAAGATAACTCACAAGAGAAGAAAGCACTAGCAAGAAAAGGAATGCGGATACTTTGGCTTACTTAATAAAAAGATTAAAAGTTTTAAGTAATTTAATCGATCCCTCTTGGCAAATACCACATTTGGGACTTAAACTTTATAGAATTATATAATTAACTACTTGAAATTTAAAAGTGCCAATTTATAGTATCTAGATGATAAAGTTCATTTTAAAAATAAGTAAAATTCAGGTAGCTAATTGTAAAATTTGGTGAAATTCAAGTGGTTAATTAGAAAAATGAGAAAAATTTAGGTAATAAATTGACACATTTAAACTTTAGGTAGTTGATCGCATAAATTGATAAAATTCGTGTACCAATTGTGATATTCACCATTTTAGGTTGTTGGGAAAAAAAATCAATTTTAGCATAGCAACTTTGGATTCATAATTAGTTGGCCTTTGAATCTCGATTTTGACCAACTTGTTCCACTGAGTTCATGGTGTGGAATACTTCGAGGTGGTTTGTTCATTCCTTATCAATCTTTTTTAATTGTTTAGATTGAGTGAGTATTTTCGTGCTTTCATGAATTAATTAGTTTAGAGATTTTATCTATATTCACCGTTTTTTTGAATGATGAGTTACTTATTATAATCTCATTATTTATTGATAGTAAAAGTTTTGTTTTGCAGTTTCTTAATTTTTTTTATTAAGGTTTTTTTCTGTTAAATCCTGATATTTATTATTATTATTTTATTGTTTCTTTTTATTTATCGTTTATGGCATATAGGAAGAAAGAAATTTTTTTTTTCGTTATAAAATATTATTTTTCCTGACAGAAAGCTTGTACCGCCCTTATCATTTGCTATCCATCCAAATGGAAAACCAAACTGGAAGGAAATCTTTGTGCACTTAATCGCTCGTTGAGCAATGGGCTAAGAAATTATATAAAAAATCGAAATTTCTCAAATAATTAAGGGAAAACGAAGAGCAAATTAGTGATTTGCCCTTCAAAAATGATGAAGAAAATGGACAATCGACTCTCGATATTCCTAACCCTAAAAACTGTTGTATATTATTATTATTTCAAAAAGAATAAGTCTCACATTCCTTAGACCTTGTTGTTTGTCCTTATTTATTAATTTCCTTATATATGTGGACTTCTAAACAAACAGTGAAAAGGCATAGACTCGCGTGCACAAAGCATGGATCGGGCTAGTGTAAATTCGTGGATTCCCCTCCCCCGCGCGTGTAGATATGAGTCTCGGCCCGGTTCATTTTAATATTTTCATAAATTTTGGATAATATTAATCTTATCCAAAAACAAGCATTTTGACCACTTCAAATTTTAGTTACCATGATATCTGGATTACAACATCCACTACACCAATATCTTGGCCATTTTCAAAATAATATTATCTATCTGTTAGTGGCTAGTGAATTGTTCTTCTTTTTTTGATTAAGGTCCTTGCCTGATGATTAATCATCGCTTAGATTCATTAAATAGGGGTTGGTTTAGTAAAATAAGTGGACTAAGGTAATGATCGTCCAGATCGCGGAATGAATAGATTAGGACTAATATCAACCTTAATTTTAATCAAGTTACAAAGAGACTTAAGACTAAGATAGAAGTCTCGGTTTAACGGGCTGGAGCTAAATAGATTTTTAGAAAGCAAGAGTGGGATTTTGAAACTCATGGAGTCGAGTATTCTAATGAAGAGGAAAAACATAAGTTACTGCTTACTGATGAATTTAAGCATGAGTAATTTCAATTCAATTATGAAATCAAATAGCAGCTTAGGAAAATCAAATGAATAATTTTTGGGTTCAACAACTCAAAGTAAGAATCTAGAAAACCTAGATCTAAGTTGAGCAAACTACAATTGAATTGTCTAAATTAATCAAAGTGAAGAAGGGGTTTAATCTAAGGCGATTTGATCGCATAAGCTTGATGACCTGAAATGTACCTCTCCAAGTCCAAGTTGGCTCAATAGACTTGACTCTGATTGATTAAACTTTGACTTCAAGTCAATTGAGTCTTTATTGTTTAATAAAGTTGATTCGAGGAAATCCCTATACTTCTGCTATAGATTCTTAAAGCATTTTATTATAAGTAAAAAGGTAGAGAATGGATTGAAAGGTTTAATTAACACATGCTCTTTGCATAGCAAGTTGATTGTGTTTGTGCAACAATATTTGTTAATGAAAGTATCAAAACAATTAATTATGCATACTGATCCCATTTTCGAATGTGAGGTATGACATCTATCCGCGGATCAACATTGTATGTTGGTCTCACTCATTGCACGTGGAAAAAAACCAATCGAACTGAATCAATCATAGCTGAACTAAATCAAATTATAAAAATGATTTTTTTTAACAATTTGGTTCGAAAAATTTTTCAATCTGAATCAATATGTAAATTTATGATTGGTTTAAAGGAGTAAACCAAATCAATCCATAAAACCGAACCAAACCATTTTAAAAATATATAATAATATTTTTTTTGTAATCACAAATTTTTTTATGATGATTAATTAAAGGTCATGCATGTTCTTATATTTTTATTAGATATCTATTATTTGATGAATATTGATTAAAATTAACTTGTTCATTTTTAAATTTGTTTTTTATGCTCATGATATATTATATTTTTATTAACACTGTACTATTTTTTTAAAAATAGCTTTAATTTTGTAATGCATGGAATTTATTTATTTAGTTATAAACTCTTATTATGTATTAATTGTTTAATATATTTTATTAGCAGATCATTTTTATTCGTTCATGACTTTTATTGATAGATGATTTTATTTTTAAATTTGGCTAAATTTATTAGTGGTTGATTGATTTGATGATTCCGTTAAAAATTATAAATTATGACTTGCTATGTATTAGTTAGTGAATGTATTTTATTGGTGAATAACTAATTTTATGGAGGAATAAAGATTAGAAGCAAGATGATTTATAGAGTATTTTGTTGTTATTTGCAATACAAACATTGTAAAGTGATATAAATATTTAAATATCCACATAAATGTAAAAAACCTACAACAAAGAAATTTATTAATTAGAATTATAATTTAAATTTATGATCCAGACCAAATCAAACCTTTATTTAATGGTTTGATAGGGGATGAAAAAAACCAAACAGTAAATTATTGTTTGGTTTTAATGAAAATCGAAATAAACCGATCTGTGCCCACCTCTATCACCCATTGTTAATAGATAAAATGTTAAGGATAAATGACTAACAACTCGAGAAAATTCTATGGTTCCATCATTAATTTCGATGGGACTGGTTCCGTTACCATTCAACGGCTCACTATATTGAACCGTGATCAAATCACTAAAATAGTTAATATTTTAATTATTATATTTATTTTAACGGTTAGATGTTAACTGGATGGTCTCGTCGACAGGAAACAAGTAATTATTAGGATAAAAATAAAATATTTATAATGCCCTTATTTTTATTACAAATAGATGATAATTGAAGAGTGATATTTTTAAGACAAAGTATTTATGATAAAAATTAAAAATAAACCATTAGATTATAATTCATGTGTGTGGGAATATAAATTTCTATTCATAATCTTGCGTAATAAGAATTAGTTATGAATTTTTATTCCCCTCAGCTAAATATTTATAGTTGCTTTATGTAGAATGAAAAAGAAATGAATAACTATTCTTCTCAATTGAATGTGATATAAATATTTTGATATGCTGGAGATATTTACTCATAGTATGGGATAGAATACAAGGGTTGTATATTGATTCATATTTTGTACATACATGGATTTTGTTATGTATTTTATATGATATTGTCCAAGCGCTTGCACAAATAGGTTAGGATTAGTGTTTAAATTAAGTGGAGAATTCTAATCTTCAGAGGGATTAGAAAGGGGAAATAATGTTTACTAACTCAACTGTCATTATGACGCATTCATTTGGATGAGTGGGGAGGCCACAAAGCCTATCATAACTCATAAGCACCAAGTATGCCAGTGTTCTTGCATGGTTACAATGGTCTTAGATGATAAGGAAGTTAAGCCCAATCATTTTATCACTTGGGCTTATTGAAGAGGGATAAAACCACATCAAAATTCCAAAATGGGCCCATCAAAAAACTACTTGAATTATGAATATTATATATATTTATATTTAATTTTTTTTTGGATCTTAGTGCCAATTTCAAGATTAGCCATCATTGTTGTTGCACACTGTAGACCTGACCACAGTTTCAAATCAAAATCAAACGAAAATTTGGTAGTTTTCATTTCCAATTTGGAAAGTTCTGGCTTGTCCACACTTTCAAATCAAAACCAACCAAAACTTGGTAATTTTGCATTCAGTTTGGAAAGTTCTCGCTTACAGAAATTTGGTAGCTTTCCATTTCCTGTTTCGAAAGTTCCAAATAAAAAACTTTTGATTTGGCTAAGAAAAATTTTTGGCTCAATACCAACAGCGCACGTTCCTTTTTTGTTGCTTTCACTTTTATTTTGTCAATTTCATTGGTTAATAACTTCTTTTTTTCCCTTTTTCCAAACAGTGGTTGGGAACTTAAAGGTAATTTTGGTGCTTCACACTATAAATAAAAAATTCTTTGGTCCATTAGTTATTTAATAAGATAGGTTTTGTTAACCGTATAATGGCTTGGATTCATACACAATCATAATTGCACCACTAAAATTATTAATTCTAATTATTATATTTATTTTACTGGTAAAACGGTTGAATGGACGGTTTCGTTGACATTTGTATTGGGGTAGATCTGATTGTAGTGGTCATATGCGTACAGTGTATTTCTTGCATTACACAAGGCCTTAGAGGAATAAGGTGGAAGCACATGCAAGGAATGATTAAGAGTGATAAGATATGGAGGAGGAACATGCATTCTTAGGAAGCTCAAATGTATTAATAATAAGTAGAGGAGCTACATAGCATCAATCCCACTGTTGTAGAAGAGCAGCTATGTGTTCTTCACTTTAAACTCTGTTTGATATATTGTGAGAGTATTCCAACAGCACGATGGTGTTTCTGTCGATTTCTCAATCTAATAAAGGAGGAATTCTAGGTATTTATAGAGTTTGAGTCTTGACTATGTTCGTTGGATCATATTGACCATCAACGAGTGAGATGAAACCTCCTAATAATAGATTTTTCCATATGCTTTTTGGTCTATGAAAGGTCTTTTTTAAGTATAAAAATTCCTTGAGAATGGTTGAAAACAGACAGGTTGGTTCAATTCAATGATCTCTACACTAAGCCAATCCAAAAGCCAAAATTCAGATTTAATCTTCTATAACATTTATAAAATATATAAATATATATATTTACTCTCCTCTGAAAAGATCCCATCACTTTATCCTTAGGTTCCTTCACAAAAATTGTTTCAATCTTTTTTATATATATATATTATCATATTAATACATAATATTAAAATAATAAATTTAATATTAATAAATCACACGAAAATGAAAAAAAAAAAAACACATGAATCAATCTTCTGCCATTACTTTGCAATAAATTCTCTATGGTCAAGAATTGCAGCTCAATTGGCGGAAATTCCGAGTCAATTTGAATAATAATAGTGATAATAATAATAACATTTTAAAAGAACTCGTTTTTTGAAGTTTTTCGCAGAAGATTCGAAAAGTTGAAAGAATCTTCTACATCTATAACAACCTTAAGAAGTGAAATCATTTGTCTAAAAATTAGTAAAAAAAACTAGAATGCAGGTGATCTAATGAGTAATATCACGAAAACGCATTGCATGTGAAATAAAGGTACGACAGCTGCTAATTTAATTTAAGAATCCTGCTCCATCCTGCTCCAGCCCGGAATGCTATGTTCTTCACGAATAAAAATGTGGACATGTAAAAAAACAGGGCATCTCCTACTTTAAAGGATATTTTTAATCTTTATAATTGACATCTACTGACATATGTATTCTAAAGAAAAAGAAAAATAATAGAATTTAAAAATTACTTCATCAAATTAAAAATTACAGGTTAGATACC
Organism: Combretum micranthum; assembly: GCA_024138025.1. Taxonomy (NCBI): domain Eukaryota; kingdom Viridiplantae; phylum Streptophyta; class Magnoliopsida; order Myrtales; family Combretaceae; genus Combretum; species Combretum micranthum. The sequence goes on from JAMXBD010000643.1 coordinate 108,571, forward strand.
GACAAAATCAAACTCTAAAATTTTGTACAAGATGAACAAAAGTTGAACAACAGAACGAGTAATAAAATTTTCACCTTATATTCTATTGTACTTTTTGCCACCAACAACCCATTCATTTACCAAGAATAGCATTCATTCCATCATCCTTCTATGTAAATATGTAATTATGATATATAGTAAATGATCATTCATAATGGATAACAATTTATATCTTCCTACATATAAATTATCATTTAATAATTTATTTTCAATTTTTTTAATTTTTATTATAAATACTCGTCTTAAAAATATTACCTATACAATTATCATCTATTCAAAACAATGATAAGAGGCATCATAGATGTTACACATTTATTTAATAATTACTTATTTTATTTTTTATACCAAACGAACATAATAATATTTATTATAATTCTATTACATTTCTATTAAATTAAAATTCAATCTCTCCGTATTTTATGGTAAAAAGTAGTTAGTCACGTATGACTAACATCACTATTAAATTTGCTCTGTTAAATATTAATATAATATATATTGTCTAGTTTTAATAAGTTTTGAGAATTTTTTTTTTTTTTGGGGAGTGGCTGGGACCCCTGTATCCATTCCTGCCCTGCATGTGAAAGCAAAAGGCAGGCGGATGCTTTAGCTTTACCGCTTCCGTATCCTAGTCTCTTGGCTGTTCTTTGTTACTTTTCTCCCAGTTCCCATAGAAAGAAAAGTCTATCAACTTCCACCACCCAACCAAATTAATCAATTTTCAGCTGTGGATGTCTTCAGTAAAGAAGCCCATGCAGTCCTTGTTCGCCATGCACAGATAAATAGCTTTTGACAGGAGAATAAGGATTGCAAAAAAGAAGTTTATAAGTGATCAAATCTATAAATACATAGACAACACATACGTGAATTTATAATAACAGTGGCACTTACTCACCACTCAACCGAGCATATGACGTGTTAATATTATAAATCTTTTTTTTTTTTTTTCTTTTGGGGGTAAGCAAGGGGTTAATCATCCAACGAGATGATCAAGTGACTTCAATTTTGTGACTTTGATTGCTAAAGGAGTGTGTGCTGTCCTTCTGGGTTTATGCAATCTCTGCCCTCACTACAGTCAACAATGCCTAAAACAATGAAATGTTGCAATTTGCTTCTTTAAATTAAAACCATACAGATCCAAAACCTGCTGGAAATCAAGTACAGATACCCGCTTGATCACTTTTAATGCTGCAAGAAAATGGGAAACTATACTTATACCTAAATAATTTATAAGAAGAAGACAAATGAGATGTAGAAAATTATCCTTTGCTATACAATCTTTACACTCCGAAATGCAGCCAATAATGGGCTACGCACCTTTACCAGCAAAGCCAGAAAACGAATAAAGAATCAATGAATTGCAGCAATTCTATACTTCAAAGAGATTTGTCTATGTATCGGTTGTGTCTAGTCTTCGCCTGTAAACTAAAACCATCCTATTACTCTTTCAAACTGCTGATGAGAGACCTCTTCCAAAGGTATCCCAAAGAGGTATCTAAACTACATGGTAAGCATGAAAGCAGCTTCGTCTCGTTATCTTTTACAATCCAGCTTGATTTCTGCGTAAACAAGTCGTCCCAGCATGCCTTTCATTCATGGACAACCTTGAAAAGCAAGGGATACCAAGAACAACAATAGTCACAAACTGATACCAACAATCTATCTCAGCATCTTGTTTGTTCTCCGTCTCTCTACAAAATTAGCTGATGAACCTGTTCTTGCAGCTTGTTGCATATACAGCCCGGATAAGGATTTGCATAGAAGTTTTCCTCTAACCTTGGTGACTCCCCAACTTGCCTTAAATAGGGTGCTCCAAGCCTGTCCGAATGGATCCTCTTGACTTCTGAGGCAAAATCATCCCATGACAAAGCACCCCATCAAATCGGTCAATCAAGTGAACAAAATTTTGCCTGCGATACAAATGTGCACGAACATCATTAGATGACTGTTAAATATAATTATTACTATCAGCAATGCAGAGAATTCACCATTAGAAGCAGGAAACTGGCCCAACCTGTCAGGATTAATTGTTTTACGGAAACCCTCAAATCTTCTGTGTCCCTGGACTGCTTTAGCCATGTTCCCATCATATGTATAAACAAAAACATCGCTTTCAAGTGCGACAATATGGTCAAAGCAGCAAGGCGATTCTGATATAACTTGAAGGGTTCAAGCTCTTCTTCTGTGGCCAGAGTAGAATGAGAAAAGACATTGGGGTACTCAGAGCGAAAAACATCCATACCGTCACTTCCATATATTTCCCCAGCAACTATGTAGATTCTTGTAGTGGAAGGGTACCCCATTGCCTTCAGGAACATGGCCGCCTCTCTTGGAGACATTGGGCATCCCCCTTGAAGACGGCGTTCATCACTGTCTATTTCTTTCTCTTTCCAGTGTTTGACATTATACCTCATAATCCTAAGTTCCTCAGCTTCTTCTGCAGTGAGATTATGGTTACATCCAGTGAAAGCAAGCATATCCTTCTCATATCTGCAATAAAGGATCCGAGAGTTATTTTGATGAACATATTAGATGGAAGCACTTGCAGTGCTGTAGGGATGGTGTACCTCAAGTGCAGAGCAATATATGGCTCATTATCGCTGTGTAGCCTATCAACAAGTATCTTGCCAAACTCCTCAATCTCCTCTGTATATCTTAGAGCCTCGAAATTGGCACGGCACCTCAGTTTCTGGATAGAAGATGCTAGTCCATTATTGGCTAGACGGGAATCGGTATGTGTGAACTTAATCACTTTATGCTTCTTAAACAAAGGCAATATCTCCCCCCTGTAGTAGCTGGGCTGGAAGTCAAGAAAGTCTTTAAGAGTTTGGTTCCACTGACCAGCACAATATAGTAAGTATACAAATCTGTTCGCAAATCAACACAACCCTACCTTTGACCAAGACACAGGGGCCTTCAGTAATGGCTGTTTTGCTGCATATTTCGGTGGCAGGGACTCAACTATTGCAATGTCATCTTTCAGAATTTCAATAAAATGTCTCCAGTCAAATATATCTTTGAAGTCACTGCAAATATATTGTAAAACTTTCAACCACTACAAAAATGGGAATAAAAACTATGAACCGTCTCTACAATTGACAAATGCTGAAAAAACTACCTTGGGTCGGTCCAAAAGGACTCGTGATCAAGAGAAGGGAGCACCAATGTTACATTCATAATCTTTGCAACTGCGACCATATCACATATCTGTAAAAGAATAATTACCAGCAAACATGTCATCACAAGTTAGGAAAAGAAAATGATGATCTTAGAAAATGTCATGACAATTTGAAGTGTGTACATACTCCTGTTCTCATCTGATTGAGCCCACCATTTGCATGTACCAAAAGATAACCATTGGTTTTAGAACCAGTTCCTGTAATTAAAAAAAAAAAAAAAAAAAAACAATGCATATTCTCAATATTGATTCTGGGTTTCGCAAATTGTAAGCCAACAGATGAATATAAAATTGGAATATTGGAGAACTGACTTATGTTATTCTTCGATCTCGCGATGCACTTGTGGTAATTGTGGTAGTTTGGCCTCATCATCCGAATTTCTGGAGTCTGCAAACAATAAATCACAAGGCTTCTTCAGTTGAAGAGACTACAAATTGGATAATAGAACATCCAAAACAACTAACAGGGAAGATTAGACGACACCAAAAACCAGGCCACACTCATAAAACAAAATATTATACACTCATAAAACAAAATAGTATTTGATCACCCGATGCAAAATACAATACACTCGATCCTAGGTTGGATGGATGGATCGCCATTAATCTATCTGCTAAATCCATTTCTATAAAACTGGAAACAGATTGATGGTCATACAAATAGATGCAGGTGTAAACCAGAAAATCTAGGAAAAGTCCAATGCCGCCCATTATAATACTTCTACCAGGTCAAAACATAATAGAAGACGAAATCATGGACACCGACCGCTTACCCAAAAAAAAAAAAAAAAGGAACATAATGTGATTCATTTTCGTGGTTGTTGGGACATAAATTCAATAACCAAAGTCATATAACATATATATATATTTTAATAAACGATTGTCCTGGGAAACTAACGGGGGAAAAAAAAAGACGAGAAAGTGCAGAATTCAAATGGATTGACTTACAGATAACTTTTCCAAGACACGCTTGGGCATGGAACCCTCGGCATCTTTGCTATCGTCATTGCCATGGACATCCTCGGAGACGATTTTCTGGGCAGATGAAGCAAACTCGTCCTTTCGCGCGTGGAGTATCAAAAAACCGTTATTATTATTCTTGTTACTCCCATCATTAACGTTGTTGTTATTCTTGTTGTGGTTGTTGGTGTAAACAGTTGTGGCGTAATATTCGTAATAACTACCAAAAAGCAAGACTTTTAAGAAAACCGAGAAAACGACGAATAGGATTAAACCCCCGAAGATCTTACGCCCCATGTTCCTCCTCATTTTAAGGCAGTGAGCCGTCGTGAGCGACCAATGGTGGTGGTGGTGGTGGTGGTAAAGATGAGGGTTACTGTTGATGGCGGAGGAAGCGGCGGTGCAAGTGGATGTGGAGGTGGTGGCTGTGGGATCCTCTTCATCGGTGACGCGTCTTCTGGCGGTGGTTACACCAGTGGTTTGCTTAGGGCTGCCGTTGCATGAGTTTGTGGTGGTGCTGCACGCGGACGGCGACATGGCCTAGTGACCGTTATAAAATTTTAATGATGGTATGAATTTTTATAATTGACTATATAATTATTGCTATGCTAGACTGCTACTATCATGACGGAAAAAAGGAGAAAGGAAAAAAAACGCAAAACAAGGAAAAACGATTAGAGAGAGAGAGAGAGAGGGTGGTGGCTGATGGGTATTAATGGAGAAGAATCAAAGTTTGAAGGGGCGGAATGAATTGGGAGGAGACGCGTCAAATTGGGTCTCTCTTTTCCTCTGCATTCATTTTTTTCTGTTTCTCTCTCTCCCTCTATATATACAGTTAATAGCCTCTCTCTCTCTCTCTCTCTCTCTCTCTCTCTCTAGACCATTTACAACAAAAACAAGTCCAACAAACGACAGAACAAAAGAGGATTTTTGGTGGAACAGGAACATTACTAAACGTGTGGTTTTTTTTTTTGTATATTAACGAAAATAATAACGTATGTTTGTTAAAACTTATGAAATAAAAAATAATAATAATAACGCTGTGGATGCTGCTAACCCGTTACTTGTGTTAAAAAATAATTAGCAGAAGTTTAGAATAATTACAGAAAGTGTAGTTAACAATACCTTTCATTTGAGTTAATACACTGAGATTACTATACAAATTGGCATGATAAAAATTTTAATACGTGGTTAAATCGTAAAAAAAACCCAGTATGGAAAAGGACTTTTTGTTTTGTTAATTTTTTTTTCTACTACAATAAAAGAGAGGATTTGGAACTAGTACTATTACTTGATAGATAGGAATGTTATAAGGTTATATGGCGATTTTTTTCTAAAAGTAGATTTTTTGAAATTAATTATTAAAATAAGACATAATTAAACTTAATTATCAAAATAGACTATCAAATTCGCATATTTAATATACTAATGTAAGTCATTATATGAAATTGAATTTAAGGATCTATTTTGATAATTAAATTGTACCAAATTCTATTACCATAATTATTTTTTGTAAAAGGTCCTGGTTGACTTTTCACTCGTTACAAGGTTATAAATTTTGTTGTTTGAATATAGCAAAACTATTATTTATTTATATTTTTAAGTTGTCCATAGTAAAAAAAATAAGGAGTCTCATTTTTACATTTGGATTGAACTAAGTTTTGATTTATCATAAATGATATGCCCAAATAAATAATGATTTCGATTACTATAATTACTAACATGCGTATGGTTTTGGATTTATTTTGATTCAATTCATGGGTTGTTTTTACTTTTATCCTTGAATTGTGGATGCCACTAACCCATTGGATCTGTAAAATAACTATAAGACTGCAATAATTATTAAAAAAAAAAAAAAAATGGTATACTATCTCGTTTAATATTGATCGAATTATCAATGTAATTTCTGATTGTTGGAAGGATTTTAAAAATTAACATAATAAAAATGCAATGGCTATAAATTTGGTTAAAGGGTTGCTTCCCCCCCTTAAGTAGTCTATTACGAAAAAGATAAAGGAGTCCTGATTTATATTTGGCCACAAGTAAGTTTGGATTTATTATAGTTGATATGCCGTATTGACTTGGATTTATCCTTATTCTGTTGGAAGATATCATGAATCATTTTTACGCTTATCGAGACTACAAAAATCGATAACTCTTTGGGGACTTTTAGGAGGATTTGGTGGGGTGTGTGTGTGTGGGTATTAGTTTTGTCATTCAAATTTTGAAGAGTATATTTTTAAGCTACTACACTCGTTCTAGACTTTACACTTTTTTCTTTTTTTTTTTTCAATTATCTTTTAAAATTACTTTTATTTTACTTATATATATATCCAATATAAATATATTTATTTAATCAAATTTCTACATCCTTATTTGGACTCCAATAAGTTTTCTGTAATGATTTTCCATTAATTATTTTTAAATAATAAGCTAACCTTCTTTTCTCTTCATCTTTTTTAAGAGTGTTAAATATACTTTTAGTCTAATTTAAGCCAATACAATTTTTAATGTTTATATATAAATTATCATCTATACTATTTATTAAGAGAATATGGAGTCATTCGACTCCAAGTTTTTATGGTTTTTTTTTCCTAATCGTTTTTTTTTCATGTTGTAAAAGACTTAATTTTATTTAACTCACTTGCCCCTCTCTTCTCCATTTTTCTCTCAAATTTAATTTTCAAATAAAAATAAAGAAACGAAATGATGGATTGCCTATTTTTTCTCTAATTAACTGTTGCGTGAAGTGCTAAAAAATGATTACCTACCATTAACTCACATGTTAAGCCAACTCAGAACACATTTCTCATACAATTAAAGTAACTATCAACGCAGGTCTCATTAAGCCTCAAAAATTGTGAGCTATTTATTACTTATTAATGTTATTAATTAATGAAAATTCTACTCTGAGTAACCGTTCCCAGTTAAATTAATTTCTTCAAATTTTTACATTATAAGCTTGCTTTCATTATAAGCTTGCTTTCTTCATCTTCATCTATTTTTTTTTTTTTTCATTTCTGACTCTCTCATTCTCAAACTTGTAAGTTTCTTTGTTTTCTTTTATTTTTTTCCTTCTCCTGCTTTTCTCTTTGACATTTTCCTTTTTATTGTCGATCGTCACAAGTTACAAAAGTTCATGCATTACAAATGATTACCCAATGTTCAACACCCTTCCTTCGTGAAAAATTTTTAAAGTCATAACCTTTTTTCTATGTTGTCCCAATTGATGGATTTCTTTCCTTTGAATTAATAGATTTACATTTACGTTCTTCAATTTACAAAAATAAGGTACTCTCAAATTCATACTTTTATTATATTGCTCTGTTCAAAAGTTTAATCATAATCAATACTACTATGTTTTATATTCCTTAATGATTTTGTTTTTATATTATGGATCAATTAAAATGTTCATCACTCTATCAGAATCCTTATAGTGATGAACAGGATGTTGTGGCATTTTTGGTTAGTTGAATTCTCAATAAGTCGACTATTTTTTTTCTATATATTTTTGCAGGTAATTAGATGTCTTAATGACAGTTTAGTGTCTTTAACTTGCCAAATTTATTAGGTCAAATGCAGAGGTGATTTGCAGAATTTTTGCTGGAGATCGAACTATGTAAAAGATTAGTTTATTTTGAATTACAGACACTTAAAGGCCTTGATTACATTTAAAAGAAAAATGTTATTTTGATTCAAAAGGCTAATTATGCCCTATTTTAGTTTAAATGATATTTTTCTCTTATGTCAATTTAGAACTTCATATCCACTTACTTAAACAACCTTAATTTCTAGAGGCATGTTCTTTCAATATTATTTTTTCTCATACACAATTCTTCTCTTTTATATTGATCATTGTAGTAAAATATGATAATAAACATCACTTTAGTGATATTTCATTTCATGTCCATTTTGTTTTCTTTCTTTAGATACTAAGGATCTCTAAGACTAATAGCAAAATTGTTATATAAAATAGTCTTGCCACTTATACATGCGATCATCTATTTGTTCTATATAATAACAAAACAGTGTATGATTTAAAATAACAAATTAATGCCAATTGATTTGTAGTTCAATATTAATGATACAATTTGGTCAATGTTCTTTGATTTTCGTTTTTTAGTATTATTTGTTTGAAAAAAAATGTACCACTTTTTGCATGTTTCGCAAATTATGTTTGTGATGTCTTCTAGCATTTTATTATTCTTTTGAATGTAAAGTTTATTATGTATTTTATTCAGGTCTTTTATATTGAATATTTAATTATTTAATGGTTTATGTTTATTAGTTTACACAAATCCTGATATTGTTGTAAGTAAATAGATTATTTAGTTGTGAATGAATTAACCCACAATGTTTATTTAAAAATCAATCTTCAACTTGATTATAACGTGGTATTATTAAGGTCAACATTGTACAGGTAAATCTTATATATAGTGTTTTCGTAAAATATTAACCATCAAACACCGAAGATATAGGTGATATAATATTTTATTAGAATTTTCAAGTAAGTAGAAGGAGTTACATTTCATCTAATCTTATAGATATCATCATTCTTTTTTAAATGAGTTTAGTTTAGTGGATCAAAATATAAATAATTATCTTAAAAGAAAAAAAAAAGGTTAATTAATTTGTGGTCACTAGTTAATCATTTATTCCTTGTAGATATATTTTAATATATTGCCTATTCAAACTACCACATTCCGTCATAATAATTCATTAACAGCACACTAACCCATATTTCGTTTTTTGTTTTTTTTTTTTTTTTATCATACTAAAAAACATGTCTCTTTTCTACCTATTTTTCTCTTCAACTTAACTTTTTCCAAACTGTAGGGTATATTTTCTCTTTTCCAAGTAAATGCATTTTACACTGTTTTAAATTCTTTTTTTTAAAACTATTAGTTTGTATATAACTTAATTCAATCATTATTTATGATATAAATTTAATCATATCATTGCATTTATTTCTTATGGAGCAATATAACCATACATCAAGGAAAATGTTTAGGTACTTATTTCCTGGAAATCGCTAAAATGTATATAGAAACATATCTTATTTTTGTTAAAAAACATTTACTATTCTAATTAAATGTTCCAATTCCTCAAAAATAAGATATGTTTCTATACATTAATGATAATCATAGAAATATATCTTTTTTTTTTAATGAAATGATAATCATATATATGCTTGAAAAAAATTATCGATACTAATGGGGAAATAAATCATAATTAAATGGTCAAATCATGAACTAAACTTTCATATAAGATCCTGGTGTTTAGAAGAATATCTTATTTTTGTCAAATGCTATAAATTTTGTTGTTTTAATATAGTGAAAAAAAGTAATAATCTATATACCATATACAATGAATTATGCGATAGAATAAATTCAAGTCTCCTTGCTTTTATTCCTTATAATTTATATAATAATGAAATGTAAGAAACTTATTTTGTATTGCGCATCGAATAAATAACTTTTTACTCAACAAATTGCTGTGACTATCATTCAAATTAAAAATATGCTCTAGTCCAAAAGCAACTTAAATTTAATCCTAACACACCAGTATGTTTTCTTTACTTCAGCAAGTATTAAAGAAACTAAATTTTAATAAAATGGCATGTGGAAGTAAAAAAATTTTTTTTTTTCTAACTCTTAGAGTAAATTTATATTTTTGAAACAAAGTTATGTTGATGAATATCTTTATGTTTTGGTGGCATTAACACAGGTTTCTTTGAGAGATAATCAAGTCAGATTGTAATGGTCCAAGAAAACATTCAAAGTCATATTTGATCTCTTTTACTATAAGTACATGCGATGTGAGTATATTCTTTTTAGTGTGCATAATTTCCAAGAAAATAAAAAGAAAAGAAACTAATGCAAAATGCATGAAGTAGTACATTTTACCTAATATAATTTGGTAAAAAAAAAGATCAATAGTTGGTAAGATGAAATCCATAAAACTTCAACTTGGAAAGTCAACCTTACAGCGGTTGACCGGATTAAATAAGATGCAGTTATTACGTAGAACTGACAGAAGTAGCAAGATTAGCAAAGTTTCATGTTGATTTCATATTTGCACACTCCAAACTCTAATACTATTTTTCTGTTCCAAAATAGACCAAAATATGGATATATGACGAATATATTAATTAATTAATTAATAAAATAAAAAATGTAGATAGTTATATATATATATATTATAAATACCCAAAATATTCATCGTATTTTTTGATGTGTTTACTTGGTTTGTTGTGCAAAAATAGTCTGACTAATATATTCTCGATCGATATTAAAGCGTATGTGTATATGGTTAAAGAAAACTATAAAATTTTAATGTAAGAAAAATGGTCGACGAAAATGAAGACAGAAGATAACACAGCTTTTCATAGAGAGATATGTGATTATATATACAAACTGTCTCCGAAGAATAAGACAGACAACAAGGAATCATCCAAACATGTCTAGGGTTAAGTAATTCAGACGCATAATTGGGACACATATGGTCACTTAAATTCCCCCTTATCGGTAGCGGTGATGGCACAAATCAGTTCAATTCGATTTTTACTTTAAAAAAAAAAAAAAAACCAACTAAACCACAATTTACAGTTAGTATTTTTCTATCCTAAACTAAATTATTTAGATTACAAATCAAATTAAAATTCTAATTTAAAAAAAAATCTTTGTTATAATATTTTATATTTGTATGGGTATTCAAATATTTTAATTATTCTATAAAGTTCAAATTACAAATCGCAACAAAATATTTCATAAATCCATCATATTTATAATCTATAGTCTTTCATAAAATCATTTAGTCACTAATTAGTAATCCATCAACAAAGCTTATTTGCTAATTGATACATAGTAAGCTATAATCTATAATCTATAATCCTCCAAAAATTCTATCCAATCAATCAACTACAAATGAATCTGGCGAAAAAAAAATCATCTACTAACAAAAGCCGTTCACAAATAAAAGTGACCTGCTAGCAAAATACATTGAGCAATTAAAACATAATAAGAGTTATAACTAAATAAACATAATTTATACTACATAAATACATAGCAAGGCATAATCTATAATCTTCCATAAAACTATTTAGTCAATTATCTACCAATAAATTTGATCCAAAATATATAATATATCAACCAACAAAAGTCATCAATGAGTAAAAGAGATCCGCTGACAAAATACAATGCACAATTAATGCATAATAAGAATCATAACTAAAGAAGGAAGGTTTGTACACCACATAATTAAAATGATTAATAAAAAACAACATGAAGCTACAAATGAAAGAATATATATTGAAGCTAAGAAAAGTTTTAAAAAGAACAAGTTAATATTAAGCAATTTCACCTAATAATAAGTATTGTACTAAAACTATAAGGACATATACGACCCTTAGTCAATCATCTTGAGAGAAGTTATAATTACAAGTAAATTATTATTATGTATTTTTAGAACGGTTTGATTTTGATTTTACTAATTGGTTCGATTTACCTCTTTAAATCAATCATAAATTTATGAATTGGAATTTTTTTTTAAAAGAACATAACAATAGAAAACATAATGATTTAAAAAATTTAAACTACTTTTATGTGAAATTAAAAGAAAAATTATTTCCAATTCATAGTATTTAGGATATATGCTGCTGCCAATAATACGAATAACAAAATATATATATAAAATGTACGTTTAATTTGATTTATATAGATTTCTACTAAAGGAAAATCTAATTCCTTAGTGTGTTGGGCTAGCTTTTGTTTTTGAAGCTTGTTTATAGCTGCTTTTAGATCTTCTGCTACATTATGAATCTAGAGCTCAAGTTTGATATAATTGTATATAAATAAATGCACTTTCTTAAATTCTCTTTAAGAATTGAGCTAAAACTTAGAAGGTTCTTAGGCTCAAATTTTTATTTAAATTTAATTAAAGTCTAATTTATTTTAAGTTTCTTTCTAAAAAACCGAAGCTGGTTCGCAAATCGATTTGTAATCGAAGAAACTACCAATTCTATAATTTTGGAATTAAAATTTGCCGGTTCTAGATTCGGTTTCAAGTCTAATTGAAATCAAGCCTAGCTGTAACTCTAACTTTGAGTTATCATATTCCACGCATTTCTCTGTTTATTTATTTTTTATACTCTTTCTTACTCTTCTGTTTTTCTTTCTCCCTAACCCCTTCACTGTTTAAACCATCAGCACTAATATCATGCTTGATGTGCTTGAACAAATTTGAAACGAAATTGCAATCATGGGCTTCATTCCCTTTTCAATGTCTAAAAGTCTTTTTAAAAGCCAGAGCGGTAATTTTTTAGATCCCACTTAAAAAAAAAAAAAAAATCCTATTCCCTTTGGTAATTCTTTTCCACTTCCTTTAATGCATTTCACTTAACTACTAACACAGCATATTTATTAGTAATATTTATAAGTAAGTGCTTTTTTGACAAATATTAGAGTATATATATTTTATTCTATTTATTTCAGTAATGTTTCCAAACCCTCATTCTCCAACTCAATTCAATTCATTCCACTATTTTGTATTATTGCAATTAATTCTACTCCAGAGTATTTTATATATACCAAATTATAAATTTATATTTATTACTGTTTCGTGAATAAAAAGCTTTGACAAATGTAAGAATTATGGTCTAAGCTACTGGATAAATAGCTTTTACTATTCATGGCAAATTATTAAATTGAGTTATAACTAATTTGCCAAGGTAAATGTAAATTTCTCGTGCAGCTAACAATATATTTTCTTGTTTTGTTTTCTTAATATTGGTACATGCATCGTATATTTGCATTAATTAGTAAAAATAAAAAAAGTCGATCTTTCTACCAAAAAGAAAATGGAAATAATTGATTTGCTCCGACTTCGACATTATTCAATATAAATATATAAATAGTTTAAAAGAAATAGAGAATTCGGAGGTCCCACGCATCGTCGTGCACCTCATTCAGCGCCGAATCCGGTGAAGCCAAACGTACGTTTCCTAAGATTTGCTTAAGCTTTAAAATGGTGTCTTACCGTCTTGGATGTATGGGGCTCCACTCTTATGATTACGAGTCAACCTTTTCACATCCAAGTTCTTTATATTATGTTAGACGAGACGCGTCTAATTCCCTTATGCGGTGTGATCAGATCATACTGTATCGTTCATATTAAAATTAAAAGAGGAATAAAAGAACTAGGCTGCAAAAAAAGCCAGCCGAATTTAACTAATCTATAATAAAATCAAAAAATAATTTTATTTAAAAAAAAATTTAATTTGAACTAGCCCATAAATTTATAGTTGATTTGAAAGGACAAATAAAAAAAATATGTAAAACCAAATAAAATCATTTTAGATAAACATAAAAATATTTTATTTATAATTATAAATTTTGTTAGAACGATTTATTAAAGATCATATATATTATATGATGAATATTGGTTAATAAATAATTTGTTCCTTTTTTTTAAATTTTTTTGGTTCAAGATATAATCCTTCATTTGTATCTTAATATGATTTTCATCAATCATTTAAACTTTGTAGAGCATGGATTTTATTATTTGGTTATATAGCTCATTATATATTAATTTTTTTATTGTCTGTTTTGTTAGTAGATCACTTTTATTCTTACATGATTATTGGTAGATTATTTTTTTAGCCAAATTTGTTAGTAGATGGTTGACTAAATTATTTTTTAGAGGATTATAGATTATATTTTACTATATGTATTAGTCAGTAAACGTACTTTGTTAGTAACTAAATAATTTTATCAGGAATTATGGATTATAAATATGATGAATTTATATAGTATTTTGTTGACATTTACGATATAAACTTTATAGTAAGATTTCAATATTTGAATATTTGCATAAATATAAAATATTAAAACTAATTTTTTTATTAAAATTTTGATTTAATCCGTAATCCAAATCGAATTAAACCGTTATCTAATGATTTGAAAAATTTATAATTCAAATCAAATGGTTATTTATGAATTTCGTTTAGGATAAAAAAAGTAAAATGTAAATTATAATTTAATTTAATTTTATCGAATCGGACCACACTGTTGTGCACAAACCTCTAAGAAGTACAGAAGAAAACGAACAGAAGATGCCTCGAAAAGTGCATTATTCGTACAAAGTGTAGACAGTTCATGTCCAATGACTTTTGAGGTTGCGCCCCCGAAACGTCAGTACGGCACCACGACACGCCTATGATTTCGTTCTTTCACCGTCACACCTAAATCTCCGTGCCTTATTCCTTAGCCAGCTTTGTACCTTGTCGCATGTATAAAATTGACAGTGACCCCAACTCAACGTTCGCATTTTTTCAGAGCTTACTATTCGACGGAGGAGATTCAGTCAAGAGTCAAGACTTGGCCAAAAGAAAAAAAAAAAAAAAAAGTCAAGAGTCAAGACCACCGTATAAAATTATAAATAGTTTCCTGGAGTGGTATAAATACGAGTTTTTTCATATGATTAATCTGAATTCAATCCCTTTGATTAATGTTGTAAAAGATGATAATTGTTAATAAAAAGAATAAAAAGATTCATGTCACTAAATTATGAAACCTTGCTATTATAATTTTATTATATATAGTATATATGGGAACTTTCTTTTAACTTGAAAAAAAAAAAAAATAGACCGTGTTGAATGGTTGTACAAATCAAAGCCATTAAAGTTTCATTTGGGGAAAAAAATTAATTTTTGTTCCATTCTCATAGGAAGCAAATTGCCTACATTATGCTTCAAAAGAAGGGACGAATTAAAGGAGGGAAAAAAATAAAGTAGAAGAAATAAATTATAGAGGAAGCAATATGGGGAAATAGTTATAATTTAGAGCATTTACAGTCCCATCCACGTCGTTTCGTCAATAATCTAACCTTTAAAATAAATATAGTGAATAAAATATTAACTAATTTAGAAATTCGATTACGATCGAGTATGAAGTGAGCCGTTGGATATTAACAGAACCGATTCCGTCAAAATTAATGGCAGGACCACAGAATTTCCTTCTAAGTTTTCTTACTTAGATAGAGGAGGAAAACGGAGGAAACACTTATTGTAATATGACACTATCAAAATCTCATAAAATCTCTATAATTATAAAATTGTGCTTTTACATAGACAGTAATTTTGTGTTAATCCCTTTTGATCTGGAGAAGATGATTTTTATACGCTAATGAAAACTTTTTCCCTTCTAAATGCTTTCCTTTCTCCTTTTCTCACATTTAAAAAAATAAAAATAAAGGAAACTTCATTCCTATTCATACTCTTTCCGTCGACCAAATATTGTGTTTTAGGAGTTTTAAGTCAATACATTAACTGCTAAAAAAAATCCTTAAGGCTTGCACGTTTTCCCCTTTTGGTAGGTAAGGCTAGTTTTAGGAGATTTAGGTCAGTACTTAACTACTCAAAAATTCTTAAAGGGTTGGGCTTTTTCCTCTTTTGACAGGTAAGGCTAATTTCAAAGTTAATCAATGAAGCAGAATGTAGTAATCATCATTAGAGAATATTGAGTGTAGAAATGGAGAAAAATAAAATTATAAGTTATCTTACTTCGATAGAAAAGGAAAATGGGGAAAAAACTTGTAATATAATTTTTTTACTCTATCAATGCACTTTTTCCCCCTTTGACAAGTAAGGCTAATTTTAGGAGATTTAATTAGGTCAATACTTTAACTACTAAAAAATCCTTAAGGGTTGGGTTTTTTCTTCTTTTGACAGGTAATGCTAATTTCAAAGTTAATCAATGAAGCAAAATGTAATAATCATCATTAGAGAATAGCAAATGTAGGAAAAAAAAATACAATTTAATAGCTTTTAATTACTCAGAATCTACTTTATCTCTCTAATATGTCATTGATATTTCAAAGAATTATATTCATGTATTCATAATCTTTTGTCGCCATCTCTAAAATTTCAATTCAAGGGATTGAAATAACAAAGTCCCAATCGAATGCTCTGTCGAAGACGCGTTATCATATACCGACAACGATTGTGCTGGCCTGCCTTTCTGACGATATTCGTTTTAAATCATTCCTGGGCTTGTGTGGTACTACTTTTACGTGTGCGTGGGTGCGTGAGTATTGTTAACATGCCGACTTTGATGTAAATTTGTTGTATTTACAAATTAAGTACATTATAAACTAAAATTCAGTATTCCACGGTTTGGATTTAAAGACCGAATCATCCAAACAAGAATTTTTATATCATTGTATAAGGCTATTTTAATAATTGTAATTTTTTTTGCCCCAATTTACTACCATTAATTGGTTTCTTAAGCCACTGAAAGAGTTAAGAGTTGGGTCTAATTATGGATGAGATTTGACTTGAAAGATCAAAATAGGGATTGTTAGACTAATTCTTCCCCTGTTGCTTTGCTTGGTTGTCTTGTACTAAAAAATTAGACTTAAAAGAGGTCCTTTTGCATCCATTTAAGCTTTACATATCCTTAATAGGACTTAGATTTATTTTAAAAGAAAAATGAGCTGGTTTTTCATAGGTAAGCTAAGGTTTTAAAAGGTAAAAAGAAGCTAGGCCTGGCAATACCAAAACTATGGATCTTATAAGATTAAGGAGGTTTCAATCTTGCTTATCAATTGTTAGGATGGGCTCATCAAATTCAATTATCTCAACTTCATCTAACGGTCAAAATTACGGATCAAATTATATATATAAGAGCCTCCTCCTTATTTGCAACATTAAAAGTGCTAATAAACTTGGCACAAATGTCATCATTCTGCTGGAAATGCTCCGAAGATCAAAATGTATATTTTATCATAAATAAATCAAGAATACCATATTCAACATGCTATCATGTGGATATTATTAAAATTTAAATTAGAATGTTCCTACTCCAGTGCTCTTATTCATGACATTCCTTCACTTATCATTAGATTAAAACTTCCCTAAGGTTGACTAGCACACTTACTACATATGATCAATTAGTTATAGCAACCTCTCAATACCATCATTTACTTTACGAGCCTACCATTTTAATTAATTAGAAAATATACTTACATGTATGTTTATACTTTTTTGAGTGGGGGCTTTGTTGGATGATCTTAAGAACCCATGATATGATAACACATAAAGGGATGCCATAAGACAAAAGCATGTAATAGACATTCTTTATCTTCTTCAGATCACTTTTCGTTAAATTATTCTTTTGATCTTTCAAGATGAGATTGCAGCAGCCTAGCAATGATTTCCTCAATAAGCCAAATGAAAAGGAGGAGCGATCTATTTGTAGATTTTGAAAATCTCAACCATATAATGACTCTATAGATCGACAAATGAGATGACCTTCCATGATATCAACAAACAAGATTTGAACTTCATGATGTGTTCATAACTCCTTTCATGGACTTTAATGTAAATGGATACTTTCATGTGCTCATACTACCCTAAGCACAATAATCTTATAAATAAGTCTATATAAAAGGCTAATTTAGTGTGAGAACCAAAAAGCAAAACCAAAGCTATTAGATGGGCACAATGATTCTTATTCTAAGCTTATCAAGCCAATCTTCTTAAGAAGTATCTAAATAATTGACCTTAACTTCTTGGCCCCTATCATTAGTTCAAACAATTGGAGTTGATCAACCTAATGACAATAAGCCTTCTACACTACATGCATATAAATACACGTACATAGTTTTGTAACCAAGTTAAGTCAAGAAGGTACAGTATTGAGCTCAAACTTGTACGACTCAAAATTTCAACACTTGAGTTCGGTTGCACTTAAAATTTTGAGCTTGAGCTCGATAGGAAATGGCATTATACAAACTCAAACTTGACTTGATTAAGCTCTTCAAACTTAATTCGTTGAAAATAAATTCTATTTTTTATTAAAATAATATTAATATCCTAGCTTAAATCAAACTCCATTAACATCGACACTCAACTCAAGCTAAATTAGGCTTATGAATTGATTAAGCTAAATATTATGAAGTTTTAGCTTGACTTGATAAATTAATCAAGTAGCTTAAGCTCGAGCTCGTGCTCGAGCTCGAGTTTGAGTTTAGTTCGAATATTTTTGAATTAAACTTAAGCAAAAATTGAGTCAAACTTGAGTACTTTATGAATTGTCTTGGTTCATTTACATCTTTACACATATACATGCACATATGTTTGTGTTTCTTTGATTTTTAATTAAATGATGACTTTCAATCACTAAGAAAGTTATCTATTTTAAGTATATATTGACAACTAAGATTTTCAGAGCAAGACCAAACATTAATATAGAAAGCTAAGGGGTCAGTGGTGTAGGGGTTTAATTACAATAGACAAAAAGATAAAAAGAATTTAAAACTTTATTGAAATATCTATTTGCTTTTTTTTTTTTATGTAAATGTAAATACTACAAAATATATAAATCTTTACATAAGAAAGCTAATTTAGGTTGCTGATAGGCATAACTTAACTAAGCCTAGCAAACCCAACATTAGCAAGGTAGACTACTAGTGGTACCCTTAAGGCTCATCAAGCGCCCCAGACCATCTTGGCCCATGGGCTTCAATTCTTGATGCATTGGAGACTGAATCAGGGTCTTCCTCCATAGAGCTCCCCTCTCTTGTGCAATCCCTCATTGAACGATGCTTCCTTGCTTCTCTATACCATCTCAGGGATACACCACATCTCCTTGACATGCCACATCTCTATGGAGGTGTTTGGAACCTCTCCAGGGGAACCCTAAAGGAATCGGTCTCACCTTTTGTCTAACTACCCTCCATATACAACCATAACCACCACCTTTGGTCTAGGTCATATACCAATTGAAAACACGCTATGTGAACAATGTGTATCTTGTGGGCCCTTATTTTTGTATGACCATCATCTATAAATAGCACCCAAGGGCTCAAGGTAAGAGGATTTGAATCTAAGCTAATTCCTCTTCACTTATTACTCTCTCACAATATCATATTGACTTAAGTATTAGAGTGGCTACATTGGACAACATCCGGCATACCCTTAATGAGTTCTCTTTGGTTGCAGCTAAACAAATCTCTACTAGCAAATCATCATGGGCAACATAGGCTATTAATAAAACCATTCCACTTCATTTTTAGATAATATTATGTAATGAATATAACTTAGAACACAAAAAAGCCCCAAACTATTAAAATCTTTGTTACATGTGGTGATTGTAAACTTCTAGTTTTGTTGCTTCTTTAGTTATAGTAAATTTTGATGGAGGGGTTGAAGTAATATGAGAATCCTTACACTTGTCTATAAAATGGAACGGCGTTTTCCATCAATATCACCCATTAATTTTTTAAGAAAAAATTAGAATTCCTATCTCATCAAAATCTACATATTTTTTTATGTAAGATTGTTAACATAAATTTTCGTGCACAAATGGCTGTAATTATTACAATACTCTTTTGGTTTTGTTCAATTATATATACATTATTGTTTGTTGTAATTTTTCCTTTGTTTTCTTACATGTGGTATCAAATCCACATTTTGACTATTGTCTTTCAACGTGTAATTTTTCTTTCTCTTTTTTTTTCCCTTAAAATTAATCATTTCATGTATAAGTCAGAGTTACACAAAATAATAATAATAATGAGAATTTGTAAATTACTCCCTAAACTTTTTTCAAGGTGTGATTCACTTCTTAACTTTCAAAGTGTGCCTTTTGACTCCTTAAACTTTAAAAATTGTTACAATTAGGGACGTTTAACTTTTTTCATGAATTTGGAGGGGAGGGGGTAAATCTGCACGTAGATAAAAGTTTATAGAGTGAATCCGTGCATAGATTAAAGTTCGATTGGGTATTTTACAACCCCCTACTTTGTTTTAAGGGAAATTGTTAAGTGTCCTTAACCGTGCCAATTTTTTAAAAGTTTAAGGGTTAAAAAGCTCATTTTGAAAGTTTATGGGGTAAATCTATACCTAGGTAGAAGTTTAGAAAGGTAATTTGAAATTTCCCTTATTATTATTATTATTATTTAACCACGTATGTCTAATTATATGGTAGAGTCATATTAGATTTGTTATGACAACCTTTGATTTCTTAGTTTCAATAGTATGGCTACCATTTATTTGGTTTAATCTTGCTAACATTATGTTTCCAATTAAGCATTTGAAAGTTTTATATGCTTAATCATTTAACTAGATTCTGTACAATTTATTTTAGTTTACATGGACCTAGATTATGCTCTCCATGAGGAGAAGCCTTATGTTTCTATGGATATGGACACAAAAGAAGTCGTGGAAAAGTATTAGTAGAGGGAGTGATCTAATCGCTTAAGCCTAATGCTTGTAAAGTCTCCTGCGAACTAGAGCATTGGAAGAGCTATTAGTGACTACACTACTTGTATTGCCATTGAGGAACAATTTGTTTGGTTGACAAAGCTTTGGTTAGTACCCTTATAAGGCAACTAGCTGGTAAAACATTTAACAATTCTAAGGGAATGCATGCTTATATAATGAAATAAGAGAGTCAGACTCTCTATTTAAGGCTCATTAAAAATAGAGATATTTGAGTCATTCTTAGATCATTTCATCTTTGACTCACTTCCATCTAAGTATAGGCCTTTCAAGATCTCTTACAACACATGTAAGGATAATCAATCAATTACAAAACTTTTGACCATGTGTGTACAAGAGGAGGAAAGGATGAAGCATGATTGACTTGTTAAGTGTTAATATGGTCGTTCATAATAAAAGGCAAATGGAACTCAAAAAAAATATTGTATAAGGTGCCACCAAAAACAAGTGGCAACAAGGTAACTTGCTTCTTTTGTAAAAAGAGGGTCATGTGAAGGAGAGTGCGTCGGATATAAGAAATGGGTTAAAAAGAATGGTGACTACAGTTTTATTATGTCATGACTATGTTTTTGTTGATGCTCCCAAGAGTTGATGGATTTCCTTTAATTCAACGAATGATATTGTGAATATTTTGCATGGTTTATATTTCTAAAAAAAGGAAGCTAACAACAAGTGGACAATATGTTTATTATGAAAATAAATGGCATTGACATGTCATGGAGGTTGGAACATTTAAAATAATTTTGAAATCGGGACATGTTTTGTATTTAAACATTATTTCTTCGTATTCCAGATTTTAGTAGGAAACTAGAAATGTAATTTAATTTTTTATACTTATTATAAATTGTGACAGCTTTTAATTTGAGGAAGTTTTAATTATTTTCAAATTTAAAATTCCTATTGGCTTTAAGAGAGTAAGACCTGTAGTTGATGATTTATTTCAAATCAATCTCAGTTCTAATTTTGAGTAGAATTATTTATCATTGCATACAATTGGTGTTAAAAGGAACCTTATGAATGTATATTCTTCTTTGTCATGGCATAAGAGACTAGGGCATGTTTCTACAAAAAAGGATGAAAAAATTAGTAAAAGAAGGGATCTTACAAGATATTGATTTACTCATTTTGAAGATTATGTGAATTGCAAATAAGACAAGCAAAATGATATAAATTCTAATGGTTCTAAGAGAAACTCAAGTGTCTTGGATCATTTCTCATTCCTTGCTTAAATGGTAAGACATATTTTATCTCATTCATCGATGGCTATTCTAGTTATATGTATCTCATTCACTAATGAGAAGGCAGAAGCCAAGTAAACTGGTATAAATTCTAATGGTTCTAAGAGAAGCTCAAGTGTCTTGGATCGTTTCTCATTCCTTGCCTAAATGGTAAGACATATTTATCTCATTCATTGATGACTATTCTAGTTATATGTATCTCATTCACTAATGAGAAAGCAGAAGCATTTGATACTTCAAAACCTTGTATAGTAGAATGAGAGGGTCAACTTGAAAAGAAAATAGAAATATAAGATCTAATAGAAGAGAGGGATATTATGGGAGGTACACAGAACATGGACAAATGCAAGTTCCATTTGCAAAATTCCTTCATCAAGAAGATATTGTTCCATGGTATATAATGCTTGGCACATCATAGCCAAATGGAGTAGCAAAAAGGAGGAATTGTACACTCACGGATATGGTAAGGAATATGATTAGTAATTCTATTATGCCAACGTATTTACGAAGGGAAACTCTTAAGACTGCTATGTCGATCCCAATTAAATAACCAACAACAGGGTTGAGTTGGTTATTCTTTAAAACTTAGAAATTTCGAATAATTGTTAATCGCCCCTTTGATTACTTTTTGAAAGATAAGTATGAGAATCATTTGTAATAATTAAACTTAAATAAAAAATTAAATGTGCAAAAATAAAAGAGAGAGAACAGAAAAATTTAAGACATAGCTAATGTACTAGTTTGACCTTGTGCCTATGTTTACTTCCAGTTCTAAGTTAGAGACCCGTAATCCACACGTGTATGCCTACTATATCCAAAAATCTTTGATAACAAATAGAATGCCAATACTTCTCTTGGATTCTGTTTCCTCTATTTGGTCTCCTTAACTTATCGTTAAGCTAACACTGACTATAGAGCTATTTGTAATCTCTATAAACAATAAAAATACAATCTAAAACAAAGGACACAAAGACAAGCTCCTTCTCAAATTAGTAAGCAAGTAAGAAAATAAAGGATCGCAGCTACGTATTCAAAGTTTTTGAATGATAATAGATGATATTGTTGTTAATAATAATTTGAAAAATTTGAATCCTCTTGTATTTAAATCCATGTTCTTCAATGGTTGAAATCAAAGAAGGAATTGCTCAGCGTGACCATTAGATAGTTGAGAGGTTCTTGATTTGTACGGCGATATCTTCGTCGTTCTATCTTTGAAGGTTCAAATGATTCAAAATTTAATTGTAGTCTTCTAAATCTTCCATGTGTACTAATGTTGATTATCTTGTAATAAAAATATCTACATTAAACAAACATGGAATGTGTTGAAAAAGTTTGACCATCGGGTATAATTATCTTCACAATATTATGTCTCGTATCCCTAAAAATTAGGAATAAATAATTTGTTGCTTCATTTATCTTGCATTTTATCTTTGGGTTTTCATGAGATAAATCCATAACATCACTTAACTAACTTGAATCTTCGATTTTGATCCTAAGAATTGCAGCTTGTTCATGTACTTATTTGAACATTTGAATATATTACCCAAATGTATTCAATCTTTGGAGTTAGGGCTTTTAAATTGTGTTTCATAATGATTTCAAACACGTTCTAAATATTTTGTGCTTAATTAGTTAATCGTGAACTTTTGCATCTTCCAGTTTTTCGCTTTATATAACATTTTGTATTTCACATTCCTTTAGCCTGTCTTTTTGATATGCTCTTGGTAATGCTTTGTGTAATTTTTTTTTTTTTATTCTTGCTTAGTCAAGATCAACTTGTGTAATTTTTTTTATATGATCACAAATTATATAGCAAAGTAGTTGCATGCCATTTATACAAACATTTTATGAACTTATGAAGAAATATTTTTTATTTGATCAATCAATTTGTTTTCTATGTATCGCTGATATTTTTGGGGCTTAAATCTTTAGTTACACAACAATTGGGAATATATAATTTGTTGGTATTTTATTATAAAGTGCAAATAAAAGTACAATTGCCAATAATTCCAAAATAATGAAATTTAAATTGTTGCTTTTCTTAATTTATAAATCAATTCTTAAGATTGTGTCAGTTCTTAAAATTTTTCTTATTATATTATTATTTGTCATCTTCTTAAATTTAATTTCTTGAAATGCACACATATATGTGTGCATATATATAATCATATGATATACAAAGTTTATAGGATTAATCCACATATTATCATTATCTTTTACTTTATTTATTTATTTTTCCAAAATATGTTATAATTAGTTTAAGTGATGTATTTGCAATTTGTCCTTGATATTACACCACGAGAGAGGATCATACCAATTGATCAATAGTTTAAGTGGAATATTTTGTATTATACCAAAAATTATTCTTTTGGAGAGAATGACAGGCAATATGCTGAACAAATATGTATGTACATCTAAATGACTTTTAACTCAAAATGCAGGGAGACGCTTATTTATGGAATTCAAACCATTAGAAAGGGAAGAATGGATTATATTGTGCCATATTATCAAGAAGTGGGCTTTATGGACTTGGTAAAGACATGTGGAATTATACGATTCCGTGATTTTGCACTATAAAAACGCGTTTCTATAACTATTTTGATGAGGAATCGATTTTGCATGTGAGTTAACCAAGGAACTCCACCTATAATTATAAACTTACGCGATTCCATGTGTTGAATTGCGATTTTGACAACATTGGTCAAGATCTTGCTCCGTGTAACACTATAGATAAACCTTATCCTTAAAAAATAACCATACTGTATGTTTTGTGTTATGATCTAGTATCTTGAATAACTATTCAAGATTCCATCTTATTTAATAGTTAAATTCTTGCACACTTAATATCATTATTAAAAATGTTTTTATACTTTTACTATCATCAAAACTTATTTATAGAGAACCTAACATGTTGTATATCTATTGAATAGGGTTTCATCTAAGGCTATTGACAGGAATCAAACACCAAGTCTAATCAGATGATCAACTTTAACTTAAATAGATTAATTTAGTTTCTTTAGATTTACATAATAATTATGCTTTTGAATTTGTAAATATGTTAAGCTTGTCTGTGTGAACTTAATTTGAGTTGCATAAGTGCTTGAGAACATGAAATTTAGTAAGAGGAGCACAAATCTAGAAGAATGCCTAGATCACAAAACATATTGACTTGTTGATGAGATGCATATTGACCACAGAAGGATCCTCACAACTAGCTTGCTAGCCCCCCTCATCGGTCCGCTTAATTTTGAGCATGGAATGCTCATTCTCACTAGGTAACCGGTATACTTAAGTATCAGTTCATTGATGCGACTCCTTACAATGTAATTTTAATAATTTTGAATTTTATTTATTTACTAGAATGCCATTTTACAAGGGTAATATGAATGCACTCAGTTGTAAATAGACGATTATCACATTTTACATTAATATCACTTCTTTGGAGTCTCTAACTCTCAAAGCTTTACTCTTATCAATTTGATTCATTTTAGTGAGTATTTTACACTTGATTTTACTGTTCATAATATAAGTAGACATCTTGTGTTTGAAATTCACTTGTTGATATGTTATATTCGGTGCGTGTGTTTCACCACCCTATAATTCAAACCTTAATTTTACTATGAATTGAGACTTCTAATTATAGATTGCAAATTGCTAATCTAAATACCCTAATGATTAGTCCTCCTAGGTGTGTCAACTATTGTTAAGTCACTCTTTAAATTATGGAAAGGATGAAAACTAGATTTAAACCAACCACACATGGTGTTGTCTAACTAGGGTTAGGGTTATAATCCTAACATAAATAAATTGGACACAAAGACGATCAGTAGGTTTTTCATTCGATGCCTAATCCACTTACAAGAATATATACTATACTGTCCCTTACATAATCAAGTCAATAAATAGAAAATTTCTTGGGGATTTTGAATGCTTGTAATGGTTACTTTTAAAGAAGAATGTGATCAAGCTACAATTCCTTTTATAGGAAATTGTATGGTTGTACTATGATAAAATAGGTCCGATGATCATGAAGTATAGCTAATTCAAGATTAGCATATAGAACAACATGAAGATTTTAATGATGGTAGTAAAAAGGTTTACAAGTTGAAAAAGGAAAATCCATATATGGGTTAAAATAGACTTTCACAAAATTGGTAATTAAAGTTTCATTAGATAATACCTTAAGGATAGTGGGAGCAAACATTTTCTCTATAGAAAACTTGTAATGAAGGATATGGGTGAAGCTTACATGTCATTGGCATAGAGATTCATAAAGACAAAAGAACAACGAATCTTAAGATTGCCTTAAAAGGTTTATATTGGAAAAAAATTAGAGAGATTTGGTAAGGAAAATGGTAAATTATCTATAGCTCCCAAAGTCAAAGGTGATAAGATTCAAGTTTGCACCTCTACGGACATATATTCAACATCTAGATTATTAAGCTGCTTCCAAAGTAACCCCAGTTTCAACATTAGGTAGCTACAAAGAAGGTAAAGGGATATATGCAAGAAACCAAAGACCATGTTAGCTTATATATATATATATATATAATTTAAAAGTAGTCAAGTACTTAAATTGGGATTCAAGTCATAAAGTGATGAATTCATCAAATCCATTAGAGTGATACCTAAATGGCTCTTGTTAGTCATTCATAAAGTTCATATTTATATCACTCTATTGAGGGGTGTTCTGCATCATAATATATGGATAGAAATGTTCATTTTCAAGAGCATCACTGCCATGGTTATCGTGTAATAAATCTTGATGGAGTGTGCATGCATACATACATACATTCGCATTTAAGGAGTTTACTTTGGAAAATTTAATTTTATCTATTGCATTAAGTTTAAAAAAAAAGGGAAAAAATTTGAACCAAGTGGTGTACAAATATAGATGAGAATAATGTTCTACATATTGATGCTTGTTTGAGTACAACGTACAATATATATATATGTGATGAGTCAAAACCATAATAAATGTGAGTCAAAATCATAATAAATGTAAATGGAAAGTATAAAAACATATATAGAGTAATACGCCTCCTCAATCTCATCGTGCTAAAGTCGCATGAGATTGGTGCAATGATTCATGATAGCAAAAAGAGAGAGATTCTTTATGAGGATGTCTACATGTTGATGGCGAATGGGAATGTATTTGACTAAGACTTGTTTGGTGGCAACTTGTTCACACACAAAATGATAATCAATGTCAATATGATTTATGTGATTGCGATGAATAGGATTTCCAATCATGTAAACGGCTACAAGATTGTCACAACAAAAAATTATAGGTCGTTGGATATGCACTCACAAATCATGTGCAAGATGACAAATCCAAGTAGACTCTGCAATAGCATAGGCAATGGCTCTATGTTCGACTTCAGTGGAGCTTTTAGAGACATGGGTTGTTTCTTGGAATGCCAAGAAATAAGATTGCGACCAAGAAAAATTGCATACCCTATGGTAGATCTACAATAATCTAGACAACCAGCCCAATCACCATCAACATACATAGTCAATGATGTGCAAGATGTGCGAACAACAAGCAGACCTAGTGTCATGGTGCCATAAAGATATCAAAGAACTTGCTTAACTACCTACATATGGTTAGTATTCGGCTTATGCATGTATTGACTCAATTGACTAATTGCAAAGTTGATGTCTGGTCTGATAATAGTAAGGTATTGGAGTGCTCTAACACTTTTTTGGTAGAAGTGGGGTTTGAAAGCAATGGAAAGCCATTGGCACTAAGGTGACTGTGGGGGGGCATTAGTGTTTTGACTAGTTTACTAAGGTGCATGTCATGGCGTTTTAGGAGGTCATGAATGGAGTGTGAATAGCTTCAGTGTAGACCATGTGGTGTGCGACTAGCCTTAACACCCAAGAAAAAAAATTGAGATCCCAAGATCCTTCATTGCAAATTGTCGAGAGAGAATTGATATGCATTGTGCTATAAGGTGAGGATTATTACTAGTAAGAATTATGTCATCACCATAAAGAAGAAGAATAATTCTATTCGAACCTTGAAAGAAGGTAAACATTGATGTGTCAGCCTTTGTTTTACAAAAGCCAATGTGAAATAAGAATATGCTAAACCGATGAAACCAAGCACAGAGACCCTATTTAAGACCATAGAGGGATGTCTTGAGTTTAAAAACATGTTGAAGATAACGTGGATGAACAAATCCAGGGGGTTGTTTCATGAACACTGTCTCATTTAAGTGACCATGCAGAAAAGCATTTTTGACATCAAGTTGACGAATAATCCATGAGGAAGAAAGCACTAAAGAGAGAACAAATCGAATGGTGGTAAGTTTTACAACAAGACTAAATGTTTCATCATAATCAATGCCTTCCCGCTAAGTGAAGCCTTGGGCAACAAGGCAAGCCTTATAATGCCCAACTTGGCCTTTGGCATTATATTTAATGTGGATTTACATGTGTTGCCAACAATATTTTGATTGGGTTGTGGTGGTACAAGTATCCAGGTGTGATGTTGGAGGAAGGAATTAAATTCTTCTCTCATGGTAGCAGCCCAAGTAGGGTCTCGAAGGGCTTCAGTATAGTGACGAGGCTCATATGAGGTTGTTTTGGTTTTATGATGCTAGATTGGGAGAGAGTATGCATGGAGTGAGTAGATTTGGAGGTAGAAGTCGATGTTGAGGTGGATATTGTGGGAAGAGATGGTGAAGGTAGAAGGGCATGTAAGTTATTGGGTGAAGGAGAAGCTGTGGTATGTGGTGGAAGGGTAGGCCTGAGCTGAGTGCGTCTATGAACCTGTAGAATGGGTTCATTTTCATGCTGATTGGTAAAAGTAGTGGAAGTCGGAGTCGAGGCAGAGGTAGTGCAGGGGTAGGTTTAGAGGTTAGGGCAGGAGAAGTAGTGGAGGTAGGAGTAGAGTCAGATGGGGGCCAAGGTAGGGGCAAGGGTAGAGGCAGAGGCAGGGTCAGTGTACTAAGGTGATGTGAGGTGAGATGATTCGAGGGAGCTGTCTTCAGTATTGAACAAGGGGGGTGAAATATGGCTGGTTGAGTGGGAGGAAGAAATGGTAAATGTGAGAGGGGTGAGGAAGAGGGCATGTTAGATAGAGTATTAGGAGAAGCGATAAGATCGCTCTATGGAAAGATAGTTTCATGAAAGATGACACAATGACTGATGTAGACACGACTTGAGCCTAGATCTAAGCATCGATATCCTGTATGTTAAGCAGAATAGCCAATGAAGATGCAGGGTAGAGAGTGGAGGGAGAGTTTGTTTGGGGCTTGAGGAGGGGTCGGGATAGCAAAGACATCTACAGGTGCGTAAGTAGTTATGATGAGGGGGATTATAATAGAGAAGGTCAAAAGGGGATTTGTGGTTGAGTGTGGTTAAGGGTAAGCAATTACGAGTGTAAACTGCAGTTAAAGTTGCATCAACCCAGAATGTAGGTGGCAAGTTTGTGTGCAATCAAATGGTGGGTGTAGGTTTTGTAATGTGTCTGTGTTTGTGTTCAACTACACCATTTTGTTTAGGAGTGTGGGGCAAGAAAGTTAGAGATGAATACCATTAGCACGAAGGAAATTAGAGAAGGCATATTTTATGAATTCATTGCCGCCATCACAATAGAAGACTTTAATACGGTTTGAAAAGTAATTTTCAACCAATGTTGTTGAAAGTTGGATAAAACATTGCTTTTTTTTTTTTTTTTGCATAGGAAAAAACCAAAAGTAGCAAGTGCAATCATCAACAAAAATAACATAGTAGCAAAGCCCTAAATTATCTAACAGGTGATTGCCAGACATCTAAATGTATGAGATCTAAGGGCTTTTGTGCTCGATGAGATCACTATTGAAAGGGTAGTCGAGTGGACTTGCCAATGTTGCAGGCATGAAAGGGAGGGGAGGATGATGAGGATGGCTTGACACTTATGTGATGATTCTTGAAAAGAAGTTTAAGAACCTCTATATGTGGATGACACAATAGAGAATGCCATATTTCTCTCGATAGGACAGAAGCAAGAAGAGACTCTGGGGATTAAGCAAGCTTGATTGGGTAAAGATTACACATGGTATTTTATTGAAGAAGAAGTTGGCCTGTTAGGGAATCCTTAATAAATGGAGGTTTTGTCAAAACTAATACATTAGTTATTGTGAGAACATAATTTAACAACAAATAAGAGATTGTGTGTAAGGAAGGGAACAACAAGAACATTCTTGAGATGCAAAAGGCGATTTGAGGTTTGTATGAGAAAGTTATAAGTGTTATAGGCATGGAGGCATCATTACCAATCAAAACCATATCAGAACCAATATAAGAGGTTAGATTAGTAAGTATACCTGCATCAGGAGTCATGTGATGTGTGGCCTTAGAGTCAATATACCAAATAACTTCATGAGGAGGACCAGTAGAGCGAGTAGCAAATGTTGAGGTTAGAGTGTCCTTGACATTGAACTTGTGATGACAAGCAAGAGCTGAGTATCTAGGTTTCTCACAAATTTGGCAAGTAGGCCTAGAACTCAACGAACTCATATTAGAGCAGAAACACCGAGTGGAATCATATAAAGAATGATGCCCCTTGGCTTTAAAAGACTTAATTATGGAGGTTGATCAGTTATGGTGATGGTGAAACAAGTTTTTTTTTTTTTACCTTTTTTTTTGTTTTCTTTTTTTTAATAAATGAAAACAACTGCTTTACATACAATTCTTCATGGTAAAAGTCATCCTTGAATTGATTCGATTGAAAGAGGAAAGTCATGAACTTGATAGAGTTACAAGAACTATGAAGTTGTGAACTTGCGGATGAAGAGGGAATTTAAACCCTAACCCCAAGATGAAAGATTGAGGAATTCTTCGCCCGAATTGAGATTAATGGATGATAACAATAATTGTAATGTTTTGTGACTGAAGGATGAGAACCTTGGCTGATAGGGTTTCTGAGCCTTAAAACACTCTCTATGTTCTTGTTTTTGGTTCCAATTTTGATTTCATCTCACCATGGTTGGTGTGGTACTAGAGAGATGTTTGGTTGGGTTGATGAACCTTGGTCGATAGTGTTTCTAAGTCTTAAAACACTCTCTATGTTCTCTGATAACATGTACAAATATAGATGAGAATAATGTTCTACACATTGATGTTCATTTGAGTATAATGTACAAATATATATATGTGTGAGTCAAAACCATAATAAATGTAAATGGAAAGTATAAAAACTCACACACACACACACAGAGAGTAATGAATGAGAAGATATGAAATTTTAAGTTTTCTATAAATGGTTTATATGGATACTAAATTGCTTATTTCTAGAGATAGATGATTCTCTAAATGGATTACTAAATATTGTCTTTGATTACATTAAATTTTGATGCAGAGATTAATGAAGGTACCATAAATAGTTTTGCAAGTAATAAATGAGGCGCCTTAGTATTATTTATGAAAAGCGACTTGTTCTTTCCATTATCATCACCCATTAATTTTTTCAGGGAAAAAAAGTAGAACAAGATTAAGCTAAAACTAGATTGTTCATCACTATAGATATTGGTAAATTTGATTAAATCACTCATTCATGTCAAGTTTAACTGCGTTGTAGACAACACATGTTTGCTGCACTCATCTATACGCATATATAAACTTTACAAGACTTTTAATACGTGGGAAAAACTTACTATAATTTTATGGGATGAAAGAATAAAATCTAGAAAAAAAGGTAATGGCAAATTGTAAATATATTATCAAAACTATTTGTAAGATATGAATAGAAGCCTTAAAACCTCAACATATATCTTCACATTTCATAACTTTTCAAAACATACATGCATGCTCAAAAGCTATCATTATAACCTAAAAATGGTCATTATTTATAATCCTTTACGATGGTTTTTTATTTCTTATAATAATATGTTTTTTAAAAGATAAAGTCACACTTTGAAAGTTGAAAGGAATAGATGTTCTATTTTATCAAAATTTTTTTACTTAAATTTATAATTAATCCAAGAGCATTTGTTAGAATGAATCAACTTTAATCAATGCTTTAAAATGTAGAAAGATAATAGAATTAAGTTAGACTTATTCAATAAATGAGATAGAGATGTATATTAATTAAAGTAAATGTCAAATTCAATACCTAAACTTTACATGAAAGTTCAATTCGATACTCTAACTTTGAAACGGTCAATTTAATATTCGATTTGTTGGTGTCTTAACTTATCAATAGAGTATTTTGAATCTGAACTGTTAAGTTAATGGAATTGCAAAACATCAGTGGGTCAGCAGGCAACTGGGGGTTGTTTAGTATGGTCTTGATGGTCAAGTCAGTATGTCTTTAATAAAGAGTAAATGAAATAATAGAGTAAGAGCTATTGGTGTGCAAACCTCTTAAACTTGTCTTTCATTACGCGTAGGGAGGGTATTATAGAGGAAAGGTTCTAAGTGGTTATAAAGAGTAGTTGTCTATCATTGGAGAATGCTTTGGAGATTGTAGAAGAGTGTAACTACCCACTAAAGTATGTCTTGAGATCTTCGACTGCATGTCTGGGGAAGTTGAGTGTTAGTTAGTTTGGCCATTAGTTCAGTTGGCTAGCCATCTAGTAGGTCGGATGGATCATTAATAGGTCTTAAGGCTTGAAGAGGTCGAATTTGACCTAAGGAGCTCACGTGCCAATTTACTCACAAACATTTGTCTATCCCTTCTTAGAGACATGTCAATAAGGAGAGTCGGTGTTGAAAATGGGTTGTTTAGGCTAGTTTCGAGCTCTTCTTGTCCCCTTACGCTCTTTGGTGAAAGATTGCTAAAGAGCATATGCTCATGGTGGGGGGTTTCTAAGGATTCCTTCAAGCTTTTATTGATTAAGAGCTGAAAGGAGCTTTGTTATTCAAACTTGGTAGAGCGATCAGCGTTGATCCCAACCATGTTACAATGAAATGATTCAACACTAGTCATCAAAATAAAAAATTAAATAAGGTCAATGAATCTAATTGGATTTATGTACATATTTAAATTGCTAGATTTATCAAAATTTCGAAATGCCAAATATTGAAAATTCAAAAGCAATTGAATATCGAGATAAATTAAATTATAATTTTAAAGCAGTCCTTTAAATGAAAAGTTTTGCAAGAAAAATCAAAATAATGTCATTAGAAGCTTTAGTTTTGCAAAATCTCGATTTTACCTTTGTTCGGAAACTTAAGTGTATTAAAAATTTTAAATTTTAAATAAATTCGATTTGATGATATATTAAATCATTATTAGCCGAAGAGATTAATTAAAAACCCCAAACTGTTTAAAATGAGCTAAGGGTCTTGCATATGTTAGATTAGACGCATTGGATCGTGCTTGTGGTAAAAACCCTAAAAAGAGACCCTTTTTCCCTTGTCTAAACCCTAATTTTGCCCTTTCCTCTCCCACATAAATATTCCTTTTCTCTTTTTCTGCCTCTTTACCTTTGATTAAGCCCTCTCAAAAGCCTAGGGTAAAGTTCTCTAAAACCCTAGCTCCTTACTAGTGTTAAATGAAGGATTAGCAAAAGTGTAGCACTATTTAGCTTATGTGGTGTCTTTACATGAGGAAAATGGAGAGAATGAAGTAGTGATAGAAGAGGAAATATACCCACCATCCCAACAAAATTCGTGTCAAGGTAGGTATGAAATTTTAAGAGACCAAATTGTGAGTATTTTAGTGTTTTAAGCATGAAAACTAACTTGGGTATGTTGGTTCATGACATGGTTGCGAGAAATTGGGTGTTGGAGTGATTTTGGAGTTTAGAATTGTCTTTTCCAGCTGAAACAAGTGAAGGAAGAAAGAAAAATAGTTTGCAAGTGTTTTCGATTTGAGAAACACCCTACAGTTGCTACAACGAGGTAAAAACCAAAACTCGACCTTTGTTGAGGTGAACTTATGATAATGAGGAAATGAGACATGAATGGAAGTAATCAAGAGGAAGATGAACATGTTTTCAATATGAAATCTACTATAGACTAATTTTGAGGAGAAATAAATGTTGCTACATGCTGAAAATTATGGAATTATTAGAAAGTAGTGCTATGGATATTGAAGTAAGTTAAGTAAAGAATTTCATTAGAAACATTTGGCAAATTTCAATGAACCATGATAATCTTAGTAGTTGCTGTCAACATAGATGATTTGAGCTTTGATCTTAAATTTATCATGCTTTAACAAATGGAACATGAATATAGTTGAATTTAGACATATATACGAACATCTAGTACCACTAAATCACCATAGGATTTGTTTAAAAACTTGTTTTGATGAAGAAAATGAAGTTTAAAACGCAAAAACACAAACCTAGAAGAGCACGATGGAAACACAACACCTTGTTTCCCATTTTGCTTCATTGACCTCTAAAACATGAAGAAAAAGTGAAAAATAGGACAGCATGAGGGGAACACGACGTCATGTTTCCAACCGTGTTTCTCTTGGACAAAAAACGCAAAGGAAATTCACAAAACTAGAAAAACAAAGTGAAAACACGAGGGCATGTTTCCTATCGTGCTTCTCATGGTGTTTCACAATGAAAAAAAAAATCATTGAGAAACATGGTAGCATACATCCAGCCGTGCTTCCACGAGTTTCTCTCTGCTCGCGATCTGTTTCGTAAATTGATCATAACTTTTTTTCTAAACTCGGATTGAGGTAATTCAAGAGGCTACAGAAAGCTTAAAAAAAGATCTACAGTTTTTATGTTTTAAGTTTATATAAATTCTAAAAGTATTAAGGCCTAGATTTCGTTTGTTTCAAGCTGTTATATAAACAAATAAAGTTGAAAACTTGTTTTACTAGTTAAGTGTATATAGTTAAGTATAAAATAAATCTTTCTAAGCTAAAATAAAATGGATAAAGGATAGTTAATGTGTTGTATTAGTTGAATGATATAATTAAGCATGAGTATTAGTGGATTTATAAATTTAATAAATAATTTGATTAAATATAGAGTGAGACATAAAATGAACTTAGTTAATAATCTAAGTTCAACTTGGCTTACTGAACTTAAATGAGCTAAAATGAATTAGATTGATTAAGTTTAATCAACTTTACTTAGAATTGAACTAAATGATTAAGTCTAATTAACTTAGTTAAGACTAAGTCAATGCAACCTAAATGCAATAAACAAAGTAAAAGGGTTAGAGATAGTTAATCATAAACTGATTATAATTTCAAAAATGAACAATTATTGGAATTTTGGCTTGGGAACGGATAACGGGCTCAAGTTGACTACAGGTACGTAGTAATTGCGTGTTGCTTGTTAGAATAGTTTTAATAACTGGATAAGAATTTAAACTTAGCTTAATTGAGTGTTGGTTGTTGCTTGACTGCTTACTCTAGGAGTGGCACCTGGACTGGGTTGCAAGTTTGATTGAAATTCTAGGATGATGTGGTAGTAGTAGGCTTGGGCCCCCACAAGGTGCATGGTAAGGACAAGTGGGTAGTTGTCGACAGGGAGATTCTGAAATTCAACGGTCAATTAGAGCTGGAGAGAAGTTGCAACGGAGTTATGCAAGGGTATGGGCTCTTGCATAAAGCGTTGTAATGGATCATGCTCATTGATAACTGTCTATGAGGGGTTGAACCATACGAGACTACTTATTTCTTTTCTTTCTGATAAGTGCTCGGGACTGATCGAACCCCCCTCTTTGGTGTGTGATCCGTTGAGGGAACCTACCTCTTTTGTTTGGTGGGAGTCATGAGTACTCTTATACGTGTTTGTAATTCTGGAACGCTGGGAATACTTGGTTGATGAATTAAATCTAATTAAACTTAAATCATGCTTGTTGCATTAACCTAAGTGTGCATGACGTGTAGTGTGTGCTTGTATTACTGTATACTGGGCTTCGCAGCTCATTCTTGAATATTCCAGGTTTTGTTGGTGGTACGATGGGGATGAGTGCTATGCGGGATGACCTGGTTAAATCACAATGTATGAGAGATGGGTTTATAAGCCATTTTCATGTAAAAGTTTTATTGTAATCATGTTTTATAATTTGGATAATTGTAATCAAGTAATAATCGATGACTTTTGTTCGATTTAACATGGACCTTTAAGTCCAAAAGTTTTGCTGTTAAGTCATACCTATTTGATGGGCCCTAAAAGTGATATTTGTAAATTGATATTTGAGGCTCTTTTCTCCAATGGCTTAAAAATTCACAGGTTTTGATAAACCCGAACTATGGAAAAATAGATGGCCCTCCACCAGACTTCTTTTATAAAAATTAATAACGATTTCTCAAGCTAAAACTCAAATAGGAACCCACTTAATAATGCAATGCCTTGCACATATTGCTTGGAGGCAATGTGTGGCGAAACAACCTCACCCTTAAGCACCTAAGGGTTGGGTCATTTCATATAACCTTTATGAGCTTATGCAATAGCTTAGGCAAGCTAGAGAGCTTAGTGTAAAAGGGACTTGAAGAGGCTGATAAGAGCTCTTGGAGAGCTATAAGTGATGTAATGAGTTAGAGCTTAGCTTATGATGGCCTAAAGAGGCTAATGAATGAAATTTCCTCGTATTTAACTTTGATATAAAGAGCTTGTAAGTGCTTATTGGAGGTTACCTGAATTCATTGAATTAGAGGGCCTAAAAAGGCCATGGAGTGGGAGTTCCTTGGATTCGACCACACTGTAGATGCTTCATTAAGGTTACCTAAGCCTGAAAAGGCTAAGGAGTGCTCTTAGAGGGCTAAAGAGCTATTTGCATATAAAATGAATCATGGCCCAAACAAAGCTGAACAACCCTTAGTAGCTTCTTATTAGATCTCACATCCAGCCACCTCTAGTCACGGATGGATTGAGAGGGGCTATGGTTTAAAAAAATATGTATAGTATGTATATGGTAAAAAGAAAATATAAACAT
Organism: Combretum micranthum; assembly: GCA_024138025.1. Taxonomy (NCBI): domain Eukaryota; kingdom Viridiplantae; phylum Streptophyta; class Magnoliopsida; order Myrtales; family Combretaceae; genus Combretum; species Combretum micranthum. Next base: position 145,109 of record JAMXBD010000643.1, read on the forward strand.
GTTGGCAAACATGCTTAAGAGGTAAAAAGTTTGGTTTTATAACCAAGAGGTCATGAGTTCAAATCATAAAATTTGCATTTTACTTTTCAAGATGCATTTATTGCCTATATAATTAAATGATACTCTCTCTCTCTCTCTCCCTCTCTCCCCCTCTCTCTCTCTTTTAACTTTAATTTTTTTTCCATAATAACTAATAACATTAAATTCATTTATTATAAACTATATTTAGCTAAATAATTTTTTCCTAAATTTTTATTTTTATTAGTGTACCATAAATAGTTATTTCATTAACCATATTACATAAAATTTCGTCCTATTATATCAATTATTAGTAAATATCACCAGTTATATGTCTTGGTTTGATAATAATTCTTTTCTTTTATAATTACTGTTATGATATGAACTATTAAATGATTGATATTGTTAATTTGATAAACATGCAAAGTTATTACAAAAAATATTATATAATATTATTAGTCATGTTGATTTTCTCTTTTTATTTTACCTAAGTTTCCTATTGAAATATTTTTTTATCTAATCTATTTTTTTGAAAATAAAAACTATATAGGTTCATGTATTTTTTAAATAAATTTATTGATAAATATTGATTAATTATATGCTATAATGAAAAGGTCAAAAAATATTTTAATATATAAGACGTAATGGATCCGGCCACTCCCCCCGCCTAACTATTTGATTATACGTTTATCTTTGCCTCCAGTGCAATTGATCCATCATTAGCCTTTATATAAGTGGACTTCTTATGGTTTACTTATGAATTTGAATTAGAAGGTGGTTAAGGGAAACAAGCACCTTATCATTGCCACTAATAGTTGATAGGCTTCAAGAATAACAGGAGAAGTTGGCTTTTTGTCATTTCCCATAAATGTCACCAAAACGTTGATGTCTTAACTTGCCGGTGGAGTATCTTGGATTGAGACTTTTAGATTAATAGGCCTACAAAATAGTATTGGGTTAGGGGCCACTAAGAGGTTGTCCGATGAATCTACTCTAACAGTTAAGTTAGTAGGGTATCCAGTAAAGATCAAACGAAAATAATAGAGTAAGAGCAATCGGTGTGTAAGCCTCTTAAACTTGTCTTCCATGGCTCTCAGAGGGGGTATTTACAAAAGAAAAGATATAGGTGGTTATCGAGAGTGGTTATCTATTATGGGAGAGCTTGTAAGATGTGAGAGAGTGCAATTGCCTACTAAGACACATCTCGAGATTCTCAATTGCACACCAGAGGAGGTCGATGGGTTGGTCGGTAAAGCTGTTAAGTTAGTTAGTTTGGCCATCAATTCAGTTGGTTCAACCATCTAGTTTGTTTAATGGTCATCCAATAAGTGTCTTAATGCTTGAAGAGGTTGGATTTGGCTTAGAGAGCTCATGTGTTAAATGTACCCATCAACAAATAATTGTTTGTGACTATTATACTACATTCTTGACACCACTTGTTAGTTTGCTTACATAAAATAGATAACATATCATTGGATTTTCACTACTTTTCCTAGCACCATCTAGCACTAATATGTTATCTCTTTGATGTCAAAAGCATAGAAAATGGTGTTAGTGAAGTTGTAAAAATAGTAATGAAAAGTTTGATTAAATATTAAGTTGATCATTTCAAAGTTTAGGTACCAAATTGAATTTTCATATAAAGTCTATGTACCAAATTTGACATTTTCTTTTTAAACTACCAAGAAAGAAAAAGTAAGAAAATACACTAAATGTTCTTCATGTTTTGGAAAAAAAACATTTTTGAAAAAGATTCATTCTTTGTATTTTATTTAAGTTAAGTAATTCTTCCTAATTTATATTGGAATTCAATCAATATCTATATAAATATAAAGGATTTAAATGACAAGCTAAAAATATATAGAATTGATTGAATTTATATATAAGCTTGAGAGACTTAATTACTTAATCGAGGTATAGATGATCTAATTGCTTTGACATATAACAAAAGATTTTTTTTTTCTTTTTAACTATTATAGTAGAGAAGAGGGGATTGAAACTTGATATTGATCATACCATTAGATTGTAAGGCTATTATGTTTTCCCTTCAATATGTAGAATGTTGTTGCCTTTCTTTCTTTCTTGTTTTTTCAACCTAAGGTCAAATTGAAGGCTTACTCTTTTTTTTTTTTTCAACCTAAAGATGAATTTCATTCACTAGAAAAAAATTGCATTGATTACAGTGATCAATGCAAGAAAAATGACAAACGAAGAATTAGAGGTACAATAATTCAACTGTTTAAACAAGCACATATCTTCTATAGTCAAAGTATCCCACATAGGGAACAAAAATTATCCTAAGAGAATCAAACTCAACCAACTGATGAATAAATTCAATACCATAAAAGGGATGCAAAATCCCATGATGAAAATAAAGTTAAAAACATAAATAACAAATATATAGAAAAAATCCACTTATTCTAAAAGCTACCAACAAAATAATACTTGTTTGATCTTCACATTCTTTAAGCTATCCGAATTATTGATGATGATGGAAATAATAATATACATCACGGATATGATATTAGAATATTAGATTTGTTACTTTGCAGATTGGTAGTGAAGGATCTATGGCTATTTAGATAGGTAGTGATGATAAATAATAGAAAGAGATTTAGAAGAAGGGCCGGTTACATGGCAGCCCCGCTCTACACTAGAGTTTGTGAAAAATACTCCGAAAGAGAGAGATATTGAAGGCTTACTTTATGGGGAAAAAAATGATGGCTTACTTAAGGTATGAAATCCTTCTACTTTCCTTCTATCCATCAAATTGATATTTATTTATTTATAAAAACGTTATTTTGAAACGATTATAATTGCTAAATGTCCAATTAAATGACTTTTGATTTCTTTAAAAATAAAAATGATTGATAATAGGGTGTTGTAGGGCCGTTTTGGGAAATTTTCGTAAATGGGCAGACACTTTCAAATTGAGCATTTTTCTACCCTAACAAATGTAAGGTTTCACAAAGTTTACCTATGTCTAAATTTATATGCAAAGAGCATGTCGTGACATTACTACGTTAAGAATACTGATTTAAAAAAGTAATTTTTGTTTATTTTTCCTTTTTCTTACTGATAAATAGAAAAGAGAGATAAAAGAATCGTCAAACCTATAAGATTTTAACAGTTGATAACAAATCCCCATATATCTTCTCTCTCTCACTCAGGTTTTGAGTGGGAGAGATTTTCGTTATTTTATTTTTCCTTTATTTGCCCTTTTGAGTTTTGGTGGGTTAGATTTGGTCATATTTCGGTTGGAAAAAGTTGGTATCTTTGTTTGCGTAATTTTGCGAGACTTTGCGGAGTCAAATGGCGGTAAGTTTAAAATTTTTGTCAAAAGGACAAGAATGTTATAACATTCCTCTTCTTTTTTTCTTTTTTTTTTTTCCCTTTTAATATTCATCGTAGTTATTGTTATTATTATTAAAGGTCAGTAGCATGGAAATTATTGTCACATGCAATATAAGTAGAATTTGTGAGCTTTCCATGCGTTAATAAAGTATTCATTTAGAAGTTGCAAGGATCCATGCAATTACAAAATTTTTTAAAGATGATCAGAGCAATTTACCATTAATTGTGTAAGATGATCTCTTTCCAACCTTGTAATAGCCTCCAATTATAACAAGCCCAAGGGATACTTTATTGGTAAATTTCTAAGCAAGAAAATTTAAGGAACTTTAGAGAATCAAACATTAAAGAGCTTATTTTTTAACTCGTACTTTCTCAGCCTGAAATTTTTCCTTCATAAATCCTTTTTCAAACCATCTTCATCAATCTTCTAAAACTTTGCAACAATGGAGACAGAGATAATAATTGTGTTGTAAAAGAGGATCTATATCCAATAAATTCATATAGGTAAGAGTCGATTCTTAATCTCTTAATGATTAGAAGAACTAAAAATCTATATAGAATTTATCAGAATGAAATAATGTACAAAGAAGATGGAAAAAAAAAATGACATCAAAGCTGCATCACAAAATAATTTCGAGTGACTCTGTTTATGCAACTTGCTCAGTACACAACTTAAAATTCACACTTTAGGTCATGCATAGAGCATGTTGAATCGATTGAAATATGGATCCAAATAACTCCTCAACCTGAACCCAACAATGACTGCTGAATCTTCTACTAAGATATGGACAACTGTATAGACCAACGAAGTCACCAGCCCTAACCATAATACAGGTCCCAAATTCAAATAAGAATACACCTAGCACAAGTATGCAAAAGTTTTCTCTAAGTTTTGATTTTCTTCAGAGAATTTACTTAGATTTTAGAAAATATTGACAAATCTTTTGTAACCCCTTTACACGCCGAGGAGCATCAATTATGGCAATGCAACATGGAGATATAGGGTGTAACAGCACATCAAAAAGTTGAAGTGAGCATGGTTCTTCTCTATGTTAAAACCATTTTCTGATTTAAGCGCTTGAACCGCTTGGAATGGCTCGTAAGGTGAATTAAACCGTAGCCTGTATCAATTATGACTTTTCCATTTCCTTAACAACCCCATAAAGAAAATAGATGTGAGAATATGTAAATAAGGTCAAGTGCCGCTGCAATCTCCTCAAAAACCTTCTATAAAGCCAAATCTTGCACGGAAATTTACACTGAAGGAGAAAAAGCACATAGAACACTGTTGCTGAGTTACATCCTTTTACATTAGATTGAGCCACAACAGAAACTCAAAGGAAGCTACAGATTCCTTCACATCATGAAAACCAGCACATAGGACAATATACCCAAATAAATACAGAGACTCAACACTATGCAAACAAACATTAACGACGAAATGAGTACCAGAAGAGCTCGTGGAGCTATAAAATAGCACCAGTCTTTTGTTGACGACCGAAGACATGATTTTAACATAGCATTTGATAATTACTGGATTTAAGAACCGATCTTACAACTTCAGCCACTCCAAACAAGGGCAGAGACCCCAGCAAAACCTGGATGGATAATAATCTTTTAAATATACCTCTCTGCTATATCCAATGATGTAGAAACTGAATGACCGGTTGCGATGAGTCATTGTGACTCGCGTCACTGGCACCACTGTAATGGCATGTCTCTCACAGATGACTCTTGCAGTTGGAGGAACTAGTGCTCTATCTGAGATTACTTCTGAAGAAAATTTGTTGAGGAAGAATGAATCTGCAAAAAAGGCTGGCGTACATTGATATGCTTGAGTATTGCACAATTGTACACCTTTTGCTCTGTGGAAGACCTCATCAGGAACTGAAGCTGCTCCACTGGTTGCACTTACTTTTCGGGTTGAAAGTGTCTTCCTGAAAGGATAAGAGGGTAAAAATATTTATGCAAGGAGCTTACAAATTCACAAGGTATCATAAAGACCAAGGCCTATTCAATTCTGAAGTTTCACAAGATCCTGGCATGCTTGATAATCAGGCAGGTGTGACATGAAAATTGACAATTACAGATAAATGGACTCTGAAAGGTTGACAACTGTTCAAAATTGTTCAGAATTCTGGACACACAGATCATAAGCTGTTGAAAACTCTCTCTCAGGTGCCAGCTGCTCCATCTATTCTTGTTTATTTATAATGACACCCCACTTCTGTTGGAAACCCTTGGTTCTGTTTCTCCTATTCAAGTTTAATTGAATCTTTGTTACATTTCCCATCTCTATCTGTTGACTATTTTGGACTTTGCCCCAGTACATTCTGAATTAGGATAACTTCACTCTCTGCTAAAGTTGAAAATTAGAGGGACAATAACCTTCTTATTTATTTCTTTATGTTTGAAGAAAGTCAGGTGGATGAACTCCATGTTTACATAATGCCCGGAAAATAAAAATTAATGAGTAAACAGTAGGCAAGTATCAAGAAATGCACCATAGCAAGATGGGCAGCATAGTTTATTTGTAATTATAATTCAATACTAATCACACCAAAGACCTTACTCCGTCTTGCTACATGCACAAAATTTTACTAATTGTTACATAGGAGATAGAAGCCTCAATCTTCCCAACTAAGCCTTCAACAGTTATTGCATAAATGTCTGAATTTTTCTGTGTTGCAATTCAGTATCTAAATTATTTGATCATGTGTTTTAGTCTAGGAGTTTTCAAATCACAATCTGTCTCCAAAATCAAAGACATATGCAATACTTATCCCGACAATTTGATATCTTAAGTGGGAATTAGTAGCAACGTCCAATTCAAAAAGTTTCCCTACACATATTCTTGAGATAAGAAGCTACTGATTATATCACAAGTGGGTTTTAAATTTAGGAAGTTCTTGCTTTATGAGCTCACATACCACTTAACAATGGCCATACTGCGAGAAAGAATTGAGCCATTTCCATTACATGTTTCACACTTTATGAGACCCTTTGATCCACAAGTTGCACATGGAATCTTCCCCTTGCCATTGCATTTAACACAGCTGCAGCAAAAGCACCATATTTGATAGATTTAGTGTCTGATTTCAGAGTGGTACGTATATCATGGATATGCATGCACATATAAGGTAACTGTTGTACCAGAATCAAATGAAGCAGCAACAAAAAGATAGTCAATGGAGTTTCATTATACTAAATCAACATCTATTGCATTTAGACTGGCTTTTGCAGTCATTACTTAATCTGCCCATGTGCATAAATAAAGCTAATATCGGAAGAAGACAGCACAAATAAAAGCTCAAAGAAAACCAAATTCATGAATTAATATATTAAAATTCAAAGACTTTACATTGAATCAGATCCATCTCTATGAGCAATCAAACCCCTTCCGTGACAAGCAGGACACTGGGTCATCTGGTTCTCTTTGTAAAACCCTGGTTCTTGATCTGGATTGCACTGGGGACACACACAACCTCCACGTCCAGCACAGCCTGCAAAATTTCATTAAAACTGAATCACCTCAGAATAAATGTGATATCTGTCATTGCAATAACTATTTACTAATGACGTAGGTATTTTGCAAATTCTCATTTTGGTTGGGAGGAGGGGGCGCACGCCAAGAAAAGGTCTAGTCACTATGGTGAAATCTGCACCGCCAGTGAAGCATAATTTTTATTCTGGAACCAACCTGGACATTTTTCAACCACCTCAGAGTGAGGAACTTTTATCCTTGTTTCATTATAAGGTACAAATAGAACAGGAAACTGAGCTCTCAGATCTAATTCCCAAATTCCAAGTTCAGGACCCTTGTTCTTTCATCAATGTTGCCACCAGAGTGTGCCTCTGTTTCTCTTACAATTTCTCGTTCCTCTATAAAAGTATCCAGAGTCCCTACGTAGACATTGCAGTCCTCCACAGCATGAATCTTCCAAGTGCGAGCAGGACGACTTCCCCAACAGCAACGATGACCAACATGATCGATTAGCAGCTCCCGTATCTCTACCTCATCCAGTATTTCTCTGCACGTAAAATCAATCCATAAATAAATTTGCTTAACTTCAAAGGATGAACATTATATCTTCATATGTATTCCAAGAACCAATGGGAATAATGATGTATTGGAACCACAATTGCAAATAAAAAAATTTCTGATGAATGACCAGGCCATGCCTAGCATGGATGAGTAAACATAAGAGAAGAACTGTTCCAAACTTTTCAGTGCTCTTCCCTTGTGCACTAAACAAAAGCATTGCAGAATCTGATTTTATTTAATCTTAGGAAATTAGTTTGGGAACTTTCATATGTTGATACTTGATAGGTAGGTTAACCTTGGAAATCTATCTACAGTCACATTAACAGCAGCATGAAATCTCACGAATGACTGCACGCTTTAGTTTAATTAACTTAGGAACAGCATAGAAAGCCCCAAAGATGCACACTATGCTCCATTAGATGAAATGCCACCTTCTTCTAGGTAACCTTGATGTAAGACTTTTTAAATCCTTTTACATAAAACAAAATGAAATATCATACTAGGTTGGCTTATCATCATATCGTATGCTTCAAACTATCGAAAAATTCTCCTTATACAATACCTAGAAATCACATACTAAATCCCTTTACATGCAACCATATTCAAATGATATCATATTGGCTTATCACCATTTCATGCTTCGAGTAATTGAATAGTTTTCCTTGTGAGATCACATACAAATCTATCAAATACAAAATTGCAGAAACAATGAAGTCTCTATCAAAGATGTAGGAACCATGACGCCTGTGGCTATTCTACAGGCAAGGGAATTAAAATAATGAACACTAGGCAATGATCACAAATAAACAATGTAAACGAGCAGTCACAGAACTCACTCATAGTCGTAGACATATACATGAAGATACATTGGATGCAATGTAAATGATCTTAAAAATTCTAGAGCAAACATTAATCAAATGCATTGAAAGACGGAGCCGTAGTTACATAACGTATCCGGAGTCGCTATACATACAAAGTTTTAATAATAGTTCAAGCAACATCAAATCATCCGTACCTCCTATATTCCTTTGTTGCTCCTCCATATTCAGCTCCATACACACCTTGATGAACCACCATTTGCTCTGCCAAAAAATAAATTAAAAATAAAATAAAATAAAGCACAATACTGCGAAATAACATGTCTTTTAATTCTGGCAATTTCCAAAATCAAAATTTCGGGAAATTAAACGAAGAACATTATAAACTTTCAAAAGCAAAACAAGCTAATTTCAAGCAAATCCCATAATTTGACAACATCGAAACCCAACCACCGATTCAAAATCATATAAAATAATTCATTGTTCCCTACCCATAAATTAAAGTCATAAACAAATAATGATGCAATGAATGTTTTAAATATCTTGGTGGTGCATACCAGCAGGATGAGGTTCAGGGGAGCTAACCAAACCGGCATGGATGGAGGGCGGGTATCGATCGGAGGAAGCAGCAGCGGAGCGAATCTCGTCGACACTGACTTCGGTTCCGGCCAATGATGCTGTTGGGATCAGGGATCCTGTTCTCTTCATGTACTGATACGTGCTCCATTTCTCGCTCTCTTTATCACTCGCCTCACTCCTTTTCTCTTCTGAAAACCAATCACCAAACAATGAAATGAACAAAAACCCATTAATAAGACAACCTAGGATAATGATATAATTGTCATAAATAAATGAACCTTGTAATAACGCATACCTGAGAGCAGAGGCTCTTCCATTTTTGGGACTGGAAGGAAGAGAGAAAAAAGAGAGAGAGAAGGAGTTTGGGATTAAAATTGCAGAGTATGAGTGGAATTGAGTTGGATTAGTTGTACGTATAAGAAGTGAGTTGTTTCTTAGTCAGTAAGGATGTTGAAGGTAAGTTCAATGAAGAAAAAAATAATGAAAATAAATAAATAAAATAAAATAAGGTGTTTGTGTTCGAAACAGAGCTGATGGGTCCACGCGGAGGAGGGGTTTGGCTTGGTTTCAGATTAACGTCTATTCGTTCCATTTGTCTTTATCTTATTATTATTATTTTTTAAATAAATATTTATTAAAAAATAATATAAATAAAAAAATTATTTTTATTTATAAACGAACAAGATTAGATACAAATACTAAAATATAAAAAAAATTAGAGAATACAGATAGACCCTAATAAGGTTGTGATATTGATCGGACATGTGTGTTCTCTTGCTGTTTATTTGGCTATGGATTGTGCTAGAATGATCAATGCAGAGAGAGAGAGAGAGGGAGATTAAGACAGAAAGGGACCAGTAACCCAATCCAGCAGGCCATGGATCTAAAACGGATTCTGATGGTCATTTTTTTTTTTTTACCGATATGGACCCTTTTCGGACTTAATTTAAAAATGTGTTGTAATGAAAACTAATTCCAATTTTAGGTATCGTCTGCATGGTAATATTACTCTAAGGAAGAAAGCACAGCCAAAGCCTGTGTTTTAAAGCTTGTTGATAACTTTTTAAGAAGGTCAACTCTACTTATACTTCAAAGGTGGAGGTAATGCTTGCCCTTTTACTACCCTATATCCATAGAAGAAAACCCCCAATACCCTTGTTTGCACTCTCATTTTCTCTCTCAACTTCTCTACTCTCATTTTCTACTCATGCTTTCAAAGGTGGAGGTGATGCTTGCGCCATTTACTGCACTAAATCCATAGAAGAAAATCCAATACTCTTATTCGCACTCTCATTTTCTCTTTCGACTTCTCTACTCTATCTTTCATTCCCTCCTTTATGCTCCACTAAAGACCACTCACGCACTAAACCTTTTTTTTTTTTAATCCTAGATTGTTCCTTTTAATTAATCAAGCTAAGAAATCTTCACTTTGTGATGTAATTTCAATTTTTAAATCTTAGGTAGGACAATGATGGTAAATGTTGATTGTTTTGATAATCTATTCTTGTATTGTATGAAATCACGTAGAGAATATATTTGTAACAATGTTTGCCAATACATGTTAATTTGTACATATAGTTTTGTGTATTTTTATCATGCATATCATGTGTTCAATCAAATGTCGCATTGAGATTTTTGTTCTAGTTAATAAATACAGTGTGGGAAAAAAATTTACCTATACACACCGACACAATAGAACCCTCATAACATTCCTAATATAAAATGTTTGTGTAATATCTAATTTCCTACGGGTTATGTTGATAGGTTGAAAATGAAGGATCTTGTTAGATTTATCGTATATACCCATAGGATTATTATGAATGGAGAATTGAGACCAAATTATCATGGACCTCCAATTAAGAAGGTGAAATAAGGGCGATGCCAATTATAGTGAATTTGTTAGAAGATATGTCACACCATTGGAACTCACATGTGTCAACTCATCATGTCCCTTGAGTGTAGGCAAATATTTATTTTAATGAAAGTATTATTCAAACTTTAATATGAATAGAAAAACATATTATTGGTTGTAGAACAAGAAAATGCATATTGAAATTACTCATAACTACTCATTTCTATAGATAATACCAAAACATACTTTGAAAAATCTAATGCACCCCACAAAACTAGAAACCATATAGCCTCCTTAATTGAGTTTTGTAAGGTTTTAAAAGATCTATTTCGTAAAAAAAAAAAAAAAGCTAAAATCAAAACATATTATGAATTTAGGTAATAGCATGTGTCTTCACTATAACAAAATTATAAAAAAGTAGGCATAGGCAGTGCATGTGTCTTCCTTGTTAGGTTACATTTACACTGAGGATAGAGGTATTTTCCTATGCCTTTATGTTGGAACAGAAATTAAAAGAAAAGTATAGGTGATGAAACTTATATTATATAGAAGATGTAGGCAATGGTTGCTCCTTCGTCTTTATAAATTGCACAAACGAGCAATCTCAAACCATTGCGTTTAAAAAAACTCTCTTGCTTTGTTTCAAACTCTTGCTCTCACTTATGCTCTCACACAAACATTGAACTCTTTAATTTTTCTCCCATAGGTCTTCCCTTTCATCAACTCAAGTCAATTTCTCATAAGGGAAAAAGAAAGAAAGATAAGAATTACACTCTTTTTTCTTTTTTTCTATTTTCTTCAATTGCTTGTTGTATTTTTTTTTTCTAAACCTCAGTATAGATATTATTTAGGTAAATTCATGATCTTTGTGCTTGATATTGGATATAAAATATAAGAAATGATGTAGATACTAAATTGGTAAAAAGCAACTTTTGGTACTTGAACTTTGATAAAGTGGATAATTAGGTATCTAAACTTTTAAAAAGTCCAATTGCATACCTGATTAAACTTTTCATGTCCCTTTTTACTATCTCACTCTTTTATTGTCTCTTGAAATAAAAGACATGTATCAGGCAATGATTAGGAAAGATAGTGAAAAGGAGCATGAAAAGTTTAATTAGGTATATATAAATGTATGTTGATGCATCTTTTTTTTTTGGGGGCCAATTACAACGGGGGAGAGGGGGACTCAAACTTGAGACCTTTTACATGAGAGATCAAAGGAGATGAAAAGTTGACGCATCTATTGGCGTTGACGCATCTTATTTTACCCCTCTTGTGTGTTTCTTTATCACACATATCACATGTCAATGAAATGCCACAAGGTGTTATTTTGACTAATTAAGAATGATAGAGAGAGAAAATAAAGTGTACATGATGCAACCCTCATAGCATATTCTATACCTTATGTATGCAATATTCTAGTTTCCTACAAGTTATGTAGATAGGTTGTAAATTTAGGGATTTTTTTAGATTAATCATTTATACTTATAGGAATATTATGAACAGTGATTCGGAGTCAAATTATGACAAGACTCAATTTAAAAAGGTGAAACTCAAGGTTAAAGCCAGTTATAGTGAATTTGTAAGTGAGATATGTTGTGGCATTGGAATGAATCCTAGTGTATCTGTCATGGAAATCATTCATAGACATTCTCTTATATATGAATGTGGTGGAACATTCATGCTGATGCATATTACTGATAGCAATGATGTGGATGATATAATTTCATATTAGGTAAGGGTTAGGTCACACAGTTGTATGTTAGGATTTGTGAGGACTCAAAAAAACCCATAAGAATATCATGCACCACAAACAAACACCTCGACCTTTATCTCTACTGATATCAAAGAAAATACTCGAGTTCTTTTCAAGCTTACTTCCAATCAAATACTTCAATGTGTAGCAGCCCTCAAATCTAAGTAAACACATTTGCTTATTGTGGCTCATATGAACAATGCATGATGTCATTTTCCACAATGGATCATGAGGAGTATGACTCAGTACATGTTAATGAATCTTTGTTGATAGTAAAGATGGAATTGATGAAGAAATAGACGATATTGCTAGGTCAGATGAAAAGGAGAGTTCAGAGGACAAGAGGGAAGTACCGAAGAGGATGGGAACAACTCAAAAGATGGTGGCACAACTAATGAAAAAGCTGTAAATGATATGTCTCCAGCATCGTTTCCTAGCAAACTTTACCCAGTACAATCACTTGAAAATCCTCTTGAATTTAATTCGATTTTCTATGAGGGATATTATACCATTTTTCAACATAGGTGGGCAAGCTTACTAGAATGCTTTCAACCAACAAACAACACGAGAAGATCACATAAGCATAATTAACTTTCTTTATATTTTTGTATCAGGTTTCATGTGTAATCACTAACTAAATTTCCATATTTATAGTTACAGTAGGAACCCTACCTAGATGATGTGTTATACATTCTCTATCCCCATTGTAGTGTTGGAAGGTAGATATGGACTACATGAGTGTTGCTCATCTACTTCTAGTTAGTAAAGTTGTGTTTCCTTAATGAGGTAATATGCCAATTTGGTTTTTAGCGCATCTTAGAGAACATTGATACGATGGTAGAGCTTCATTGGGTCAATCTATGAGGGAAATCGACGTCAACTAGGTGCAATACTACAATTAGTAGGAAGAGCGCCGCTAGAGGAGAGTACCCATAGAGCCGGTCGGGAAGGAGGGTGGGCTTGTCCATCCAAACTATGGAGGATGACACATGTGGATTACCCAACAATATCAAACACACATGGGCTTTTCTTAGAGAACTTGTGCATAAAGGCTTGGCAAGGGATGCAAGTAGAATTAAATAGTTAGGGGCCCTAGATTTATTGCATATTATATGTGTAGAATGTTTATTTTATTTTTTTCACCTTTTCATTATATTATATCTATTAATCTATATTTACCTATCAGTTTAATTTAAAAAATTCATAATACTTTTATAATTTTTGTTTTCAACAAAATTATATTAAAAAAATATGTTAATAAAAAATTGCTACTAGAAAAAGAAAAAACAAACTTACATGAATATTGGTATTCTATAATTGCTTTTCATAATAACTATGCATATTTATTTAACAATACTAAAAATAAAATAAACATTTTGAAAATAGGTTGATCAATAATGCATCATTTAATAATTTAATCATAACATTAATTATAAAAAAACTTTCTAAACCAAGTCATATAATTAAAGATATTTACTCATGGTTGATATGATAGGATGAAACATTTGTAACATATATTATAAAATTATTATTTATGGTATACTACTAATAAAAGCAACAATCTATGATAATTTACTTAGTTAAATAAAGTTTTACAATGGATGAATTTAATGTTATCCTATGTGATTTGAACCCATGACCTTTGATTACAGAAGTAAGCCTTTTACCACTTAAGTACATATCCTATTATTTTTAACTTACTCCATAAACTATACATATTGTACCTTTTTTTTTAATTTTGTAAAGTCTAAAATTTGACATTTTCTGATATTGGGGGATGTCGGGCCCCATATCACCCCCTAAATCTATTGATGAGGATCGGATGGCGTCAATACGAAAAAAAAAAAAAAAAAAACTTGAAGTTAGAAGCTTGTATACCGGCCTATATTGTTAAGTCACTGGCCTTCATAATATTAAGAATCTTTTCAAATTTCTTTTATTTCTTTTCGGTTTTCATTGTATTTATTGCTTAGTTTGAATTTCTTTTATGTCTTTTCGGTTTTCCATGTATTTATTATTTAGTTGCTTAGTTTTTAGGCTAACTAAAGCCTATAAAAACCCATCATATGTAATCTTTTGAGACTATAATGGAATAAATGAAAGTTTAGAGCTTTTTCTCTTTGAGTTCTAGAAAGAACTTATTTGAACTTATCGGGTTTTTACCCGTGGCGTTCACCATCACTTATCAATTGGGTTTTCCATCCCCAATTGTGGCGTCCTTTGTTATACCAAGGTTCTTGGTTGATATTTCCTAAAGGGTCAAGATCTTTATATCAAGGTTCTTAGGATTACTTAACCAATGGGTCGCGGTTTTCCACCAGGTTTCTTAGACGATCCCTGGGGTTCAATTTCATTTGATGAACATTGGGTCTTAGGTTTAATATACCTAAGATTTTCCGTATCATTTGGTATCAGAGCTTTTGGTATTCTAAGAATCCATATCCAATTTGATTAGAGGTAACTCAAGTCATTCATATCCTTTATTTATCTTGATTTTAGATCTAGCAGTTTTAGTGTCTTTGTTATATTTAAAAAAAAAAGAGAAGAAGAATTAAAAAAAAAAGTCATTAGGTTTTAGGTTTGTCGCTTATCATCTGATCAGACTTTCGGTTGAGTTGTCTCCAAGTATATTGGTGTTGGGTTTCAAGGCTGGTCTCTTGTGATTCGCATCAGTTTGGAGATTCAAGGACGAATCTTTTTCGAGAAAGAGGAACGATGCTTCCAAGTGTATTGGTGTTAGGTCTCAAGGCAGGTCACTTGTGGTTCACATCAGTTTGGAGATTCGAGGACGAATCTTTTTCGAGAAGGAGGGAATGATGAGGATTGGGTGGCGGAAATACGAAAAAAAAAAAGAAATAAAAATAAAACTTGAAGTTAGAAGCTTGTATGCTGGCCTATATTGTTAAGTCACTGGCCTTCATAATATTAGGAATCTTTTCAAATTTCTTTTATTTCTTTTCTGTTTTCATTGTATTTATTGCTTAGTTTGAATTTCTTTTATGTCTTTTCGGTTTTCCATGTATTTATTATTTAGTTGCTTAGTTTTTAGGCTAACTAAAGCCTATAAAAACCCATCATATGTAATCTTTTGAGACTAGAATGGAATAGATGAAAGTTTGAGAGTTTTTTCTCTTTGAGTTCTGGAAAGAACTTGTTTGAACTTATCGGGTTTTTACCCGTGGCGTTCACCATGACTTATCAATCGGGTTTTCCATCCCCAATTGTGGCCTCCTCCGTTATACCAAGGTTCTTGGTTGGTATTTCCTAAAGGGTCAAGATCCTTATATCAAGGTTCTTAGGATTACTCAACCAATGGGTCGCGGTTTTCCACTAGGTTTCTTAGACGATCCTTGGGGTTCAATTCCGTTTGACGAATATTGGATCTTAGGTTTAATATACCTAAGGTTTTCCATATCATCTATCCTTGGGCTTGGCGCTCATCAAGTGAGTTAATGCCATACATGATGCTAACTCTTTGTTTCTTCTTGTACGTTAACACATTTCATTCAATAGGCTCTTGATTTATCATTAGCCATTGAGCTTGCCTATCAAGGAGTGTAGCTTCTCGATGAACATTGAGGAGTATCCTGTTCCTAAAAATCGAGCACTAAGGAGTACAACATGATTCAATATAGCTCAAACATAATATGAGCCACACATCAGTAGGAGGTGAACGTACACCATGCAGGAGGTAGATGTAGGCCTAAAGTTAAAATGGGACGTTAGAGTGCTTCCTTGGTCCATATAGGTTCACAAAGCCTACACAATCTTAGTGTAGATCCCACTATATCTACGATGGTGTTCAACGTGTTGAATCATATGGACATTACAATCTTGTTTTGATAAGAAAATTGATTGCACAAAATGTTCCACAACTTAATTAAGGTGCATTTAATAAGCAAAACATATTGTAATATGTTTGAGTTACATTGTGCATATATGTGTTTGTTTTGTGTTATATTTTGTGCAATGTGTACTAAAATGCACTGGCTCATAGGTACAGAATAGCCCAGCTTTTCGGTACAAGAAAAAGAAGCATAGTTCTCAAATAGAGGAAATCAAGGGAAGACCACAGAGGCAAAACTTGCACTAGTGATTCAGTAGGATTGGGATTCAATAGTGATGTGCTAAGTCATCTGTCAGACTTAGGTTTGGTGAGGTGCTAGGTCATCTGTCGGACCTGGGCTTGGTGAGGTGCTAGGTCATCTGTTGGACCTAGGCTTAGTGAGGTGCTAAGTCATCTGTCGGACCTAAGTTTAGGGATGTGCTAAGTCATATGTCGGACTCAGGCTTAGTGAGGTGCCAGGTCATCTATCGGACCTAGGCTTAGTGATGGAAATTTTACCATAACGACAAATACTTACTAGCGTTTGGAGCTTCTAGTCCACTAGGAAAGGTTTGGTTGAGAAGGCGATGGTCTTATGATCCTGAACTTTGAAGTTATCCTATTGTTAAAGGTTAATTTCCTACTCAATTACTATAATCGTCTTAAGACGATTTTTCCTAGGTTTCCACACACACACACACACACACACACACACACACACACACACACACACACACACACACACACACACACACACACACACACACACACACACACACACACACACACACACACACACACACACACACACACACACACACACACACACACACACACCACACACACACACACACACACACACACACACTTATCGGTCCTTACCGTGATCTTTTGAAAGATAGCCATCTAGTATCAAATTCAAGAACCCCATTAACACTAGTCTTGTATTGATACTAATGGCACCGCTTGACTAACTGCTTAGGCTCGTTCCCTTCTGAATAGCATCCTAAAGTTTCCTGATTGAGTATCTGCCTTATAGAAACTAGTCATTCTTACACAATTTAATTTCATTGAAGAAAAATTAACCCTATAATTAGAATAATGCATATATTTTTCAATTTTATGATATGCTCAAATTGTTCCTTCACTACTCCGCTCGTGCTTGTATTGAAGTTAGGAAACTTACCTTTGAAAGTGGATTGAACCGACTTTGGAGATTTTTAGAGAAATCCACTTTGCTTGCAATTAATGAAAATAAAATCAAATGAACACCATAAATGGTAAGCTTCTCATTGATTACACATAATACATTTTTACAGCATGTGAGTTTACAGGGTCTTTTAAATCTAGATTTTCCATTTGAGCAAGTATCAATGCCCCACTAGATAACACGTTTCTCACTATGTAGGTCCTTTGTAGTTTGGTGCGAACTTTCCCCTAGGGTCTTGCATATTGGGCAGTATCTTTCTCAACACTAAGTCACCTTCTTGAAAATTTTGCGACTTGACTTTCTTATTAAATGCTCTGGCCACTCTTTGTTTGTACAGTTGCCCTGACACATGGCAATTAACCTTCTTTCATCAGTGAGGTTCGATTCTCTATTTTACCGATTCGGCTTCGTCAAGCTCAATTTCTGTTAGGATCCAAAGTGAAGGTATTTCAACATCTATTGGTAAGATAGCCTCAGTTCCATATACCAAGGAGTAAGGCGTTGCTCCAGTTGACACCCCGATGGATGTTTGATAAGCCATTAATGCAAGACGAAGCATTTCATGCCAATCTTTATAAGCAACGAGTATTTTTTCAATGATCCTTTTGATGCTGTTGTTGGCAGCTTCGACTGACTCATTCATTTGCAGATGATAGAGAGTGGAGTTTCGGTGCTTAATCTTGAATTGCTGACATAAATCAATTATCGCTTTATTATTCAAATTCGTACCATTATTAGTGATGATACTTTATGCTGTTCGATATCATGTGATCATATCTCTTTTGATGAATCGCACCACAACTCCTTTTGTCACGTTAACATATGAAGAGGCTTCCACCCGTTGGTGAAATAATCGATTGCGACCAGTATAAAGTGGTGACCATTCAAAACCTTGGGTGAAATTGGCCCAATCATATCAATCCCCTACATCAAGAAAGGCCAAGGTCTCGACATTGACTGCAATTCTTTTGGAGGGGCATTTATCCTATTCGCATATACTTGGCATAGGTGGTAGAGTCTTAAATGTGTAATACAATTCGACTCCATGGTTATCCAAAAATAACCTAGCCTCATGATCTTTTTGGCTAACATGTACCCATTCATGTGAGTTACGTACACTCCTACATGAACTTCCTCCATAAGTTGCTTGGCTTCTTTCTCATCTATGCATCTTAGCAAAGTCGTGTCAAAAGACCTTTTATACAATGTGGTTCTACTTAGCAGGAAATGACTCGCTAATTGTCTTAATGATTGTTTATCTTTCTTTGTGGCATTCACGGGGTAACTGCCTGTTTGGAGAAAAGTTTTGATGTCATGGAACCATGGTTCAGCCAATTCAATAGTAGCGTAGAACATAGGTTCGTCTTTCACCTGCACCTGTAAAGGCTGTATTTTCGTTCCTTCAGTGAATTGGATCATAGAAGCAAGGGTAGCCAAAGCATCAGTGAATTGATTCTGGGTTCTAGGCACATAAGTGAAGGATACTTCTTTGAACCTTCTGCCAATTCTGCCAAGTAATAGTGATATGGAATCAACTTAAGGTCCTTAGTTTTGAACTCTCCTCGAGTTTGGAAAATGATTAGCAAGGAATCTCCAAACACTTTCAATTCCTCGATTTCCATATTGATTTCCATCTTTAATCCCATAATACAAGCTTCATATTCAGCTACATTGTTGCTATAGGGGAACATCAGTCTAGCCGATGCTGGGAATTGATCTCCTTCAGGTGAAACGATGACTACCCCAATCCCACATTTATACATGTTGGCTGCTCCATCAAAGTACAACTTCCACTTAGATGGTTCATGTTTTTTATCCATTTCAGTTACCATATGCCTTCATCAGGGAGTTGATCTTGTTCTCTCAGTTCCTCATCATCAATCGGACTTTCAGCGAGTTGTTCGGCTAAGGCTTGCCTTTGATCGAACTTTAACTTACATATGTAATGTCAAACTTAAAGAGTAACATCTACTAGATACTCTCCCGATCAAAGCTGGTTTATTTGCCAGGTATCTCAAAGGGTTGTGCTTTGTGATGAGTTCAATGGAGTAGAAGAGCGTATACTGCCTAAGTCGATGCATGATCTAAACTAATGCACAACAAGTTCTTTTAACTTCGGAGTACTTTTGTTCTCCATTCCTAAATTTTTTACTCAGGTAATAAACAGCCTTTTCTTTTCCATATTGATCCTTTTGCCTTAGCATACATCCCATGGATTCAGGAAGAAGTGTCCAATACAGGAATAAGGGTCGTTTGGGTGTTGGAGTTACCAGTATTGGTGGATTCATCAAGTATTGCTTGATTTTATTGAACGCGTCTTCACATTCTTCATTCCATTGTATCCGGTCATTCTTTTTTAGCAACTTGAACAATGGGCGGCATTTGTCGGTCAGTTGGGAAATAAATCAAGCAATGTAGTGTAATCTCTCCAAAAGGCGTCTGACCTCTTTTAATGTCTTTAGAGGAGATAAGTCCACTATCACTTTAACTTTGTCTGGGTCAATTT
The DNA here is from genome assembly GCA_024138025.1 of Combretum micranthum. Lineage (NCBI taxonomy): Eukaryota > Viridiplantae > Streptophyta > Magnoliopsida > Myrtales > Combretaceae > Combretum > Combretum micranthum. The sequence goes on from JAMXBD010000643.1 coordinate 165,076, forward strand.
CAATCCCCCTTCGACTGACCATGAATCTTAAGAGTTTCCCTGATGTTACTCTAAAAGTGCACTTTTCAGGGTTTAATTTCAACTAAAATTTTCTTAATCTTTCGAAAAGCTTTCTCAATACGTCTACATGATCTTCTCCCTCTTTTGTCTTAGCGATGATGTCATCGATGTATACCTTAACTTCTTTGTGCATCATGTTTGGTGCTTTGATTTTCCGTTAGAGAATATTGGATTTGGACCTTCAAATTCATGGGCCTACAAAATAATAATAGATTAGTATGCACCAGGAGAGTATTTGATGCAACTATTCTAACAATCAGGTGTAGAGGGTATCCAAATGGATAAACAAAATAGCAGAATAATGATTAGAGTTTACCAAATTCACCATCAAAAGTAGGGCTGTGTAAAAAAAAAAAAAAGATCAAACTGTAAACCGGACCGGATTAGACTAAACTAAAATTTTTGTTTTTTTTTTTTAAATGATTTGGTTTTGCGATTCGATTTGGTGAAGAGCAAATGGTTTGCTGTTCGGTTTGGGACCTTGAACAGAGATATATGGTTCAAACCAAACCAAACTGTTTTATATATTTTTAAAAAATTAAACATATTATTTTTTTCTCTTAATTGTTTTATTAAAAAATTACTTGTTTTTAAAATTTGTGACTTAGATATATATGATTCATGAGAATAAAATTAGATTTGTCATAATATGTTTTAATTGTTTTGTTGTTTACAAATAGGATAGATTTCAGATTTTAACCTCTAGTATTCTAACTGCTGCATTTTTTTTCCTTTGTCTTACTAATTAATCTACTTCTATTATTTAGTTACTTATTAATTTATATAATTGGTAATATGTTAATTAGAAGTATGCAACGAATTAAATTTTGTGTCCTATATTGGGATAAAGTCTAGTATACCATTATAGTTGAAGATAATTAAAAAAAATAAATAGTTATAATTATAATTTTATAATAGATGAAATATCTACCTTCCTATAAGTTTTACATGTTTATTCGGTAAATGATTAATTTAAAATATTATTGTTTATATTTGCATTAGTGATAAAAAATGTGTAATGGAAATTTTTTGATAGAATATATTTTTATTTTATGAAAAAAAGTTTCGAACTGCAAATCAAACCTTTTTTTTTTGTTCTAAAAGATTACAAACTGAATCGTATTGTTCGAATTTAAAAAAAAAAAACCAAACCGTAAAATATGTTGCGATTAGGTTCAAAGAATAAATCAGACCGAACCGTATCATACGTACTTATATGAAAAAGCATATGAGGAAGTATTTATATACCATCTTAGATGATAGTTATCTAATTATAAAGGTGGTGGAGATCATAAAGATTGTACAATAGATGGCCGTGGAACCACTAACCCACGTGGTAAGGATGTGGGTAGATGGAATGTCGTGCTGCAATAGTTGAAAGAGTAACCAATTGTTTTCTCTTCTGACCGACTGTTGAGAGTTCGACCGTAATAGTCAAAGAGATTCGAGCATACCTAAAGGGGCCGACAATAAGTCTAATAATGGGCTGATCCATATTTTTGTTGGATGGGGCTGATGCTCAAAGAGCCTTTCATCTAAATACATATGTCAAGAATTTCTTTTTTCTTTTTCAAATTTACTTGCACTTTTTAGACTATCCACATATAATTTTTTGCAGATTTTTTCCGAAGATTAGTTGTATGGATATAGTTTTATTTAATATTTTAATATTTATAATTTTTATATTTATCATAGACATGACAAATGTGCAGTTAATAATATCAATATATGTAGATTTTATTCTTAGCATAATCAAATAAATTTAATCATGATCTATTTGATTTCCTAAAGACTTTGAGCTTTGATAAAAACCACAAATATTTCCAATTATAACTAAATACAATTGATCCAAGTTAAAAAAAAAATTCAATTACTAATATATCCCTTCCATTCCTAATATAATCAAATCAAATAAATTTAATCCTACTCTTTTTCCAAATCAATTGTATTTTGGATATCTAGAAAAATAATAATAATGGTAATGATAATAACAAATATGTGAATTTATAATAGCCAATTTGGGCAAGTAAAATGGAAAGATGTATTTTTATCTTCTTGTATTTACTATTGTTATAGAAATAATTTCTTGTTTAGAGCCTTTATTAATGATAATTATTTAAATAATATTTTTTTGAAAATATACCAAAATCACTATTTACACATGAGATATTCAAATTTATAGCATGTAATTTAAAAAGTATATAGATCACTTATATGATTCGCAATATTGTGGTGACATAAGAATGAGGTAAGAAAAGTAAGGTATTTAACGAAAGGGGAATGAGGGCCGGGCTGGGCTGTGGAGGGGGGCCGGGGGCCCAGAGTGGGTGGGGGACGGAGTTGGGGTGGGAGAGTGAAGGAGAGGACGAGCATTTAATTTAAAAAATAAAAATAAAAATAAAACGAGAGAGAGTGATCATGTGTATTGCGTTTTACTTTTATCCACCGACGAAGCAACCGTAATTAAACTTTATATGACGACAAACACCATGGTATACATACAAAATAAAAATATCTCGTTTTATTGGCAAGATTTTGTAACGGAATTTTTAATAATTAATTTCATTAAATTTGTATATTGATTTTTTTTTTTTTTCATAACAACAGACCTAAGATTGACATGTGTTATAGGCCCCTTGTTACATCTCCATCCACGATCACGAACAGCGTCTCCATGGAATCTAGTTTTTAGTTTTGCACCCCAAACATTTCAATTTCACTCACACGTGACTGCGAGCCACTCACCAGCAACACCTTTGCTAGGGTTTCATCGACCGGTAAAACTAAAAGGACAGAAAAACCTCTCCACACAGAGCACGTATATACAGAGCAGAAACGAGACATGCTTCAGATTCGATTGAAGCGAGATCCATCAGCAGAAGGAGGACCGTTAAAGCCGTCGCTACCGGCTGAAACGGTTACGGTTGCATGTCCCGACCACCTTGTCCTTGCAGATCTCCCTGTGGCTAAGGGTCTCGGCGCAGCCACGTCTTCGTCCCAATTAAAGACGGTCGGCCGTAAGTCCCGTCGGCAGCTGGGCGAGCGTGTTCACTTCTGCGTCCGTTGTGACTTCCCAATCGCCATCTACGGCCGTCTGGTAATTTCCACTTCACGTACTGAGATTGCTTTAGTTTTATTCATTTTTAACTTTTTCGTTATAATTATTTGTTGATTGCAGAGCCCTTGTGATCACGTGTTTTGTCTCGATTGTTCGCGGAGTGATTCCATATGCTACCTGTAAGTTTTCGTTCGAATTGGCTTACGTTGTATCGGAATGGGCAATTGTGTGATTCTGCATTTCATTGATTTCTTTATTAATGTTCCTAGTTGAGACATTGAATCAATTTTCACAATTTCTTTCTTTCTTCTTTCTTTCTTTCTTTCTTTCTGCACGAAATTTCAACTTTCTTCAATTTCTTTATGGATTAGGTTTAAGTGAGAAATTATGGCATAAAAAAATTCTTGTTATTTTCTATGCTGCAATCAAACAAACGGGTGAGCATTTAGTAGCCGCATTACCCCGGGCTAGGATCATTGCTGTCCAGTTCTTATGTTGCTTATATACAACCTTGAATTACTGTAAATGTCAAAGCCTTTATAATGGTAAAGTAGTTATTGTGTTGACTTTTAGTCAAGCTTAGACATATGACGCTGGGTATCGTCTCCTAGGATTCATGTGGTGCTTGAATTGGGCTTAGTGCTTAGTAGTAAATCTTGTCCCACAATACTATTATGACATGGATGCACTTGTTTGTGCTCATCATCATATTTTATCCACAATTTCAAAAGATGAAAGTAAAATTTTATGCATCATCATACACGAAATCTCCTCCTAGTCTTGGAGATAAACGCATCTTCTAGTAACATTCCAGGGGAAAAGATCTTTCCAGTTTGAAGCCTGCTTATATGGTTCAATGAAACTCTATTAAATTAGACTATCCCAGGCTAGGGCTAACTGGATTTCTACATTCTTTCCAAGTTCCTTTCTTCTAATACAAGGAGCTTTCATCTAGTAAATCAATCTAGTGTGTCTCAAGTTAGTAAGGGGAACATGGGCTGTGTTTTCTCTTTGTTGTGACCGTGTCTGGTGTTTATGGAATGTTGTGATGATCTCTGCAAATGTTGCTTGGTTTTATCCTCTTTAGTAGATATCTTGTTCTTGTTAGAGATTCGCCTGATAACACAACTTAATTAGAAAAAGCTTGAGCTGCTGTTTCCCTTTCTGTACTTGGGTGTATCTCAAATGTATGTAATAGTTACTATTTGTCCACATTAATCTGGTATCTCTTTTCATCTTCATTTTGTGTATCTCTTATGTAAGCAAATCTTTTACAAGTCACTCTTTATTTATCTAAAATAATAATCAAAATCATTATTATTATGGGAAAGTGTCAGAATGCATTTATTAATTAGTGATCTTTCTTTCATACCATGCAGCTGCGATGAACGCATACAGAAAATACAAACTATAAGAATGATGGAGGGGATCTTCATATGTGCAGCCCCTCATTGTCTCAAATCTTTTCTGAAGAAGAGTGATTTTGAAGCCCATATCAACGAGTGCCATACTGATCTTCTGCAGCCTAATGTGGATAAAGATGATGGAACTGAATCAGAGGCTCGGATGTTCAAGCAATCTACTGCTTCTGACTCCACTGCACGAGCTCCACCAAGGCCTGCCGTTTCTCCAGGTTCATCACAGATGTATGATCGTGAAGACAGGTCTCGTCATCAACAAACCAGGGAGCAGACACCTTCAAGACCAATTATGCAACAAAAGCCACCATCATATTCGGGACAAGTCCTAAATAATCCTAGCGAAAACCCAACAGACAATAATCGTCCTCCGGGCTTTGACAGGCCTGGACAGTTCCCAGAAAAGCAGCAAGGAATTATGCCAGACACACCATTTCATGATTACCCACCTTACATTCTATTCAACAACCTAATTTTGTGATGCCTATCCAACCAAACCAAATGCTTACCCCACCACCTCCATTTGGTTTTCCATCTTTCCCAGCTGAGGGTGCTCCTCCCTTTATTGGTAATCCCTACGAAATGGCACGTCAGGATGGAGCGCCTGATGCTGCATCCGAACAGGGATCATTATTGGGTTTTCCTCCTGTTGGTCCAGGCGGCATGAATTATCCACCAAGTTATCCTCAACCTTGGAATGCTGGAGTTCCTGGAGTTGGTCAAGCAGTTGGAGAGGGTTATGTAAATCCATCAGAGGGCCTGGGGAGAGGTCCATTATACCAGGGAGATATGCGAACTCCTGGAAATTTGCCTTTGAATCCTCCTCCACCTCCTCCTCTGCCTGCCAATGTCATGGAATCCATGCAGGGGACTAGCATTGATCTAAGAGATGGCAAAGGAATATTGGCACCTCAGCCGCTGCCACTTCCTCCACCGCCTCCAGCACCTCATTTGTCACAGATGAAACGGGGTAAATTTTATCCAGGTGATATGGGGCGAGATGGACAGGGCTTTGGGTGGCAGCATGAGAGTAGGGACAGTTTTGGAAGTGGTCAGGATTAGGGTAAATGCTCATCTGTTTTGTTATAAGGTTTCTTAAACATATGATGTTTTGTTTGCATTAATATGCAGTAGGCTGGACTTTTTTGGGGTTTAATTGTGTAATCTTGGCTCTCTTTCCAATTCGCTTAAAGCATATCTGGATGGGCACTTCACTTTTTTTTAAATTATTTTTCTTCCAAGGCTTATTGATGTCAATCTGACTACGGTCTTCAATGAAATCTAATATTGATCAATTAGGGTTTTCTGGTTGATATGAACTTGCAAATATAAAAAAAGATATGGATGAAATCGTCGCTCGATAGATTCCACGAATAGCAATAATAAACTGGTTTGTAATCGATTTATAAATTGATAGGTTCCACGATCTATAAAACAATCTTGATGTTAATGAATCACGAGGTTAAAAAATGGTGTTCACCACAAATTTATACGACTCAAGATTTGATAAGAACAAATGATTAAAGAAGAAAATTGTTTTTCAATAATCTAAAAACCACAATAGGTTTTCTCACACAAAAGTACTCTCAAAATATCAAATGACCAAAAAACTATCCAAATAAACTAACAAAGGACTGTATATATTAAGCCTAAAAACCTTAAGACACATAAGTCATCAAAAGTTGTCCAAAAGAAAGGCTAGCGATCTAAACATACACAAGGACAGTCTAACATAAAACATGGAAAATAAATAAAAAAATAGCAAATGAAGGCCGGCGGCTTAGGCTTCAGGGCCGGTGGCTTATAGCCAACCTATCTCCTCTGTATTGCCCTTTTCGCTTCTTGAACTCACTCTTGCTACTTTTTCCTTTTGTGTTCCTTTTTCACGACTTAGAACAACCAGATTCCCTCATGTTAGGAAAGTTAGTTGAGTGTTGTAATTCAATATGTGTCTTGCATTAATATTCAAGTTTCTATTTAAGGCATGATTTAAGCTAGTGTTTGCAACTTATATTAGGCTGGCTGCTCAAAATGATCCATAGTGATATTTATTTACTTTGTATTTGTTTTGGAAAATGTTTACACGGTGTGAAACAGGTGATTGTCTCATGCATGTCTTCATAGTTTGGCCAAATACTGTAATGCTGATACTTCCTCAATATATTCAAACCATCTTGTGAAATCAATCAATTTATTGCATCTCAAAGCAGGATGGAATATAAAGAGCCTTTGGTAATTGCTGATATAGCATAAGACTCGACAAAATATGATTAAACACGTACACGTTTGTAGAGCAAAACCTCAAGACACGATACGAAGACATGGTTATAACATAATAGTATTATTATTATTATTTTGGCTCAAAATAAACATGATTATTTTATAATTTATTTATTATTGATCTATAGTCAATTTTTTGTACTTTTAAAACTGCCATGTATTGGACGAAATATAAAGACAAAAAACCAATATTAACTCGAATTGTCCGTGTTAAATGTAATGTGAGTTATTGCTATTGTTTTTAACAATTGCAGAACCCATCCTAGTTTCCGACTTTGCTTTCCATTGCTCTTGGAGTTGTTCCAAGGTGAACCGGTGATTGTCTTGCCTTCTTGTCCCCTCTAATGCCTTGAGTCTGAAATTTAGCAGATATGTCCTCATAGGGCTCATCTTGCACTGGGTCGGCGAGGTTCTCCGGCCACTCATTAGCAAATGAAACCAAAAACCCTAGTTGATGCGCATTTTCACATATCTATTTCCATAACATCATTCTGGCTGATGGATTTATTTTACAAGACTCCAAAGAAGCCACGAGTTAATTATGAACAAAATAGACACCGTGCGCTTACAATTTTTATGATGCCTACCCTGAAGGCCTTGAACGCAACAGAGTGGGGAAAAGGCAAAACAAATGAATGAATAAATAGAATGGTGACGCAGGCGGAAACTACAATAGAATATCAACAACAAAATACTTTCTTCATCTGTAAATTGTTCTCTTTTGTACATCCTGGTGGATAATATTATAATGCACAAGAGCTCTTCTTAGGGAAGGTAATAATGTAGCATTCTCAGCAAGATTAAGAAGGAAACATCCATGCATCAAGCACCTCCTTAAGCCATGGAAAATCTGGAACCATGCAGCAGAAAAAATTAAAAACCCACACCAAACTGGATAAGTATCTCCCTGCCCAGCATTTCAGGAGAAAGAGGAATAACAAAGACAGACAAAAAAAAATTGATGTAGAGGCATTGCCATGGTTAGAGAAAGAAGTGGAAGAAAGTTGATTAGCTTAGTTTTCTCTTTTCCAAAATCCAATGATGAGCCTTGCTCAAGCACTCTTCATCTAATTTAACATATGACTGCCGCAAAATGCTGTACACTGTCATGATAAAATTGTCAATAGTGTCCTCATACTTTTCATAGAGAGCTGGAACAGTAAGGAGGGTAACAAGGCCTGCAATAGAGATGAAGTAGATTAACAAAAATGAGAATAAGAATCCAAACAAACCTACTTCATCACTATTTGGATTATCATCGTTTTGGTATTGTTTTCAAACCGAACCGATACTGAACCAATACAGATATGATACCGATAAAAAACCGACAGTTTTATTTATAAACTGACCAAACCGAATTGATACTGAAACGATACCAATACCAAATAGATACCGAACCAATATTGATCAGATACATTAAGACAATCTTTCTTTACCACATAGTTCTTCATTTTAAGAATATTAAATTGGTAAAACGGAAAACTTACAAGTGTATCCCAGAGTAACAAAATCAGTCAAGCCACCAACTATGGATATGACCAACATCAAGGCTGCGACTTTAAAGAACGACAATGAGTCTTTTCCCAAGGCAATATTTTGGAAAGCTGACAGCAAAGCATTGATATGCTTTCGAGCTAGAGATGCAACATCATTCATCATTTCTTCTGAAAGCTGCAACTCCGGTAGGGGTGGAGCAGGTCTGTTTTGAAATAACATAGATAATGCATCTGAGTAGAAAGGTAGAGGCAAAAGGACAAGATATAAAACCTATATCAGTGTATCTGATGCTTTCACCTAATGTCTGCAGATGTTTGCTTGCATAAATGGCATTTGAAAAATTATCTTTTAATTAGGACTATTCTGGAACCATTTCTCATATCATTCAATAAATTAAGACATTTGAGTATAGAATGAAGTTTCTATTTTATGCATAAAGATCTGTGGCATTGTAATGACATCCAAAGTGAACTTCAGCTATACCAAACAGAGAGTTTTCCTGACCAGGGCCTAGCATGACCGAGGATGAACTTAGACTTTATGCTCCAAACATAAAATGTCGAAAACTTATCCAAAAGAATGAACTTAGACTATCTAATTTGCTGTCATGTGAGGTGGCACTAATCTCCTGGATTAATATATGTAAACTTCAGAAAGTTAAGTCCAGTTTCAATGCAACACCTTTTCAACTCATCATAATTTTTCTTTGAAATAACTAAAGTTGAAGAAAGCAATGTGACTGGAAGTACTAGAGCTTAAATTGGTCAATTATAGAAAGTTGAGATTTTCAGAAATGGATATGTAAAAGCGATTCATTCTTATGTGGTATACTCATTAGCACCAGCACCATCCTAAGTTTTGTTCAGGATCTACATTGCATGATCACTTCAGGATTACGGCAACTTCAAGAGCAACAGTCAAATGCAGTCTCTCCAGATTATGCGACTGATCTCTCCCTAAAGAAAAGAATCAGAAAAGTATGCATTCAAGTTTGCAGATCACACGATCGAAGATGGCCCACCATGTTTATAACATTAATGGGCTAATCACATGGATTCACATTACCAGTTTGCATGTTTCTGTTATCTAGGCAGCAAATTGCATACAAACTTGTTTAGCAGTGTTAATTACCTGTTAAGGAGTGATGCTGATTTTGCCCACATAAAGAGAATGGTGGTGAGTAGAAGCAAGACACTGGATATTAGTGACAACAGTGTATATCCAGATATTTCAAACACAACCCAAACAGATAGGATCACCAACAAAATTCTCACAGTAACATTCTTCTTCCTCCATAGGACCACATCTGCAACTGTTAAAAAAGGAAATAGATTTTTTGTTTTCATTAACTGATCCCATCCACTCTATGCAGGAAGACATGAATAAAAGCACAAAAAGCTAGAACCAGAATTACTCATCATAAATGACCATCCATATTTATCTAAACCTACAATCACTGTCAAACTCAGTGTCTGCCATCAATGCATATCGGTTAAGAAAGACAACCCATCAAAGTAATGAAGTTTAATTGAAGAAAAGTAAAAACTTTATCATCTGACAAGCGATCCAAGCTTTACCCAAGATTAGAAACTGAAAACGTATATATAGAATAAAAGAATTAAAAAAAGGAAAGAAACAAAGGTAAAAGACATACAAAGACCTCCTCCAAGAATGTCATGAACAGTTCTGTGTCTGTTGATTAATCGATCAGATGAATCCATTAAGAAATATATTGAGACGATGAAAAGCAGCTCGCTTGTTCTAATGTCCAGTTCAAAGAAAGATGTGAGAAGTGTGTCATCAGTGTCATACCATGTCCTGGAATGGACTTTTTATTTTTATAAGACAACTTTACTTTTCTAAATACTTCTCTCTCTATATATATTATATGTAGAAAAATACATGTAGGGATGTCTGGTATCATATTCAGTCTCATGACATTTTTTCCAGCCTAAAAGTGGAAATGTCATGCCCACCCTCCTCTGTCCTCTCTCTCGCTCGCTCTCTCTCCCTCCTCTTTACATGCCCACATATTTTGACAAAACCCACACTTACCCGTTTCCTTATTTTCTCAAAGATGAATCTGGCTGGAAGTGTTGATTCAAACTAGCATATCTTTTTTTGAACTTACAAACCAGCATATCAATGGAAGCTCCATAGATGGATATATCACTATACTGCATATACATGGAGGAGGTGGGTCTGCCATTTTCTTTTCCATTTCTTATTTTCTTTTGCTTTTTTTTTTTTTTTAAATTTTAAGACTGAATTGGACACTAATTTAGGTTATTGAAAAACAGAGTTGTATTTAATTTCTGGAAAATTCTATATTTCATCACTTTTTTTTTTCAGTGGTTCTATAACCGGATTTAGTATTTTTTTATTGATATTTACGGTAACTATGTTGAGTTATTCTTTCTTTTAACCAATGACTTTCGAAGGTTACTTAATTACATACATTGATATCTAACAGTAATTATATTATTTATCATGCTATTAAAATATTTAGTATAATAACTTTTATAATTATTTGGTTGATGATTTTGTTGTTAGAATTTTAAGATAATTATAAAAATATACATATACATAATCTCAATCTTGTGCCTTAGATAATAGAGGAAAATAGAGAACATACTAGAATTACATCCTCCTAATGCCATATACACTCATGGAATAGGTGATTTCTCGTTTCTTTTTCATTATTTTTTTTCTCTTCATTTTACCTAGAAATAAATTAGATCATAATATTAATCATAAACACTTGCAAACACAAGGATTTAATGTAATAAATGGTGGTTTCAATTATACATGCCCACACATCTAGAATAAATCTCATATATACCTTTTTTCTTATTTTCCTTAGAAAAGGGATTTGGTTGGAAGAAAGTTAAAGGGTTTATAGCAAGAAAAACAATGAGTTTCTTAGAATAAGTGGGTGTGTTAATTCATGAAGAAGAGAAGGAGAGAAGAAGTAAGCAATGATATGATGACAAAGAAATAAAGTATATTTTAAAAGAATGTTGGTTGAATACCTAATGCAAGCTATTTTAGAAATAATGACATATACAAAAAGTCACCTTTAGTCAAAGAAGTCTATCACAAGCAACTTGACGAGGTACTCGATATTAACTCATTTTAAACTTGGCTCGACTCAAGCTTCATAAGTAAATAAGTTGAGCCAAAATTAAAATTAACCTTGTCATGATAAGCGAGCTAAGCTCAAGCTTCTTACCAGCTCATACGTAAATTGGTGAGTAAGTTTGTTTAAATTAAAAATATATACATTATTATAATATAAATGTATACTAAAATTCTATAGAAATAAAATAATTAAAAAAAAAACTATGTACTGCATGGATGACATTAATATTGTTATTATTCTAATCATAATATATATTTAATATAACATAAAATATGATAAACTTCTATAAAATAAAATAATTATAAAAAATGCTCTGCACAAATGAAAAAATGATAATTACCGTTTGAATTCCAAATTTTGAAATTCGAAGGAGCATTTTGTTAAACCACGTGGAGATTACAATCTTGTTTTAATGAGAAAATATATTGCACAAATATTCCGCAACTTAATTAAGTTACATCTAATAAGTAAAATTTGTTCGTGATATGTTTGGGTTTTATTATGCTTGTGTTTTTGTTTGTACTTGTTGTTACAGATTGCTTCAACTACGTTTTAGGTTTCGATTCCTTAGAATCTCTTAAACCTCAAAACATGAAAATTGTAGAGCTCTCTTTAAGCTTTTTGTTTCCTCTTGAATAACCTCAATTGGAGTTTGGATGAGAAAGGTATGGCCAAAATAAGAGAGTACATCAAAGTTGTTAGTAGTGTACCGACTCGCCAGTCCAACCTATTCAAAGAACAGTTTCAATTGTGGAGTTGTCCAAGAGTACGAATTTGCACTGGCTAGCCAATATAGCTTTGGATTAGCTCACCAGTAGGTCAAAAAATAGCCGTTATAGCATTGTCATCCAACCGCTGATGGGCTTTTTGAGGGCAATAGTTAGCTTACTTTGAGTACATACAAATATAAGTGTTCATAGTGTTTTTTTTTTTTTTTTGGTAAGATTGGAGCTTAATTTGTATACATCATGTTAAAATACTCTCTTATTTTATTTGTGTTTAGATTAACGGAAATGTGAATAGTGGTATAGCGAGATTAGTGAGCTAATATTACAAGGAATTATTTGCACTTTTGCCTATGAGTATTTTAGTGAAGTCCTCACATATTTGAGGCAATAAGTAAAGTCTTCATGTACTAAGGCATTGAGTGAAGTCCTCGTGTGTGAGGCAATGCGAAGTCCTCAAGTGTTGAGGCATTGTTGTGAAGTCATAATTGTGAGGCATTATTTGGACTGAATGGATGTGTGAGGTCTTCCTTGAGTGAGGCATTTTGTGGATCTTAGATACTAAAAGGATAGTCGAACTCCATGTTAAATGCCGGTGCGATCTTCTCCTTCCCTTGTCTATTTATTATTACGGTTGAAATTACATGAATGAGCATAATTGCCAAAGAGATAATAGTTTGTTAAGTGAAATTAAAATCGGTTTAAAAACCCACCTTATAGCTTCCGTATGCTTGTAAAAGCTAGTTGTGGATGAATTTTTCTATAATTGATATCAGAGCTAGTCTCTAAGGTTAATGCTTAATGCATCTTATAGAAAAGTTTCTATGATTTATATATATATAAAAAAAAAAAAAAAACTAAGCTTGTGTGTTTTGTGCTAAAAATGAGTTTTTTATTAAATGTAATTTAAGCCTTTTAGATTGAGCATCGTATCTTAGCAAAATGATCTTTTACAGGGAATGATTAACTAAGGAGTTAAGTTGCATTTAATAATTTATTTATTACATATAACTTGAAAACCTTTAATTAAGCATTACATCTTTTACAAGTGAGCTTCAACCGAATACTTAATTGAAGGAGAGTGCTAGGTTGAGGAGGAGCAATATTGTGCAATGATTGTTCTATAAAAAAGAGAGAGATTGTTGAACCATGTAGAGGTTACAACATTGTTTTTATGAGAAAATTCATTACACAAATACTCCACAACTTAGTTAAATTATATCTAATAAAAAACTTGTTTGTGATATGTTTGGGCTTTATTATAGTCTATTTGGATGGTTTGTTTTTCATCTATATATGTATTTTTTTCAAAATGATATGTGTAAATACCTCGATTTACATTTATATTTTATCTATATATGATCTTTTAATGAGAACTGCCAACTTTTTTATATGTATCTAATTCTATAAATAATTTGTTAAAAAAAAGTTTAAAAAAAGTATCTATATCTGTAATCTACCAACAAACAAACAAAACTTATGTTTGTGTTTTTATTTGTGCTTGTTCTTGCAAGATACTTCAAGCACGTTTTAGGCCTTGATTCCTCTGGAATCTCTTAAACCTTAAAACATGAAAGTTGTAGAGCTCTCTATTCCGTGACATCTTGAATCCTCAATTGGAGTCTAAATGAGAAAGTTATAGCCAAAATATGAAAGCACCTTAAAGCTATTAGGAGCTTGCCGACTCTTCGGTCAACTTGTTCAAGGAACAGTTTGAATCATGAGTTGTCTGAGGGCACGAATTTGCATCAGCTAGCTAGTATGGTTTTGGACCAACTTGCTAGTAGACAAAAAATTAGTCATAATAGCATATGTCATCCGACCGCTGGTAGGCTTTTTGGCAATGTCTAGCTTACTTTGAGTACCTATAAATAGAAGTGTTTATGGTGTTTTTTTGTAAGAGAGTGGAGCTTTATTTGTATTCATTATTTCAAAATACTCTCTCATTTGTATTTGTATTTAGATTGATGGAAATGTGAATAGTGCCATAATGAATTAGTAAGCTAATATTATAAGGCAATATTCACACTTTTACTTGTGAGTATTTTAGTAAAGTCCTCACTTGTTTGAGGTAATAAGTGAAGTCCTCATATGTTGAGGTTTGAGTGAAATCCTTGAGTGTGAGGCAATATGAAGTCCTCAAGTATTGAGGCATTGTTGTCAAGTCCTCATTGTAATGTATTGTCTGAATTGAATAGATGTGTGAAGTTCTCCTTGAGTAAGGCATTTTGTGAACCGTAAAGACTGGAGGTAGCCAAACTCCAAGTTAAATGTTGCTATAATCTTCTCCTTCTCTTATGTCTTTATTATTACTATTGAAATTGCATGAATTGGGCATAATTACCAAAAAAGATAATGATTGGTTAAGTGAAATTAAAATCAGTTTTTAACTCGCTTTGTAGCTTCGGTATGTGAGTTTTAGCTTAGTACTTGATGAATTTTTCTACATATCTCACAACTTATTGAATATATAAACATGTGCTTGACCATTGCTTTCTTGAGATTTTCCATGTAGGACTTGTACAAGTGTCCACTACTTGACACATCCTACATTATTTACATCTCTCTTTCATATCCCTATCTATAATCTTAAAAAGGATTCATGGGTCCTTTTTGGAGAAAAAGCTACACATGCTACTATTATTATTTAAAGGTAGCTTGTGTGCTTACAAAGTTTGTTACCTGTTGGAGAAACTTAATTAAATATTTTACATTAGTGGTGCAAGCCAGTTTAGTTTGTTAAAATAGTTAGCTTAGCTTGCTATTTCTTATTGAGTTCAAGCTTGTAAATTTAAGTCATTAGGTTCGTATATAATATTCAAATAATATAGTTAGTCATTTAGCTAGGGATGAGCGGACCAAAGTGTGTAAGGATGATTTTATCTGTACCTATCTTATACCCACCTTGTGCCATGTATTTTTAAAACTCATAAGGTACAGGATACCCTATGGAACTAGTTTCTTTGTTTTTAATTTTTTAAGGCTAAAACTAGGTAAGGTTTGAACAACGAAAAAAAAAAAAACAAAAAACAAAAAACAAAACAAACAATTTTTCTTTCTTTTTCAATATTGCAAGTTTATTATAATATATACATTTTATGTAATATGTAAAACTATATATCTTTATACATTTAAAAAATGACTTTTTTAATATCATAAATTCTAAAATATATAAATTTGTTTATGTGTCAAAATTGAAATTGCAACAAATACCTGTAAAACCTCATTTATGTGATTTCTACAAAATTGTAAAACATTTAGAAAATTCTAAAATAAAATTCTAGACTCACTTATGTATTAATTAGCCTTAGAAACTAAATAATGCTTCCATAAAAATTAGAAGCTTAAGTACGTAGGATCGAAATTCTTTCCCATAAAAAATTATAAGTACTTCATAATAAAATAGTACATGTTTTCCTAAATAAAAATTTTAAAAGATAGCTTACAATTGATCATTTTAAAAAAAGTGATTGCAAAATTAAAAAAATAGGTATTATTATTTATTTCTTATTTATATATTTTATAATTTTAATAAAGTGCAAGCTTCAAAATAGGTGATAAATACACATAGAATAGGAATCACATCAACAAAATGTGATAATTGTTGTTCATAAGTCCCATTCCAAAGTTGCAATTTTGGTGTTGCAGTTTAGTAATTAATTTAAACTAAACCTTATAAGTAACTATTTTTATAAAATATCCTGAATAGACAAAAAAAAAAAACATCAAAATGGTTCGGTGATTATAGTATACCAAAATTTACTACTCCATAAACAAGTTTTACTTAGTAAATTGCATAATTATATCACATAATCTTTTATATAAATCTTCGAATTTTATGATTTTACACAAATAAAATGGGTAAAATATATACCTTTATTCAAAGTTATAATATTGATCTTAAATGCTAAAGAGTTTAGAGCGAGTATACTTATAATTCTAAGACACCTTATTCTTCCAATCTATCTTTATTTTCACCAAAAACATGATTTCTCTCCCTTTTCCCTTAATTTTAATAATTGATTTATATAATAATGAAGAGATCGTACAATTATTTTGATAATGTTTACTCATATAAAAGGCAAAAAGAAGATCATATCTCTTTAAAAAATAATAAATAATGTCTTCTATGAAAACGTCGGTTATGAAAAGTCACAACTCTTTATACTAGGCTATAATTTTTTTTTATTCGAAAGCAACAGGCAAATTTCCTTAATAATAAAACCATTTCAAAACACATCATTGATGTTGATCTAGTGAAGGGTCGATCAAGTTGCGGCAACTTGTGCATAATACCAAATTTATTTGCAAGAGGAAAAATTATCATGATAACCCTCCCACTTAACCGAAGAGTAGCCTTTCACCACAAAAGTCTCACTTGAAGCATTCAGCACTACTAATTCTTTTACTCATTTCTTAAACATGACTTTATTTAGTTATAAACCTTTTGAATGCATGAGAAACTTATTGATAAAATGAGTGGCTATTAAAACACACTAAAACTCCTTGAACGATTAGCATGAATCTACAATGCAAGTGGGATCTAATATATACAATGTCTATGCTTCACAGCTCCATTTTATTG
Source organism: Combretum micranthum (assembly GCA_024138025.1). Taxonomy (NCBI): domain Eukaryota; kingdom Viridiplantae; phylum Streptophyta; class Magnoliopsida; order Myrtales; family Combretaceae; genus Combretum; species Combretum micranthum. Next base: position 181,841 of record JAMXBD010000643.1, read on the forward strand.
TATTGTAAAAGCAATGGGATGTTGCAGAGATATACCAAGATTTTCAATACATTTTACAATTCTTTTGACATTAACTCATACCCATGATCTATTCTTAAATGCTATGGAGTAATGGAAAATTGATTTTGTGAGATATTTAAGAAAAGTTGCCAGTGTTTTTAATGTTTGGTTTTGCGTTTTAACAAATGTGTCCGATGCATCTAGAATAATCATAACACAATTGTAAAGAAAAATGGAGCACCAAATGTAGAAGCAGCAAGACACAAACCCATAAATCCACATGAAGCAATTCAAAGCAAACTCCCATGCATCTTAACTAATAGGAAAGGCAATCTACGTGGCTTATGCTAGTGACAAGTGTCATAAAGGAAATTCGATAGATCAAAGCGTTTACAACAATGTAAGTATTCAAATTTATATATGAAAGAATGATCTAAACAAGCATACATCAAATGATGCTTATTAGACTGAAAGCAAATAGCTAGATCAGAAGGATTACTATAGAAGTGCATATATCCATAGACAGAATGTAAAATACTCTTAACTAAATATAATTTTATACATAGCAAACATTTACACTAGCTATAACATGGTTATTCCTTTGGTCTTGAAAATAACAATAATGAGCATTAATTTTGGCTTCGATATTTTGTGAAGTAACGTAACTCACAGATGATATAATATGTTTGATTGCAAGAAAGACATTATAGAGAACTAACGTGAATGCAATCGTAATAGTACCTATTGTGTGCCCTATTTATAGAAGTTAATTTAAGTAAAGCATATATGTCATGTAGTAAAATGTCATGGGTGTGGCATAATTTGTACCTCCTTTTTCACTATTCAATAAGAATACAGTCATTCAAAGTAAGCAACAAGAATTAGGTATAAGTTTAGTGGGAAAACTTGTAAGTTCACCAAGTCAATGGTATCTTTACTATTGAGCACCATTCTTCTGTCCTCTTTTGCCTTTCTTTCCCTTATACCACTTTTAGTATCCTATAAGCTTAAAGCTTGATTCTATTGAATGTCCATCTTTGTTACAATTTTTGCCATGAAAGGCTGTGGTTCGTTCCATTTTCTTACCATCACTTCCTTCCCCTAATGAGCTTCTGTGAATACTTCATCTATGAGACGATGGTTGCTTCCTTAATATTAAACTAGTAACTTATCTTACCAACTCATGTACTTCACTTAAAACCATAAGAAATTTCATCATCCTATTCTGTTAGGATAATTCAAATTATATTAGTCAAGGACAAAATTGTAATTTCACATTTATGATATATATGATATGTTTTTCTGCTAGGGTAAATAATACTATAACACACTTTTTACCTTAACATGGTATCAGAGCTTGGTTGACTACCCTCGTCACCATCCACCACCCCCATCATATCCTCCACCCGCCATTAACTTTCCGCTGAAACAACCACGACCTATTACAACTTGCTGAATTGGTTAAAGAATTGAAACTCGAATTCTATAATACACATATCGGCCGAAAGAAGACAACTTTCTTGTGGTTTCCATCACTTTCTCAAGAAAGATGCCAGAGATGTTAGGGCGTGTCAGCATGATGACAACATGCCTATGTAGTCCTTTCCATAGTTAACGCTTGATTTTTCTATGATTAATTGACAACGAATTAATTCAGTTGTATTGTTTTCCATGGCTCTGTATTCAGTGGGCACGTATAATTCAAGCTGTCTTTCATAGTCAATGTCATCTTAAATCATTGTGGTCAAAACCGGCCCAGACTGGTCGGTTCAATCTAGTTCGACCAGAATCGACACTAAAGCAGGCTAGGTTTTGCCTAAGACTTGTTTTTTAGTCAAACCGGCAAGACTCGGATTGACTCGATCGACCGGGCAGTCAAACCGGTTGTTCGGACTGCAAAAAACAAAATAAAAAACTAGAAATTTAAATATTCATTTATACTTTATTATAAAATTATAAAATATAATCATTATATCATATTTATTTAATAATTAATTGATGAATTTGATCCAAATATAAATTTATTAAGCGATGTCATATATATTGGTCTTTCATAATTAAATTATCTTATATTTTTACTTTTTTGTGATCCGGTTCGACCCAGTTGAATCCTGTTCGACTTCTTGATCCCTGACCCCTTACTATCGGGTCAAACCCAGTCCGGTTCTGACAACATAGCTTAAGATACTTGCAGATTCACCTCTAATAAGGATGATAGTAAATATATAGAATGCGATCAAATTGACCAACAATATCTTCATCTGTTGTGGAATTCAATGGACCCTCAAATATTTAATTTATGTAATAGTTTTGGTACTTGTAAGAAAGTTTGAGATTATCTTAAATTCTTATATGCCTCGAATGACACACGTATGTATGATGTTCTGGCTAACTTTTTCAACTACAACAAAGGGATAAGGATTTTATAAATATTATGGAGGAGGTTAAAAAATTTCTTGAGTTAATGAATGATGTGATGCCTATTAGTACTAATTTGAGGAAGATGCAAAACAGTGTGATCGCCTTGCAGTTGTTAAACTTCTTCATGGTCTTAAGTCGGAGCTTGAACCATGAAATCATAGGTTGTTGGATCGTCAAAGCTTCCTTCCTTAGCTGAGGTTTATTCTCGTATTGTCGAGAATCTGCATAGTCCACATCATCTCTTACATCTTTAAATGATCACTCAACTCTTGTTAGTCAAATGTCAGATGTTAGGCTGGAGGATCTTTTGTCGAGGGGGAAGACGTATAGGTAGTGGGGGGCGAAGTCATGGTTCACGACTTTAGTGTGATCATTGTCGTTACCCAAGTCATACTCGAGAAACTTGTTGGGATTTACATGGATGTCCTCCTCGAGTTCATGTTGTTCAATCTATACCACCCATATTACTTCACAGTCAATGTCTATTATGCATGATTTAGATGTGCATGGTGAAGACCCCAATCCATCTACTGTTACTTTATCACAAGAAGAATACACTAGATTCCTGCAGCTTAGAACATCTCTCAACCTTCTTCTTCTTCAATGCTAGTCCAGTCAGGTAAATTACTATTTGCCTTACTCAAGCATCTCAAACTTGGATTGTTAATTCTGGTGCCACCAATCATATGTCATACATCAAACTACTTCTCACTCATTACCATTGTTCCACATTACCAAATGTCACTTTGCTAATGGATCTACTTCTCCTATTAATGGAATTGGTTTTGCATCTACAATGTCATCTTTTCCCTTGAAGTTGTTTTGTATATACCTCAATTACCCTATAATTCACTATCTGTTAGTATACTCACCAGTTCTCTTAATTACTCCATTATATTCTTTCCTTTTCCTTTTTGATACAGCATTTGAGAACGAAGAAGACAACCGGGGGAGGGCATAAGTCTAATAGGCTATACTATATGGATTACCTAAAGCTATTGCTTACTCACTACCATACCAGATCCTATGGAGTTAAATTGTCGATTTGGTCATCCATCCTTGAAGATCCTTCATCTTATGTGTCTTAGTTTACAATCTTATCCTTGTCTCTAATGTCAGTCTTGTCAGTTAGGCAAACAAAGTCGTATTTCCTTTAATCCAAGAATTAATAAGCAAGCTATTGCTCCATTTCATTTAGTTCATTCTGATGTATGGAGACCAGCACCTATCGATTCCTATGTGGTTTAGATATTTTGTTACATTTATTGATGATTATTCAAGAATAACATGGTTACATTTAATGAAAAATCATTATAATTTATTTGATTTGTACTATAAATTTCATTCTAAAATTCAGAATCAATTTAATTCCTCCATTCATGTTTTTCACACCGATAATGCTAAGGAACACATGTTTAAAGTCTTTTAATCATATATGCAAAGGCATGGCATTATTCATCAAACTTCCTTTGCTTATACCCCACAAAAAATGGAGTTATTGAGCATAAGATTCGACATCTTGTTGAAATTGCTAGGACATTATTAATTCACATGAGTGTGCCTAAACAATTTTGGGCTAATGTTGTTCTTACTACATGTTTTCTCATTAATAGAATGCCATCTATAGTGCATGATAAGGTTCTACTACATATTCTTCTCCCTAATGCAATGCTTTTTCCTTTATCTCCTCATGTCTTTGGGTGCTTATGTTTTGTTTCGTCAGTTATCTCAGGGATTGACAAGCTTGATCCACGATCCATTCGTTGCATTTTTCTAGGTTACTCTTGTAGTCAATTGGGGTACCAATTTTATTCTCCTGAATGTCATAAATTTTATTTTTGTCTAGATGTTCTTTCTTTGAATCTACCTCGTATTTTTTTTGCTTCATCTGTGTCTTCAGGAGACAAGTCTCCTACGAATTGTACTCTTCCTATGCTGCCTCTTTTGCATTCACATGATTCATTGCCTCTTTCACTTCACATGATTCATTTTCAAAGGACTAAGGTGCTTCCATTACTATACCAACCTCATAGGATGCTTCTATTAATTTGCCACCATCTTAAGGACTCCCTTATCTTAATCAGTCAGATTTGAAAATTTATGTTTGTCAACAATAAGCTATCCTACAGGATTCTTCACCTCCACCATCTCCTCCTCTGAGCTCAAATCCTTCTTCAATTGATCTTGATTGTCCAACTACATGAGAAAAAGGTGAGCGTTCTATCCATCATCCTCTATCAAATGTTTTAACATATTCTTTTCTCTCTTCATCTTGTGTCTCTTTTGTTGCATCATTATCTACCATCTTCATTTCGAATTCTATTTCAGAAGCCTTAGCTCATTCCGGCTGGTTAGTTGCTATGCGAGAAGAAATGTCTGCTTTATATCATAATGATATGTGAGATCTTGTGTCTCTTCCTACTGGTAAATCTATAGTTGGATGCCGATGGTATTCTCTATAAAAGTTCTACCTAATGGTACTATTGATCGATTAAAGGCACGTTTAGTTGCTAAGGCTTATACTCAAACATATAGTATTGATTATTGGGACACCTTTTCACCGATAGCTAAGTTAACTTCGGTATGTCTTTTAATCTCACTTGATGCTACTTATCATTGGCCTCTGCATCAGTTAAACATCAAAAATGCATTTCTCCATGGTGATCTTAAAGAAGAAGTGTATATGGAACAACCACTAGGTTTTGTTGTTCGGGGAGAGACATGGTTAGTTTGTCGCTTGAAGAAATCTTTGTATGGGCTTAAACTAAAATACCCCAAACCTCTACCTAAGTTAAAAATTGAGTTTAAATAGATTAAAAATCAAATAAATTATAGGTTGTACTTAGACAAGTTGACGTAATTAGATTAATAATAGATTAATTTGAAATTTGAGATTTTGAATTCCTAAATCCCTACACATGTTGTTTAAATGTTTGGTGGATTCTTAGATCCCTAAACTTTAGCCTAAAATATCTTATTCTTAATCCCCGCCAATTTTGAAATCACTGCATATCTAAAAATATCAGTTCTTAAGCCAAGCTCAAATTGAATATCAATTTAATCTAAAGTAAGTTCCTAAATTAAGTTCTTATTTCAAGTTCTTAATTTCTAACCTATTGATTCAAAAATTATTTCCTAAACACTTTCAAAACTAAAGATATTGATCTTAAAGTTCTAAACCCAATACCTTTACCCTTAAATATCCTAAATTTTATAATTATCCTTTCCTTTTTCTTATTCTTTTCTTTGTTTTCTCTTTCCCTTTCTTTCTCTCTTTTCTCCCTTTCTCTTTTTCTTTCTCTCATTTTCTCTCTTTTATTTCTCTAAATCTCAATTTCAAGAAGGATAGAAAAGAAATCAAGTTATAACTAAAGATAGGAAATGGGAATCAAGTTAAAAGTAGCTGCAACAACTATAAAAAGAAGTGTAGAGAAGATTAAGTGTGCATGTGGCTATCAAAATCTAAGTATAATTATTTTTCTTTGTTTTGATTGTTGCTACACTTGGAAAAGATGGATAAATGCTAAGAACTTATACGGTTTATGATAAAACTTATAAAGTTGTGGTATATGAACATGTATGTTAAAACTTAGGTTAGTATGTACATGTGTAGGTTAGATGATTGATGACTTGATTAGATGATAGTGAAGTAGAAATATGCTTAGAAATGTTGCTTAGACTTGATATGAGTTGATATGATACTTATACAATGTTAGGATGAAGTATGATGTGTTTAAAAAGTTAAATTTTGAGAAAGAAACAAGGGAATTCGTGATAGTAGGCAAGGGGTCAATCATGGGCGTGATTAAGGCCTTGGTAGGCTTGGGTTAGATGATTTTTCATAATCATGGGTGTGATTTTTAACCAGTGGCTCAGTTTTGAAAACTTTCCATTAATCAAGGGCGTGATCTAGCTCTTGCTAGCCTTGAATTGTTTTTAAACTTCAAAATTTTAAAGTCATGGGCATGATTGAAAGAATATTAAAAAATTTTTGCTAATCACGGCCGTGATCCATCCCTTATTAGCCTCAGGTTGGTCAGAAACTTCAAAACTCAAAAATAACAAGCTTGATTCTTAGCTCAGTGGCCATGTTTTGTCAACTTTCCAAAAATCACAAGCATGACTTATGTTTCCACTACATTGACAATGTTTCATATTTTTATTATAACTTTTCCATCTAAACTCAGATTAAGGTGATTCAAAATGTTACGAAAAACTTAAAAAAAGATCTACATCTTTTATGTTTTAAGCTTTTGCAAATTCTAAAAGTATTAAGGTCTAAATTTTATTTATTTCTATCTTCTACATATCCAAACAAAGTTGAAAACTTGTGTTTACGAGTTAAGTGTTTGTAGTTAAGTATAATATAAACTTAGCTAATAAACCTAAGTTCAACTTGACTAAATGAACTTAAATAAGTTAAAATGAATTAGATTAATTAAGTTTAATCAACTTGGCTATGATTAAGATAATATTGGTTTAACTTGGAATAGGCTTAGAACAATATGTTAGGATAACCAAGGATAATATTGGGAATTTCAAATGTATGATTTTTGGGCAAATGAGTCTTTTTGAATATGAATGATTTGATGATGCTTTTGTAATAAATGACTATAAACAAAAAAAAAAAAAAAAAACTTTGAAAAACAATGGAGAATATCTTGGCAGGGTGACCTTCGCAATCATGATGGGGTTTCTACTTAGTGTATGATCAAATAAGATTCTAAAATGAGTTTGATATAAGTGGATATTTAATTAGATTTTTTATATGAGTTTAATTCTTAAATCTACAAACATGGATACTTGAATTATCTTTTGAGATGGATTCTAAAATACCCTCTATCTCTATTTGGATTTTGAATATAAAGATACGCATGATGTGCTTGTTGGTTGTTTAGGATAGGCATATATATCTTAATGGTCTAAAACTTAAAGACGGACTTTGAGTGTTACTTATGCATGTGCCGTTGAATCCGGTCCGAGGAGTGACAACATTATCCTAAGGGGGAATCGTAGTTTAGGTGCTTAGGCCACCCTGGTCATAATGCAATGACATAGATAAGTGGCTTAGCGGTAGATGATGGGGCAAACAGTATCAGTGTAATTAAGCTTGGGGTGAAGTAACATGATTTAGTTTATTTTTATGGGACCAATTAAACTAAGTGATGTAAGGATTGAGATAAGTAAAGAGTGAGCAACAGCTTTGAACCCTAGATGAGGCTATTTCCTCTTTTTTGATTAGATATAAGGGATATAGATATTTAAGCTGCCTATATCAACCCCCTAAGTAACTGCTATTACTCAAGACCCTAGGTTTCCAAGATTGTTTCAAAGTGTGAGTGCTCCAATATTGATTTGTTTACATAAAAAAAAAAAGATAATAACTTATTGTTTGATGTATTGCATTTAGATTAAGTTTGTGTGCCATCTCGTTTGTGTTTGTGTTATTGTATTAGGCTTTGGCTCATTGTTGTCGTTGTTGTCGTCTTCTTTCCAAGTGTTGTTTTGTTGATGATGGTGATTTGTTGATGATGATGAAGTTTATGGCGGTGGTATTGATGATAATTTTTTTTTTTTTTTTGGAGTATGAGATGTTGGGAAGGATTTGTTAGAGTGTGAGTGAGTTAAGATCTCGAGATTTTATTTTGTTCTTCTTTTGATTAAGGCTAGATTTATTCTTCAGAAATATGTAATATTCTTTTAACGAGCTTGTTGGAGCCCGAGTTTTGTAACTTAAGTTTTTAAAGCTTTGTTTACCATTGTGAAAAGTATAGGTGATACCTGATGGTATAATTTTGTTTGTAAGAAGATTATCTACTAATGAGAGTAGTTTAATATATGTTTTATAAAGTTCATTTTATAAATTTTAAGTCTGGATGTTTTGAGAATCTAATTATAGAATTTCGTAATTTAAAATGTGGCTAGTAAATGTTCACGATAAACATATCATTTAAGGAAGCTTGTGCGTGTAATACTTAGGATATTATACATTGCATTACATAAACAATCTCCATGTGCTTGGTTTGATAGATTTAGTTCAGTTGTGTTTGAATTTGGTCTTCATAGATGTAATTTAGATCATTTTTTGTTTTATTGATAGTGTGATGGTAAGAAAATTATATTGGTTGTATATGTTGATGATTATTATTTCAGGAGATGATCATGTAGGCATTGAGAAATTGAAGGATTTCTTACATAAGAAATTATAAACCAAAGACATGGGTAGTTTGAAATATTTCCTTAGATTGAAGTTGCTCGATGCAAGCAAGGAATATATCTCTCTAAATGAAAGTACGTGCTTGATTTATTGTCTGAAATTGGTTTAATTGGAGCAAAACCAGTTGATTCCCCTATGGATCCCAATGTCAAGCTCTTATCTAATGAAGGAGATGCTCTAAGTGAACCAGAAATGATGTGTCTAAGAGAACAATCACTAGGACATCAATAAGAAAACCAATAAAAGAACCTAGGATATCATGAACGACAAGGAAAAATGAATCTTTATGTAACCTAGATTATGCACAAAGAAAGTAAATTGGATATAATACGAACAAGAAATAGATATTACTCATAACCACTCATTGATGTTTGTACACATCATAATTCAAAGATTGATAAGAGAAAAATTCGCCACAATCACTAAGGATCGATAAGAATTAGGATTTTTCTCTAAGAGAAAGAAATTTCATTCAATTCATCAAAATCATCCTTATTACGTCAATGGAACTTCCTATTTATACTAATTCCTGATATGTAAAATAGGAAAGATATCTCAGACAAAATAGGAAAATAACAAAAATATCAATATCTATCAGAATGATAAAATAAAACTAATAAAAGAAAGATTTAAATATGTCTAAAATAGGAAAATAGATTTAAATTTATCTAAAAGTCATTCTGATTGCGCGCCAAATATCGTAGAATGATCCATGAGCATAAACTTGATATAAATAACACTGCGATGTCCACTACTGTTAAATAAGCTCTGTCGAGGGTATGGTCGAGGGCTCAACCAAAGACATGCTAGGGCTCAACCAATTCTATGGAATCTAATAGATTTTTTCGAAGGCATAGTCGAGGGCTCAACCAATTACTTATTGGCCGCAACGGCTTCCAGTTTAGCTTCGATGACTTCCAATGCGTGATTCCTCTTATTCTGCTACTTTCGAAGCACAAGTCGAGGGCTTCTTTCCTCTGCTTTCATTACTTCATTCTTCATGTTCTTCCTTCAATGTTAACAGATTACACTCCACATATTCATGCTCTACATGCAATCCATAGGTTGAGATATATATATGTCCATTCTGCTCCAAACAATTTTTCATCACTCTCGACACTAGATTTTGCAATCATCTAGCTCTGGACCTTGTAATAAGACTTTCAAGTCAATTCCCATCAAAAAAGATAAAGAAAGTTAGTTGGCAAGCTCCATTATCTTACTATGACATGTCCTGATATATCATTTGCAGTCAGTGTAATTAGTCAATTCATGGGTTCACCTTGTGCTAGCCATTGGAATGCTGTTATTCGTATTTTACATTATTTGAAAGGATCTTCAAGTCGAGGTATTTTGTATAAAGACCATGGACATGTTAATATTGTTGGATACACAGATGCAGACTGGGTAGGTTCACTATTAGACAGGAGATCAAACATAGGTTATTGTGTATTTGTTAGTGGTAATCTTGCTTCATAGAAGAGTAAGAAGTAGATTGTGGCAGCAAGATCAAGTGTAGGGTCAGAATACAGAGCCATTGCATTCACAATTTGTGAATTGCTTTAGTTTAAGCATTTTCCAGAAGAGCTTGGGTTTCCACAGACACAACTAATGAAGTTGATATGTGATAATCAGGCTACTCTACGCATAGCATTAAATCTAGTATTTCATGCATACAAAACACATTGAGATCGATTGTCACTTCACTTTGTTTGTGAAAAATTATTGAATAAAGAAATTGATACGTATAACGTGAAGGCAAAAGACGAACTTGCTAATATATTCATCAAGTCACTTCGAGGGATTCGAATGAATTACATATGTATCAAACTAGGAGCATATGATATATATGCTCTGGCCTGAGAGGGAGTATTAGGATAATTTAAATTAAATTAGTCAAGGACAAAATTGTAATTTCACCTTCATGATGTGCTAGGGTTAATAATACCCTAACACACTTTTTACCTTTAACACTATTTCAAGACTAAAAATCCATAAGTCTAGCTTGCAGAGCATAACAATACTCCAACCGTCCATAAGTAAAGATAGAATTGACACTTACAGATTATTAGTTGTTTGCTTCAGCATGATACACCTCGCTTTTATTCTTGATACAGCTGCTTCTAAGAAAGCCACTTATCATGCAAATGCTCTTCACTGAGCACATTTAATTTTAAATTCTTTGTGCCTCAATAATTAAGAGTGCAATTATATTGTAGTTACGGATGTTATACTCTCCCCTATTCATAGCAACAACACATCCTTCGTCAATGACGAATAAATCAAGGTATGATAATAGCTTGATTTACATACTTCGTACTAAAAAATGTTACGTTTACTGTCAAGTTGGCAGGGATCAAGCAGCAGATTGCACTGAGTTTGATAGGAAATTGGAAAAGTAAAGAGCAACCACGACAAGCTAAACTTCACCCCCAAGACCCAAGTTGCTGCTGCTTTTTCTTTGAGTCCTTGACTCTAGATCCGCGTACTTTCAAACGTTGTCATTCGCAAGTGGAATGCAACTTGTCTAGTTTTTCCCTCAAAATTTATGAAGTAAGCGATATATCCACATGAGGTATAGACCCCTTCTAGTTTTCCATTACACATAGAGTGCGTTAGGTGACAGATACTTCAATTTTTTCACTGAAGTTTTATAACTTTGAGCAAAAGATCTGTTGAACAAGTGAAATGGCTAATCAATGAAATTGTATTACAACCATTTTTCGTCCTATATATGTCGGTGATTATGCTTAACTTAGAACTTTGCATGGAGAACTAGCCAATATTACAATCTATTCATTTTAGTGAAGAAAGGACCAAGTTTTCCTATCAAACCTATTATAAACAAAGAAATAGGAATCCATGAAGGATAAAATGGTTAGCTTATCCTCATTTCCTTAAAAGGAGATTGTTAAAGTAAACTAGCTATATCTAGACATAGGCATGGTTTGATTTCAAATCAGAACCAAACCCAAATCAGTTGGTTGGTTCCAAAACCGGCTATGGAACTACTGGTTTTACGGTTTCTAGATGATTCTTTAGCCTAGAATCGATGGAACTAATAGTTTCACCCGGTTTCATTGAAACAAATAAATAAATAAGTAAAATATTAAATATATAATTATTAATATCTAAATTATTCCATATAAATAGTAAAATTTATTACTTATGCATAATATTTATTATGTTATTATTAACAATACAAATAAATATAGCTTAAAATCATATATAATTAGTTTAAATAAACTTCTCCTAAAACAAAATTCATTTTCTTAATAATATGAGACTATTTTTTACATTATAATTTTCTTTTTATCTTCTAGAGCATTTTACAATATTATATACTAACTATAATTGATATTGAATGTATTTGTATACATATAAATGTGTATTTTAATTAAACTTTTAAAAATTTTGATTAAATAATTTAATACTATTAGATTCGATAATTATTTTAACTTTAAAATTTATTTTATTAAAAATTAAAATTTTTTATTTTTTATTTAAAAGAAAAAAACAGTTCTGTGGTTTCAAAACTGAAACCAGAACCGACTGCTCCATGGAACCAGACTAGAACCATGTGAGACGGTTTCAATTTCGGTTCCTCAATTTTAAGACCTGGTTCCGATTTCGATTCGATTCGATTCTAGAACCATGACAATGTCTAGCTATATCTATCAGTTATTTGGCCCAAAAAAGTTATAAATATCAAACGCACTCCACTTGAATCAGGCATTCAGCAAAACAATTTTTGACAAGCCAATACAGTGGTAGATAAAAATTTAAAGAATGGACTTAAATCCAATGTCTCCTTTAGAGGCTTATTATTCTTACATAAATACAACATGGGAAACCATTTTTTGGTTACCCAGAAAGATATGTGAAAAACTACAATTGGAGTCCACGTTGTGTGTAATCTATCCCGCCGGAAGAGCATTCACTATATATCCTTTAGCATCACCTAAATCATATGGCATATTTCTCATTGTGTTTCCCACTTGAATCTATACCTAACAAAGTCGACATCTGGAAGAAGCAAGTCTGCTGCTATAGATGCAGGCTTTGAGGAGCAGCTATAGGGCTAGTCAAATAAGTTTATTTATATAAAAAAAAAAAAAGAAAAAATAAAAGGAAGAGGGGGGGACAAAAAAAAGGCCCCGTCACCTACAATTTGTAAGTTTTGTCCTCAAGCTTTCCTCCAAAGCATGTAAGCTTTGAACATATTAACTGTATTCACCTTTTATGGTATAACAAATGAATTGAGCGAATGAGTTGCATACTCAACGATCGACCGGTGAAGCTAATCATCGGAAGAAATCAGAACCCAAATTTGCCTACAGTACAATATCCTTTCGGAATTTCTTTCTTCTGCACCTGCAATTGAAGCAAAAGAGAGTTCATGTAATGATGTAAGCATTTGAACTAGCATAACATTGAAAGATCATCAACTAACTCCTTGTGTGGTATCTAGCTTCAAAGTATTCCCTTTCATAAACCTATACAATAATTAGAATCATCTGAGTCAACAGCTTGTATCACTCATATGACTTCATTAATAGGCTCATTCTGTTTTATAAATGACCAGAAATCAAAGATATAAGATCAAGGAAGGTGTAAAACCAGAAATAGGCAACCCATTGGATATTACCCTTTCTTTTAGCATGTATTGACCTCTTTCATATAAGTGAGCCTACCAACAAGCTCTGACAAGGAATATAGATCAAAATAGGACTTCAGAAAATGAAAACCTCCATAACACATCAAGATGCAACCAGTGTGATAAATGTGGACTAACCTCTGAGAAGAGATATAGCCATCGACTGCACTCGTCTTGTCAGCATCGAAGAAAAACCATTGATCATCAGATGTTACTGAATCCCGGTTTCCAATTTCTATTCCACAAATAAGGTAAAATCATTAACAGCTCAAATATTACCTGTCAATTTCATCATAAATACGAAGCAGAGAACTAAAACCAACCTTGAAGCAAAATGTCCGGCTCATCTGTAAAAGATTTCAACTTCCAAAATACACGACCATCGGCATCCACAATCACAGATTCCGTCCTAATGACATCAGATACCTGCGGCTCTATGTAGTCCATGGAAAGGCATGTAGCATCATCAGAATAAATAAACAAAGAAAAACATAAAACCATAAGAACTTGAAATAAGTACCCTATATACCAATGTTCTGTGATTTAATACTCATATAGCTGTCCAATCATCAATAGCATTCAGCTATATATGTCTAACATAAGTTTCCAGAGGCCAGGCAGCTAAGTGATAGTAATCAACAAAGAGTTATCTGACTCAACATTGAAACCTCTTTTATTAACATAGAAAAGAAATAAAAACTTCCCAAGTCCTGACTTTATTGTCCTCTCAAAAAGTACCTTAAAGAAAACCATAGTAATTTGGCAGTATCAAGATGATATTAGCACGATTTGTATACTGGAAGATAATGCAGAAAGATAATGCTTGATGATAAGACTATATTCTAGGCACAAGATTCAGAAATCTCAAATTTTTCCGATAAAAGGTAATGACAATATATTGCAGTGAAGAGAGGAGGAGGATAGGGAGGGGGGGAGGGGGGGTTGGGGTGGTTGGAGGCAGCCGCATCATAGTCGGCATATTTTGAGGAGCAACTACACAACTAGAACTTTTAATACTCAAGAATTTGCATTCTTACACCCTTTTGTACAGCACTAACAGCAACTGCTAGAGAATGTTAAGTTCGCAAAGGGGTTGACGGCATCTATCTTGTGTTTCTGTGATGTTTCTAGCCAATTGTTTACAGAAACCTCACCTCCAAGTCATGCAACATGTCTTATGTCTAAGAAGCAACATCAATAACTAGTCTCTTCATCATTAATTTTATAGAATCCACACAAAGTAGTCACATGTCAATGAGCAACTGGTTTTTAAATCTGATCAGTATTCCAGCATCTATGCAATTAAATACTCAAATAGCTGTTCATGATCAAAAAAGAACAGTTGTGTATGTCTCCCATAAGTTTCAAAAAAATCAGGCAGTTCTTAAAATCAAGTGCTAGTAATTAACACAAGTTACCCAACTCAACATCAAAAGTTCTCTAATTAACATAAAGAAGAATACTAAGCTTTGCCTTCCCAGGACCCCTAAAAAAAACCATAGAAAACCATACTATCTGACAGAATGAGATAGCATTATTGCAAGAATAACTAGCTATTATTCCAATCATCACGAAGAAAAACAGCATGCATGCATGTAGATGAAGATAAAACTTAACAGCCTCATGATAGGTAATATCTCAGGGACAAGATTCAGAACTATCAAATTGGTAGTAGTCATGAAAAATGATGATTATAATTTTTTCTTTGTTTTTTCACTTTTTTGGCCAAAAATGATAATTATAAATTTGAAACAAAAAATTGCACTCTGAATATTACCTTGAAAATCTATTTAAATACAATTATAAATCTATTCCCCAATTTATTTTTTATTTTTTATTTTTTTGATACTGTAACAATTTGCATTTTTACACCAGCAGTGCAGCTGACTGCTGGGTATAGTAAAACACCCAAAGGTGCCTATTGCATCTTGGTAATATTTCCAGCCAAAGCATACATGGAAAAAAAAAAAAAAAAAAAAAAAAGGCCAAAATCATGCAAATACATCTTGTATTTAAGAAGAAAGTATCAAAAACTTCTCTCTTCTTTCAATAAAGATATATATATATATATATATATATAGAGAGAGAGAGAGAGACACACACACACACACACAAACACATTAACAAGTGCCTAGGGACACTTCTTAAGATGCTCAAGAAAGAAAATTTTAGCTTTCTAAAGCAGATCACACACTTAATGAAAAAGCAAGTATATTCAAAGGAGGAGAAGATTCTCCTCTCCTTACCACCCGCACCCAAAAAAAGAAAAAAGAAAAGAAAAGAAAAAGGAAAAAGAGAAGAAGAAGAAGAAGAAGGTCTTGGCCATTAATAAGTACTCCACAGCACCCTTTAGCATTATATATATATATATATATATTGTGTGTGCATGCGTGCATGGGTTTATATATACAAATCATTTTCTTGCCACCTAATAGACATTTGTGCAACTAGTCCAGATAAGATACAAATTGCCACTTCAACCACATAATATATTTGGAATGCTATTTTGCTGAAGACAAAAGGACAGGAGGATACAGATCCTAAACTCCAACCTTCAATCTTCTTTCTTTAATATATAGTAAAAATAGCAGATAAATGTGAAACTCTATAAGGTATATCTTGCATGTGACAGAAAGGGAGTGTAAACCTTTAATTTTTTAGAAATATTCAGAATTTGGAACATACTCTCAGGTATTTTGCTTGACATCTCAAGTATTTCTGCCTGAGTCTGAGATATTTCATCTTTCACCTGGGAAGCAATGCTCTCTTGCTCGGAAACAGAATCAGGACCCCCAACTTCAGCAGTAACAACATTATTATTCTCATCCTGCAATTTTTGCCTCAACAGTTTCTCCTGCATATTTCAAGGTTATTTAGAACACAATTATGTGTTTAAAAAAGAATTGAAAACCTCAACATATGAATTTGAAATCTTGGTGCAGTTTATGCTACCTTATCTCTTGCTGCCTGAAGATTTTCTTTGGTTTCCTTGACCATTTTATGAACTTGTTGTTCCATTTATCTATGTAACTCCTAAAATATCTGAAACAAAATTTTTGAAGGGAAAAATATTAGAGAAAGAAAATACAAACTATATCAAGTTAATGATTAATAAATGCCAGTCCTCACTCGGTATTGAGAGCTTCATCACAAAGAAAATTCAGGATTTTGATCTTTTTAAAGAAGTCTAACTCATAATAGCCAACGACAGCTTCATCAATAAATTCTGGAGATATTTCTTTCAGTTCACACTTGGATTGAGAAACATATTTCCCCACAGCTTTCAACCATGAATGTATACCATCTGTCGGATATGGAGAATGCCTACACACACACACACACATAAAAAAAAAACAAAAAAAACAAAACAAAAACAAAAATCAAATGCTTGTTATATACACTTAGAAAGAAATAATGTTGCTATTAGCTGAGGATATACTTTTCTCCCAGATCCTTTTGTATGAAAGACAGCAACTGAAGTTGAAATTGGACTGCCAAAGAAACCCTTCCTGTACGCTTGCTTCTCCCAGAAAGTAGGTCTCCAATCACAGATTTAGCATATCCTCTTGAAAAATTGAGCAGCTGACAGAAAATAAGCTATTAGATACAGCTAAAAAAGCATTATGACGAAGCACTATAGCTTCAAACCAAATTTCATGCTATATTATTTTGGCATAAACAAGAAAGATTATCACAACAACAAGACAAAAGGATATTCAGGATACAGAAAAAGTAAAGGGAAACCAAAATAAATATGTAAATAAAAACCTTGAATCACCTTGTCAAATGCAGCACAGAACTCCAAAAATTGCAAAGTATCTCCTATGGCCTCCACAGGTATATCAATACCAGCAACAGTTGTCAAGGCAGTGACTTCTGGTAGGGGGATCACAGGCTCTGATAATGCTTCATCCATTCGGCTACTTTTTGATCTCCCATCCTCATGATGTTTTTCCTTGTCTTTTCGTTTCTTTGGTTTTCCTTTCTTGACACCTTCAGGGCCAAATTCTCCTATGCCATGTGGTTTCTCAATTTCACTACTGTTAGAATTACCTCCACCTTCCGTAATGATGTCATTATCAGCACTCTTTATCAATGAATCATCAGGCATATTTTCATTGGATACATCTCTTAATCCATCACTATGTAGTTTCTCAGAATTCATCTGCTCATCGTTTGAATTCAAAGTCTGGAAATGCAAATTAGTATGAAAATTGCCATCGTAAGTATTTTCTTTTCCCAACTTGCAAGGCCGGTCAAGAACAGCCTCCTGGAAGTGTTAATTAAGCTAGCTTCAATAAAGGCATCAAGCATGCCTCTTAATGTCCTATCGATTTACACACAGGAAAAAGGAAATAATGCAAACCTTTATTGAAGCAGAAGAACCATTAAACAAGTCCATCTCTTGTACAGTGTTCCCACGATCTAACAATTCAGGAGGTCTATGAAGCAGCAGCTCAGACACAGAGGAAAATCCATGTTTACTTGCCATCAAGAAACCAGTCGGCTTTTGGCCTCTCTTCTTCCTAAGGAATCATTTCCATACCATCAATAAACCACAAAACTGCCACCAAACATGATACAGCCAAATAGTCATGACCATAAGAGAACAAACTTACATGCAAGTACTGCAATTACAGATGCCTCTGCATTTGGGACATTTCCAATCATCTAACTGTGCCACATCTGCAGCATCCTCTCCATATCTATGTCAGAAAATAAAATAAAATAATAAAATAAGAATCAAACTCCAATAAAAAGTCAGTTTTTATGTGATATTTTTTATGATTCTGTTTCTTAAGAACAGAAAACTCTCTCCTACTTAACCCTCGTTTTTGCCTTTGATTTTCAATCTGCAATTCAAGCAAGAGTGTCACATATGTCATACATGGTAGTAAATCCTGTTTTATTATTTATGGTTGAGAGCAACAGCTATTGTTTTGGCCAACACAAGGATGATCTCTCGGTGTGAAAGGGTTGTTACTCATAGTACAATTTACTTTTTTAGTGGTATGTGTTTGTGTGCATGAATTTTGTCGATATAGCTTATAGGCATAGATAATAACAAATGTGAAATTACATTATCCTACTCAAAATGGAGTGTTCAACCGTGTATAAAAAAGTGGAAAGAATACAAAATGGACAAAACAGAAAGGAGGACAAGACGGCCTTAGTTATGTACAAAATGATGTTCTCAAGTCTATTAGGAGACGTGGCTCATCAAGATGCTTGATTTATTCAAATAAAGTACATACAAACAGCCAAAGATAACAATCATTAGTCTATTTACAGGAAAGTAAGGTTGGCATAGACGCCTCACATTTCAATCCTTCCATAAAAAGTATATACAAGCAGCAAAAGCTTATTCGTACGAGTCTACTTATACGAGAGGGAGATTGGTCACGATGTTTGACATTTCGTTCCTGCCAAGTTCCATGCAAAGAACATACAAGACGCATATTCACTAGTTTACTTATGGGGAGGGGTCTTTGCTGACACAATTGACGTCCGTTCCCTCCATACAAAGCATATACAAGAAGCAAATGCTAACTTTTACTAGTGTACTCCTTGGGAGAGAGGGGTTGGCCAAAACACCTGATCTTTCATTACCTTCCATATAAAGTATATGCAATCTGAGAAAGCCCTACATTCCTTCTAGGGTTGGGTACCCATGACAGGCCAGCTATTGTAGAGTATCAACAATTAAATGATAATGAACAAGGAACTTTTTAGCAATCAAATTTTCGTGCAGTATTAGCTTAAATGTCTTACCAAATGTTGGAGGGTCATAAATAATATAAATATAACCAGCATGGTCTTTTGGGACCCTTAAATCAAATCATTATTACAGCCAATCATGCATTTTACGGTATGCAGATGCGGTAAATGGATTATTAAATGATGAGATACATAAATTCAATAACTTAGATTACAATGGAAACGAACTGATTATG
Organism: Combretum micranthum; assembly: GCA_024138025.1. Classification (NCBI taxonomy): domain Eukaryota; kingdom Viridiplantae; phylum Streptophyta; class Magnoliopsida; order Myrtales; family Combretaceae; genus Combretum; species Combretum micranthum. The sequence continues at coordinate 201,090 of JAMXBD010000643.1, forward strand.
CGATTGAAATTAAGTTAGTCTTAAAACATCATCTAAAACAACTCGTACTAACCTTTTCAAGAGGCACTTTGAACAGAAATGCACGGCGCACCGTTTGTTCACTCCCATACTCTTGCAGGAAGCAACAGGTTCGGAAGCCTTGTGACGACACTTCAATATCCAAACATGAAAACATAATCCACTGATCAGCATGAAAACAGCAAGAAAACCCTAATTCTCTCCACATAACAGCATAATACATCAATAATCCTCAGAAACAACACCAACGAAATAACGTCGTCAAACAACTATAATATAAGCTCCGCCGCATGCTCACAGATCAAGTGATATATATATAAATATACAAGGAACGCAAAAACAAACAAACAAACACAAGAAAAAGAGTCGAAGAAATGGAAGAGAATTTACTTGGTGGCAGTACTTTATATTGGTAGTAGCAGGAGGAGAAGGAGGGGCAGGAACAGCAGGGAGAGCAGGAGATTGGTGTAGTTGTGGAGTCGTTTGGTTATCAGAGCCTTCAAGGGAGATCTCTTTCTCTCTCTCCACAATTAACTCGTCTTCCATTAAGATGAGAGAGAGAGAGAGAGAGCAGGAAATAATTCCAGTACAAGAATCTCGCTGAATCTTCCGTTGGAACTTGGAACTGAAATCGCTGGGCTGTGTGTTTTGGAGTTCTAGTCTGTCTGAGTTTGTAAAATATAAATGTAAATATGCAGATGTTTACGATGGAGATGAATGATTACATTTTATGGAATTTCGGACAAATTTGGAATAAGATCTGCTCTTTCCCTTCCATGAAAAAACTGAGGCGGGAATTTGAACAATGTTTTTTAGTTATTTTCTTTTCCATATTTTTTCCTGCCAGGAATAGTGCCAGATTACGGTCAATGTACATTGGTCTAGGTTAGCCTAAGCATGATTGGTTTCCTGTCGTGGCTGTAAGTTTTTACTTGGTTTTTGGTACTTCTGTTTTTTTTCCCGACTTTATTTAATTCATTCGTTGATCTTGTTACTTACAAAATTAGTTTAAAATTCCATAAGTAATATTAAAATTGTGAAGAAAAAATAAAAATATATATATCTTGGGAAAATGTAAAGCAAAATCACCAATATGAGAAAAAGAAAATTTGCTTAGAGTAACATTTAAATCTAAATAATTATTCAAAGTCAAGTTGGTTTAGTAAAGACAACCGTGAAAAAATCAATGGATCGGTCTTTTCCTTCAAATTGCCCTAAAAAGACAGTGCAAAAGGATGATGTAGATGTCCGATAAGAGCTTTTTGTAGAACTAGAAAATCAGAGGATCAGAACTAGCTTATCTTCAAAAAAAGTACATTGAGCGCATAATAACTCTTGTTTAATTTGTGTATATAAAGATATTATAACTAACTAGATGCATTTACTTTCCAATATTATCTATGATGCACCAATTTAAGTAAATAAATCAAGAAATGCAAAAGAGTTAATAAAGATGCTATGCCGCAACTTTTTCTTTCTTAGCTCTACTCATTTGTTCGAGATGTGCATGATGACTCTCTAGGGATTTTCTCTGGTATAAAACTCATTGTAAACCTTAGCTTATGCCTATAAAGATATTATAATTGATCAAATAGATTTACTTTCCAATATTACCAATTATGCACAAAATGAAGTTAATAAGCCGAGAAAAAGCAGAAAAAGCTAGTAAAGATGTCATGCTACAACTTTTTCTTTTCAAGTTTCATTCATTTGCCTAAAACGCATATGATGGCTCTATAAGAATTTCCCTTGTAAAGAAGTCGATGTAAACCCTAATTACGTATAAAACAACAATGTAAGAAGTAGAGCATCTTATGAAAAATTACATTGAGCTCATACTAACTCTCGTTTAATTTACACTTGTAAATATATTATAATTGATCAAATAGATTTACTTTCCTATATTACTTGTGATGCACAAAATGAAGTTAATAAATAGAGAAATGTAGAAGAGCTAATGAATATGCTATACTACAACTTTTTCTTTTAGTTTCATTTGTTTGCTTAAAACATATGTCATGACTCTACAAGAATTTCCCTTAGAAGTGAAGTCGATGTAAACCCAGTTACATATAAAACCACAATATGAGAAGTAGAGCATCCCATGAAAAAGGTATGTTGAGCACATACTAGCTCTCGTTTAATTTATGCTTGTAAATACATTATAATTGATCAAATAGATTTATTTTCCAACAATATCTATGATGCACTAATGAAGTTAATAAATCGAGAAATGCAAAAGAACAAATAAATATGCTATGCTACAGTTTTTTCTTTTTTAGTTTCATCCGTTTGCTCAAAAGGTATATGATGATTCTATAGGAATATCATTTGGTAGAAAAGTTGATGTAAACCCTAATTATGTATAAAACCATAAGATAAGAAGTAGAGCATCTCATGAAAGAAGTACGTTGAGCACATACTAACTCTCATTTAATTTATGCTTGTAAAGATATTATAATTGATCAAATAGATTTACATTCCAACGTTACTTATGATGCACAAATGAAGTTAATAAATCAAGAAATGCATAAAAGCTAATAAAGATGAACAGCTTTTTTATTTTTAGTTTCATCTGTTTACTCGAAATGTATATGATGACTATATAGGAATTTCCTTTGGTAGATAAGTCAATGCAAACTCCAATTACATATAAAATCACAAGATAAGAAGTAGAACATCTCATGAAAAAAGTACGTTCAGCACATACTAACTCTCATTTAATTTATGCTTGCAAAGATATTATAATTGATCAAATAGATTAACTTTCCAACATTACCTATGATGCATAGATGAAGTTAATAAATCGAAAAAATGCAGAAGAGCTAATTAAGATGCTATGTTAAAGCTTTTTCTTTTTTAGTTTCATCTGTTTGCTCAAAACATATATGATGACTTTATCGGAATTTCCTTTGGTACAAAAGTTGGTGTAAACCCTAATTATGCATAAAACCACAAGATAAGAAGTAGAGCTTCTCATGAAAGAAGTACGATGAGCACATACTAACTCTCATTTAATTTATGCTTGTAAAGATATTATAATCGATCAAATAGATATACATTCCAACATTACCAATGGTGCACAAATAGAGTTAATAAATAAGGAATGCAGAAGAGCTAATAAAGATGTTATGCTACAACTTTTTGTTTTTCGGTTTCATCCGTTTGCTCAAAAAGTATATGATGACTTTATAGGAATTTCCTTTGGAAGAGAAGTCGGTGTAAACCCTAATTACGTGAAAGTCAATGGATGCATCGGTCTTTCCCTTCAATTTGCCCTAAAAAAATACTGCAAGACGATGTTATAGATGTCTGATAAGAGTTTTTCTAGCACTAGAAAATCAGAGGGTCAAAACCGGCATCCTCCGTGAAAGAACTACATGGAGCACATAATAACTATCATTTAATTTATGCTTATGAAGATATTATAACTAACCAAATGCATTTACTTTCCAACATTATCTATGATGCACCAAATTGAGTTAATAAATCAAGAAATGCAAAAGAGCTAATAAAAATGTTACGTTGCAACATTTTCTTTTTTAGTTTCATTCATCTGTTCGACATATACATGATGGCTCTATAGGGATTTGCTTTGGTAGATAAGATGATGTAAACCCGAGTTACAAATAAAACCATAAGATAAGAAGTAGAGCATCCCGTGAAAGAAGCATGATGAGCTCATATTAACGCCCATTTAATTTATGCTTGTAAAGATATCATAATTGATCAAATAGATATACTCTCCAACATCATTTATAATGCACAAATGAAGTTAATAAATTGAGAAACGCAGAAGAGCTAATAAAGATGCTATGCAGAAACTTTTTCTTTTTTTATTTCATTCGTTTGCTCAAAACATATAGGATGACTCTATAGGAATTTTCTTTGGTAGAAAACTCGATACAAATCCAAGTAACGTATCAAAGCACAAGATAAAATGTAGATCGTCTCATGAAAAAAGTACCTTGAGCACATACTCACTCTCATTTAATTCATGCTTGTAAAGATATTATAATTGATCAAATAGGTTTACTTTCCAACATTAACTATGATGCACAAATGAAATTAATAAATCGAGAAATGCAAAAGAGCTAATAAAGATGTTATGCAACAACTTTTTCTTCTTTACTTTCATTCGTTTGCTCAAAATGTATATGATAACTGCATAGGAATTTTATTTGGTAGAGAAGTCGGTGTAAACATTGTAAAACCACAACATAAAAAGTAAAGCATCTCATGAAAGAAGTACGCTTAGCACATACTAACACTCATTTGACTTATGCTTGTAAAGATATTACCATTATCAAATAGATTTACTTTCCAACATTACTTTTGATGCACAAATGAAGTTAATAAATTGAGAATTGCAAAAGAGTTAATAAATATGCTATGCTATAACATTTTCTTATTTAGTTTCATTCGTTTGGTCAAAACGTATATGACTCTATAAGAATTTCCATCGGTAAAGAAGTCGGTGTAAACCCTAGTTACGTATAAAACCACAAGATAAGAAGTAAAGTATCTCATTTAAGAAGTATGTTGAGCATATACAAACTCTCGTTTTAATCTATAATTGTAAAGATATTATAATTGATAGAATAGAGTTAATTTCTAACATTACCTATGATGCATAAATGAAGTTAATAAATTAAGAAATGTAGAACAGCTAATGAAAATGCTACGCTACAACTTTTTCTTTTTTAGTTTCATTCGTTTGGTCAAAACATATATAATGACTCTATAAGAATTTCCTTTGGTAGAAAAGTCCGTATAAACCCTAGTTACATATAAAACCACAAGATAAGAAGTATAGCCTCTTACGAAAGAAGTACGACAATCGCATCCGACTCTTGTTTAATTTATGCTTGTAAAGATATTATAATTGATAAAATAGATTCACTTTTCAACATTACCTATGATGCATAAATGAAGTTAATAAATCGAGAAATACAGAAGAGTTAATAAGGATACTATGCTGAAACTTTTTCTTTTTTAGTTTCATTTGATCGCTCAAAACATTCATGATGAATTTATAGGAATTTCTATTGATAGAGAAGTCAATGTAAACCTTAGTTACATATAAAACCATAAGATAAGAAGTAGATCTTCTCGTGAAAGAAGTACGTTGATCACATACTAGCTCCCGTTTAATTTATGCTTGTAAAGATATTATAATTGATCAAATAGATTTACTGTCACATCCCAATAGTTTAACCAAGACAGTCCGCCGTACATTCTAAATGAAAATGATAGTTGGTGGCCTTAACCATCATTAGCAAGTAGAATATACAAGGCTTATCTCATTAAACCAATGTATTGACAACTCTCAAGTGATGGCCAACACACAGAAATACAAGTAATCTGAAGAAATACCCTTTATACATACCTTTACCGTAATATAATCTCAACTCTTCTTACATAATCCATAATATTCTCATCTTCCATTCTACTGAAACCAATTCTGATACTCCTTAGAGAATCTTGTATCTCTGTAAAAAGATCTATAGGGGTATGAGCATAAAACCACGTGCTCAGTAAGTGGATAAATAAAAGGGTAATTATAAACATTATAGGACAAATCACAAGCATTGTTATTATTAGAGTGAATTGTGCAGTCAATCGGGATGCCATCCGCGTGATGTTGACCGGTTCATCACGAGATTAGAGAAATTAACCCCACTCTAATCTGGGTTTCGAGGAGTTAACACAAATTCATTTTCCATAAAACCGGGAATGTGCAATGGGTCTCCTGTTCCTCTCAAAAACCGTTCAGGACTATCCCTCGTAGCTTGTAACCTTTACTGCGACCCCTCTCTTGTCACTTAGTTCAATAAAGGTTAAAAGAAGAAATCCATTCTCACCTGGACGGTCGGTTTTATGGATGCAAGGATGCGAAATGTGTTATGCTATGCATGATCGGTTATTATTTTCACTATATTCTTAATAATACATTCTTCGGTGATCAACAAGTATCCCACACCAAAACAATAGGATAAGTAAACATCCAATATCAAACAAAATCAATCAACCACACACGTTTATAGCTAATTTACAAGCACAAACAATTATAATGTAAATAATATCCCTTTTCACAATTACCATATAAATGAACCACTTACAGAAATTGCGATTTACCAGCGTTCCCCTTGAACACCTAATAATATCCAATAAGGAATAGTTATGAGTATCTATAGTTTCATATAGAGGCTGGCTAGTCATTTAATCATTGTCCTTCTTTTTCTTGATGTAATTTGCAGGGGTAATAATTCCTAATTTAGCTAATTGGGAATGGATTACAATTATTAAAGATATTATGATGTATTTTAATAGGTTTAAATAAAGCATAGTTTTACACTGGCTTTTATTGGATAGTAACTTATATTGAGGTTTATTATAGTAAGATAAGTAAGGTTAATATCTAACTTAGAAATTTTAAAAGTTTTAAATTGAGCTAAAAGATTTTAGATATTTTATACTAATTTAACTTTATGATGATTAATTTTCTTAACTTTAGAATACTAGAAAATTTATTAAGCGAGCATGTGATGATAATTCTAGGAAATTATGAAATGTTGATAAAATTATCTAGATTTTACTTCTCTTCAAAATACCCCTATTAATAATTAGAATTTGAGAATAAGTAGATATTTATTAACTGAGTTGTATAATACTAAATATAATTCATTTTAGGCTAATGTAGGATCTAATTATTTAGTATAATTATTCCTATAAAATGTACTATAGAAGCAATAGTTAAAAGATTAAGTATAGTTAAATATAAGCTTTATAGATATTTGATATTGACAATATAATTAATTTTGTCATTTTCTTGATACTAAGCCTAACTAGATTAAAAATCTTAAATGAGATAATTAGTTTAAGCAAATCTAAGGGTTATTATTTCTTAAGTATTTGTTAAGTTCTTTGATAATATATTTAAAAGTAGTAAATAACTTAAGGTAGTTTAGTTATAGATTCAAGTTATATAGCCATTTATAAGGTAATTAGTTTATAATAAATCGTGTAATTATAGAAAAATAGTAGTATATGTTATATCTTTATAAAGTTAACATCTAAGCTTTATAATGAGCATTTAAAAAGTGGTTAAAAAGTTTCATGTATAATAGAATCATTTTACTATATTTCAACATATAAAATATGCACTAATTAATATTATTTATACTGGCAGAATTTAAGATTAATTATTAAAAATAGTAAATGATCAAGAAAAATTACGAAATTTTTATGAGAGATACCTAATATTATGATGAGTTTACCTGTAAAATATCTTTATGAAAGGAGCTGTAATGACTTCACGAAAATTTCCACAACTTCCGCCCAACCACGGCCAAAACGACCATTTTCGGCCACCTTCTACCACCATGGATTTGTCGGTAGTATAGAGCATAATTTTTAGTAATAAACTGCAAAATTTGGTGATTTTAGGATGCTCGAAACGAGCTTTGGGAATTTTTCTATGTTGGAACACGGTATTTATAGCGGTTTATTACGTATTAAAAATGCCAAATGTCATTATTCTTGCATGAAACTTTTTATCTGGTCACATGTAATTAAAACACGTGTCCTGGTGAGGTGTCAAAATTTTCGGACAGCTGGCGAATTTTTGGTGAATTTTTCATGCATTTTGACACAATTTCAAGAAATTTACAGGATATTTTCTAAGATTAATTACATGTTTCGAATTTTCCTAATTTTTTCCAAATTATTCCTGATTTTTCTAGAATATTTAAGGATTTTTTTTCCATTTATATTATTTTTTTGTGTTAGTTTTGCAATTTTTGTGAATTTAAATGGGCATTTTAGTAATTTTATAAGTTAAAGTATCCTTATTCGAAAAATCTACATTATTTATTGTATTATAGGCTAATTCTATATTTTATATTTACTTTTATATTACTAGTTACTTTCATACCTTCTAACCATTACTACTTACTAACTATTTTACCTTTTATTATTACTATTATTATTATTTATCAAATTGAATTTCATGAGTTTAAATTCTAGAGTGGTTTTATATTATTCCTTGTTTAACTTAATAGGTCATCTGTTTAAATGATTTCCTTTTATTCTTAGGGTTATTAAGTTTTGATACTTTCTTTTCTTATTGATTATTCCAGACCATTCTAATTATATCCTTAATTTAGTTTATAGTTGTCAAATTAGATGCTTTAACATCAATTTACTAATAATTTTGCATCCAATGAAAATCAAGGTGTCACATTTACTCTCCAATATTACCTATAATGCACAAATGAAGTTAATAAATCGAGAAATGCATAAGAGCTAATAAAGATGCTACGCATAAACTTTTTATTTTTAAGTTTCATACGTTTACTCAAAACATATACGATGACTCTATAGGAATTTCCTTTGGTAAAGAAGTCGCAGAAAAACCATAATTATATGTAAAACCACAAGATAAGAAGAATAGCATCTCATGAAAGAAGTACGCTGAGCACATACTAACTCATGTTTAATTTATGCTTGTAAAGATATTATAATTGATCAAATAGATTTACTCTCCAACATTACCTATAATGCACAAATGAAGTTAATAAATCGAGAAATGCATAAGAGCTAATAAAGATGCTACGCATAAACTTTTTATTTTTAAGTTTCATACGTTTACTCAAAACATATACGATGACTCTATAGGAATTTCCTTTGGTAAAGAAGTCGCAGAAAAACCATAGTTATATGTAAAACCACGAGATAAGAAGAATAGCATCTCATGAAAGAAGTACGCTGAGCACATACTAACTCATGTTTAATTTATGCTTGTAAAGATATTATAATTGATCAAATAGATTTACTCTCCAACATTACCTATAATGCACAAATGAAGTAAATAAATCGAGAAATGCAAGGAGCTAATAAATATGCTATGCAGAAACTTTTTCTTTTTTAGTTTCATTCGTTTACTCAAAACATATATGATGACTCTATAGGAATTTTCTTTGGTAAAGAAGTCACTGAAAACCATAGTTATGTGTAAAACCACAAGATAAGAAGAATAACATCTCATGAAAGAAGTACGCTTAGCACATACTAACTCTCATTTAATTTATGCTTATAAAGAAATTATAATTTTGATCAAACGGATTTAATTTCCAACATTACTTATGATGCACAAATAAAGTTAATAAATCAAGAAATTCAGAAGAGTTAATAAAGATGTTATGCTACAACTTTTTCTATTTTAGTTTCATTCATTTTTGCTCAAAACGTGTAAACCCTAGTTACGTATAAAACCACAAGATAAAAAGTAGAGTATCTCACGAAAGAAGTACACTGAGCACATATTAATTTATGCTTGTAAAGATATTATATTGGATCAAATAGATTTACTTTTCAACATCACCTATGACGCATAATTGAAGTTAATAAATCGAGAAATACAGAAGAACTAATAAAGATGCATTGCTACAACATTTTCTTTTTTAGTTTCATTTGTTTTTCTTAAAACATATATGATGATCTATAGGAATTTCTTTTTGTAAAGAAGTCACTGAAAACCATAGTTACGTGTAAAACCACGACATAAAGAAGTAGAGAATCTCATGAAAGAAGTACATTAAGCATATACTGACACTCGTTTTGATTTATACTTGTAAAGATATTAGAATTGGTCAAATTGAGTTACTTTCTAACACTACCTATGATACACAAATGAAGTTAATAGATCAAAAAATGCAAAAGAGCTAATAAAGGTGATATGCGGCAACTTTTTCTTTTTTAGTTTCATTTGTTTGCTCAAAATGTATATGTTGACTCTAGAAGAATTTTCTTTGCTAGAGAAGTCAGTGCAAACCCTAGTTACGTATAAAACCACATGATAAAAAGTATAGCATCTCATTAAAAAAAGTACATCGAGCATATATTAACTGTTTTTTAATTTATGCTTGTAAAGATATTATAATTAATATAATATAGTTACTTTCTAATATTACCTATGATGCACAAATGTAGTTAACAAATGGAGAAATGTAGAATAGCTAATAATGATGCTATGCTACAACTTTTTCATTTTTAGTTTCATTCGTTTGCTCAAAACGTATATGATGACTCTATAGGAATTTCCTTTGGTAGAGAAGTCAGTGTAAACCCTAGTTGCATATAAAACTACAACATAAAAAGTAAAGTATTTCATGAAACAATACACTTAGCACATATTTGGTCTTATTGAATTTATGCATGTGAAGATATTATAAATGATCAAATAGATTTACTTTCCAATATTACCTATGATGCACAAATGAAGTTAATAAATCGAGAAATGCAGAAAAGCTAATAAAGATGCTATGCTACAACTTTTTCTTTTTTAGTTTCATTTGTTTTGCTCAAAACGTATATGATGACTCTACAGGAATTTCCTTTGGTAGAGAATTCAGTATAAACACAAGTTACCTCTAAAACCACAAGATAAGAAGTAGAGCATCTCATGAAATAAGCACATTGAGCACATACAGACTCTTGTTTTAATTTAAGCTTGCAACGATACTAAAATTGATCAAATAGAGCGAGTTTCGAGCATTACTTATGATTCACAAATGAAGTTAATAAACCGAGAAATGCAGAAGAGCTAATAAAGACGCTATGCTATAATTTTTTTTTTTAAGTTTCATCCATTTTCTCAAAACGTATATGATGACTCTATAGGAATTTCTTTTGGTAGAGAAGCCGGTGTAAACCCTAGTTACGTATAAAATAACAAGATAAAAAGTAGAGCATCTCATGAAAGAAGTATGCCGAGCATATACTGACTCTCGTTTAATTTATGCTTGTAAAGATATTATAATGGGTCAAATAGATTTACTTTCCAACATTACCTATGATGCACAAAATTAATAAATCGAGAAATGCAAAAGAGCTAATAAAAATGCTTTAATACAACTTTTTCTTTTTTTCTCTTTTGTTTCATTTGTTTTTTCTCAAAACGTATATGATGACTCTATAGGAATTTCCTTTGGTAGAGAAGTTGGTATAAACACTAGTTACGTATAAAACCACAAGATAAGAAGTAGAGCATCTCATGAAAGAAGTACGTTAAGCACATATCAATTCTTGTTTTAATTTATATTTGTAATGATATTATAATTGATCAAACAACTTTACTTTCTAACATTACCTATGATGCACAAATGAAGTCAATAAATCAAGAAATGTAGAAGAGCTAATAAAGGTGCTATGCTACAACTTTATCTTTTTTTAGTTTCATTCGTTTGCATAAATCATATATGATGACTTTATCGAAATTTCCTTTTATAGAAATGTCAGTATAAACCCTAGAAACGTATAATACCATAAGATAACTAGTAGAGCATCTCAAGAAAGAAGAACACTAAGCACATTCTCTCACTCGTTTAATTTATGCTTGTAAATAGATTTACTTTCCAACTTAAACTAAGATGCACAAATGAAGTTAATAGATCGAGAAATGTAGAAGAGCAAAAAAAGCTGATATGCTTCAACTTTTTCTTTTTCAGTTTTATTCATTTGCTCAAACACGTATATTATGGCTTTATAGGAGTTTCCTTTGCTCAAGAAGTCGGTATAAAGCCTAGTAACATATAAAACCACGAGATAAGAAGTAGAGCAACTCAAGAAATATGCACGTTGAGCACATACAAACTCTCATTTATTTTATGCTTGTAAAGATATTATAATTGGCCAAATAAATTTACTTTCCTACATTACCTATGAAACACAAATAAAGTTAATAAATCGAGAAATGTAGAAGAGCTAATAAAGACGCTACGCTACAAATTTTTCTTTTTTAGTTTCATTCGTTTTGCTCAAAACGTATATGATGACTATAGGATTTTTCTTTGGTAGAAAAGTCAGTGTAAACCCTAGTTATGTATAAAACCACAAGACAAGAAGTAGAGCATCTCATGAAAGAAATATGATGGACACATACTAACTCTCATCTAATTAATGCTTGTAAAGATATTAAAATGGATCAAATAGATTTACTTTCCAACATTACTTATGATGCACAAATGAAGTTAATAAATCAAAAAATATAGAAGAGCTAATAAAGATGCTTTGCTACGAATTTTTTTTTTAGTTTCATTCGTTTTGCTTAAAACATATTTGATGACTCTATAAAAATTTCCTTCGTTAGAGAAGCCGATATAAACCCTAGAAATGTATAATACCATAAGATAACTAGTAGAGCATCTCAAGAAAGAAGAACGCTAAACAAATACTCACACTCATTTAATTTATGCTTGTAATAATTGATCCAATAGTTTTACTTTCTAACATTACCTACGATGCACAAATGAAGTTAATAAATCGAGAAATGAAGAAGAGCTAATAAAGATGCTATGCTACAACTTTGTCTTTTTTAGTTTTACTCGTTTGCTTAAATAGTATATGATGACTTTATAGGAATTCCCTTTGGTAGCGAAGTAGGTATAAGCCCAAGAAACATATAATACCACAAGATAAAGAGCAAAGCATCTCATGAAAGAAGTATGTTGAGCACATATTAACACTTGTTTAATTTATGCTTATAAAGATATTATAATTGATCAAATAGATTTACTTTCCAATGTTACCTATGATGCACGAATGAAGTTAATAGATCAAGATGCAGAAGAGCGAATGAAGATGCTATGCTACAACTTTTTCTTTTTTAGTTTCATTCATTTGCTCAAAACGTATATTATGGCTCTATAGGAATTTCCTTTAGTCGAGAAGTCGGTATAAAGCCTAGTAACATATAAAACCATAAGATAAGAAGTAGAGCAACTCAAGAAATATGTACGTTGAGCACATACAAACTCTCGTTTATTTTATGCTTGTAAAGATATTATAGTTGACCAAATAGATTTACTTTCTTACATTACCTATGAAACACAAATAAAGTTAATAAATCGAAAAATGCAGAAGAGATAATAAAGATGCTATACTACATCTTTATCTTTTTTAGCTTCATTTGTTTGCTCAAAACTCATCATATAGGAATTTCCTTTGGTACAAAAGTCTATGTAAATGCTAATTACGTGTAAAACCACAGGATAAGAAGTAGAGCATCTCAATAAAGAAGTGCATTCAGCACATACTAACTAACAGGAATCAAGTTAGTCAAAGTCGTGAAAAAGGGAAGCGAAAGATTCAAAGTTGAAATTGTTCAAGATAAAAGGCCTACGCTAGCAATTGGAAGCCCTACGCTGCCGACCTTAAAGCGGTGTTGAAGAAAGACATAATCGAATTCTATAAGGCTAGCTCGAACACCACCAGTATACTCATTCAATGCTGTCAGCGTATTCATTAACATTATCGGTGTACTTGATCGGCATGCATTGTGCGCGAAGTCTTATTTGTGACTTTTCAGTTTCTTTTTTTTTTTTTAATGTTTTCATTAAGGTTAATATATAGTCCTCTTATTTATTTTTGTTTTAGATAGTTTTTGAAGGTGATTCTTTGAGAATATTATGAGTGTTGAAAAACCCTTTTGTTGGTTTTGAATTATTGAGATCTTGTTTCTCTTTGATTATCGTTCTTATCAATTCTTGTTGTTAGGAATTGTGGTGAATGTTGTTAATTGAATCATGTGATTCATTTCACCTAGTGAGTAATTTTATAGATCATGGATTCTATCAATCAATGATTTTAATCACACACTAGTTTAAATCTTATTGTTCATGGATCCTATCGAATGACATTCTTATCCATATCTTTAAATTATTGTTCTTTGATAACCTAAGAAAACCCTAAAAATCGAGATTGAATCTTTAACCCTTGAAGATCATCTCAATTTTTTGGTATCAGAGAAAAGGTTAGTGCTAAGATTATTGTTCGATATGGATTAAACTTAAGTAGGTTGATTCCTGCTTTGTGATTTTAATTGTTTTTGGTTGTTGTTGCAAAATTCTATTGTATTGTTGTTGTTGATTAGTTGAAGAGATGGTGTCTGAAGATGGTAGTAGTGTGAATAGCAACAATGCTAGGGTTAGAGGAAGGAATAATAACAACAACAATGGTGGTGGTGATGGGGATGTTGTGATGAGGCAAGAATTTACTCAATTGCAGACGGGGGTTAATAGAATGCAGGAGGATGTTAGAAGAATTTTGGAGAGATTGGAGGTAAGAGATAAGAGAAGTCAGAGTGGATCTAGCCATAGAAGACACTCTAGTGAAGAGTCTGATGGGAATAGTGATAGACATAGGAGGCGTGGAGGTAGAGATGAAAGGCGTAAAGGGATTGAAAGCATTAAATTGAAAATTCCACCATTCGCTGGAAGTAGTAAACTAGAAGAATTTTTAGATTGGGTGTCAAGGGTAGAAAAAGCATTTGATTGCTATAAATGGGATGAGTGTACAAAGGTGAAAATGGCATCGCTAGCATTTTTTTTTATTATGCTAGTCTGTGGTGGGATAAATTGTAGATTGAGAGACGAAGGGCATATGAAGAAAAATTGCAATCATGGGCATTAATGAAAAGGTTGATGAAGCACAGGTTTGTGCCAGATTACTACAAACAGCAATTGCTAATGGAGTTATAATCTGTGAGGCAAGGTAAAAGGAGTGTTGAGGAATATGTGAAAGAATTTGAGACCTTGATGGTGAGATGTGATATTCAAGAATCTACTTATGAATCTATAGCTAGGTTCATTAATGGACTCAAAATGTATATCACCAGTGTTGTTAAGCTTCAGCAATATCATACCTTGGAGGATGTGATTAAGTTGGCTGGTAGGGTTGAGAGACAACAGCACAAACGATCTTAGAAATCATCTTATCATGGTAAATCTGATGAGGAGGAGAACAAAGAGGTTGGGAAGGAGAATAATAAAGGGAAAGAGGTGGAGGATAAAGCTCCTAATCAAACACAACAGAAAAGAAGTCGAGAGATCAAGTATTTTAAGTGTTTGGGGCATGACCACATTGCTTCTCAATATCCTAACAAGCAAGTTATGGTCTTGAAAGACAATAAAATTGAGAGTGAGGAAAAAGAGCAGAAGAGTAGTGAGGAAGAAGTGCAAGAAGAGAACATGGCTAATGTGCCTTTGACTTTAGTGCTTGAGCAGGAGAAAGTCATTCCAAATCATATGACTAATCTATTCTACATTCAGAGTTTGGTGCAAGGAAAATCATGTTTGATTGTGATTGATACAAGAAGCTATGCCAATGTTATTTCTGTTGGATTAGTTTCTAAATTGGGATTGCAGGTGGAGCAGCATCCAAAGCCATATGCTCTACATTGGCTTAACCATCAGAGGGCTATTCATGTGCAAAAACAGGTTCGTGTACCTATCTCCATCGGTGAATATACTGATGATTTACTATTTGATATAGTACCCATGGATGTTACACATTGGATTCTTGGAAGACCATGGTAGTATTGTAAACCCCTAAAGTTTTGAGGTCAATTAACGCTTAAACCCTAAATAGAAAGTCAATCGGAATCCCAAAGTCAACAAAACTCTTGTCTTTTGTAACTGTTCAAGTCCGGCTTTCCTGTTTAAGCAACCCTAGGAAAGTTAGTAAGAGATTAGTATATAGAATAGTTCGTAATAACCTGAGAAAGCTTAAAAATATCAGATTAGTAAAACCGCAACTCGTTTTGAACCCAAAAAGATACAGTTCTTGAAAAATGTGTCCCGGGGGTCGGAATAGTAAAAATATTCTGAATATACCGTTAGACTCGTAAAAATATAAGGTTTTAAAAAATATCAATTTCAAAATTTTTCGGTAACTAAAAATATCATATATTATAATTATACGCGTATTTTCTTACTACCGGTACTTAAATTGTCATGTCTACTTTACATTACACTATTTTCTACTATTCTACACTATTTATCTATCTCTACTTTTTCTTATAACCTACTCTTACAACCCATATCTCTATTTCTTATAATTTTCATTTCCAATACAACTTCACATCTTTCATATCTTTTCATTAACAAAAATACAAAAAAATAAAATTCACTCCCTCTCTACTCTCCAAATTGTGCCGGTCATGCCCCCTCTCCCTCTCCAATTTGTTTTATTTTCATTTATTTAATTAACACAAATTTCCTCCCACATTTTCCTATAAATACCCCATCTTCCTTCCACTTCTTTCACAACTTCCATACACTAAAATTACTCTCCAAAAATCTCTACATAAACTCTCTTAAGTTTCTCTAGTTTCTACTTCTTCTCTAGGTAATAGTTTTAGCTTTATAAGGTGTTCATTTACTTAGTATGAGCTTAGTGTGTGTTTTCTAAACCATGAAGGTTAAAGAAAGCAACAATAAGTTCATACTTTATTTTTGTTCATAAATCTAATTTCTTTATGTTGCTTTTATATATATGTTACTAAATATATCTATGTAGCTATATATATATATATATATTTAGAGCATATAAGCTCATTTGTCTTGCAATTTATTTACTTTCCTTACAATTTATTTACTACCTTGCAATTTATTTACTTTCATATTGTTTTTAAGACTAGTCTTTCTAATCTTAGACTTGTCCTCATTAAGTCAAAACATTTTCTTTTTGTTTATGGGACTAGTCTATTCTTAGTCCCGGGATACCTTGATGAAGCTAAGGTTCCGATACTTGATTTATTTCTTTAAGTTATTATGTTTCCTTATGTTTTCATAGCTTATGATTCATATTCATGCATAAACATGATGATTTTGTCTCAATAAAATAAATAAGGAAAAAGTTTTCTTAAAATAGAAATTTTTCTCTAAAACTAAAAGTAGGAAATAATTTTCATAAAAACTAAGGATTTTACCTTAACAAACTTTTCTAAAGAATTTTAGAGGAATCCATAGGAAAATTTTACTACACATACATAACATGGGAAGAAATTCTTAAGTAAAACAAAAGCTGTACTAAACTCCACTTTTTCAATACCAGTTTGACAAACAAGAAATTCCTTTCATGAAAATATTAGTTTTAAGAGACAAGGAAATTATTTCTATAAAGATAGAATTGTTGTTATTTTCAAGAAGCATTAGAAACTAAGAAAATAAAATCATTCTTTGAAAATTTAAAGGACTAAGGGAAGGAAATTTACTCATAACTTGAAATATTTTCAAAAGATCCACTTTTCTTTAAAAGACTTTACTTTTACAAAAATTTATGTTTTGAGACAACTTCATTAACTTCATACATTTGATATGAGTCAATAAATATATGTATATACATTTCAAAGGTTTTACAAACTATTATAATATCTATCTCTTTAAAATGAGCTTTTGATAAAAGAAGAAATTCAAGTTTTGTAAAAATTCGTGGTGAATCTGGTCACCACTATTTTGGAACCCAAACGACTTAATTTGATAAAAAGTTTTAGAAATAGATAGATCTTTTCGAATAGGTAAAATATGGTATATAATATGCGAAATTCCGAGTTAAAATGAGTAAGTTATGGCCATTTTAAGTTGGAATTTCCTCCAATCCGATTTTACTGTGATTTTAAGATACATTTAGAGTTTTCAAAGATGGAAATTCTATGAAAGACTCATTATGGGTATTTCATCTTGTTTAGGTGAAGAAGGAACCGAGATCACTTTTTCGGAAGACTACTTCGATTAAGAGCTACCGACATGGAGTGAGTTAATCCTTTACTAAGTTACATTTCCTTGTTTGTTGATAATTGACATAAACACCCTTATTTCTAAGATGATTTTGACTCAATTGGTTGATACTCTAAGCAAAAATCATCTAGAAATGTCTCTTAATGGTTCAATTTGTTAATTTCAGGCATATTTTATCCCTTCACGAAGAAACAAAACAAATACGACAAGAATGGAGTTGAACAGTGATGTTTTGAGAAGGTCAGTAGGCGCTACACCCCGTGCTACACCCTGTTGTGGAGGGTGTTTGCACCCAGGAAGTTTGGAAGAAAGTCAGTAAGCGCTACACCCCTGGCAACACCCTGTTGTGGAGGGTGTTGTAGCCCAGTTTTCACCTTCAGTAAGCACAACACCCCGCTACACCCTGTTTCGAGGGCTGTTGGGACAAGCGCGTCTTTGGCTGATATTTTCTTATTTTAGGGATTTTTGGGAGGCCTATAAATAGTCCTTTTTGCAGAGAGAAAAGGGAGACCCATATTCTAAATTTTAACCTACGTAATTTTTCTAGAATTTTCCTAAGTCTTGGAGAGATTGAGAGCTTAGAGCAAGACATTGACGAATTCAAATTAAGATTAAATCCGGATTGGAGATCCACTTTTCATCACATTTGAGATCCATTTGACAGGGTTGTATTCATGAATTCATCTCTTTCCATTGAATTTAATTTGTTTCTTATTATCTTGATGGAGGAGTAAATCGTAGATCTAGATTTTGTTTGGATTTTATTTTCATCATGTGTTGAGAATCCGATTTTAATGAATCCTAATCGATGTTCTTATGTTCAAATTGCATGTTCCTCATCGTTCCTAGATTTGTAAATCCGGATTACAAGTTTACATCTGATTTCCATTTTAGTTGATTGAGAAATCGCTTTCATGGATAGATCTATGCAATTTGAAGGGATTTGATTGTGATTCTAGAGATAGGTTATAAGGATCTCCCATTTCCCTATGTTTTCGACGAGTTCTTGATCTTAATGCGGTCTTAGATTGTATTTAATTGAGGAGAGATTCTAAATTAATCGATTTAAGACTAGATAAATTGATATATTCGAGAGGATTGTTGATTTGTATAAGGAACTCAATGGTGTAAGAACTCAATTCGGGATTATCTTTAATGTTCTGTGATTCACATGATGAAAGTAAATGAAAAAACAAGATCTAGATCGTGTTGTTTCTGATTCTAAAACTCGCTTTGTGTTCAACGGTGTTCTTGCTGCTAGTTTTGTTAAAATTAATAGTTTTTAGTATATAATTCCACAATCGATTCTCTTATCGCTGAATAGTAGAAATTGAGCAATTACTAGTACTTATTCTCTTCCCCGTGGACGACCTCGACTTAACACTATACTACGAATTGATAGGTTCGCTGCCTAATTGTCTTTCGTAGTAGTTGAGAACGAGTTTTTACAAATTTAAACTACATTGACAAGGATTTTCCCACCATTTGTGCTTGTAAGTAGTATCACTAGAAATAAGGAAAAGATAAATGAACAAATATTGTGTGATTTGGATTTATGATTGGTTGAATATAAGTTAAGAATATCGAAAGAGGAATTGATAAATAAATTATGATTCTTGCATTGATATGATGAATATTGATTTCATCACCTTTAAACTTGAATTTAACGATGATGAAATAACCTCGTATTGAAAATAATTCATGCATATCATATTTGTGAGTCACATTTATTTCATTACTATTCTTCGTGTGGGGAAACGAGGAAGTTGTAGTGGTGGCTAGTAGGAGCCGAAAAGTCTACATGGGCCAGTAGGAGCCGGAAAGTCTATAAAATGAGCAGGAGCCGATAAATCTGCAAATATTGATGGTTGTATGGGACTATAACCTCCCAACCCCCGACATGGAGGGCGTAAAATCCATACTACACATGATTTTCGATTAATCTTGTGTATTTTGTTTGCTCATGTGATTGATGCATTCTCATATAATTGTTTAAATACTTGTTTGTTATATGGAAATGTTCTATAGATAGGAGTTATCTCACTAAGTTAGTTTTGCTTATACCTCTATAGCTTTTTGTTACAGTATGATTATCTATGGTTGGCACCAATGAGCCCCTTATGCCAGGTATGAGCCAAAGCTAATAAGAGTTTTTAAGAGAAGTTATATGTATTTAGTTTGAAATATAGACTTCTAAGAAAATCTCTATAGTAAGCTTATGCTATAGTTATGTATATTTTGTTGATGGTTTAGTAAACAAGACTATTTGAGACAGGGGAATCCCAAGAAGTTGTAAGAGATTATTATCCAAATGAATATTCCATGTTTATTATTATATAAGTTATTACATGCTTTTATTATTATTAAATGTAATACTCCCGCGAGTCTCCTACTATCTTGGAAGCACGCCTTGATATGATATCGAAGCTCCTGCGATAAAGTTGTATTCATTAGCTTTAACATTATATACGGTGGACTGCCACGTTTAGGATACCCTCTGAGGCGTGACAAGTATGATATTCGGGCCATATTTGATAGGTATAAGAATGAGTACACTATTTAGCACCGGAGGAAGACATACAAGCTACTTCTTATGAGCTATGAAGAGGTACAATAGGCCAAGATGATGCATGTAAAGAAGATCAAAGGCTTAAGAGTTTGTTTGTATGGACTAGCAGGATGACTAATTTTAATTTAGATCTAGATGTTCCGAGATTGAAGAACCAAGATTCAAGGACGAATCTACTTAAACCTGGGAGTAATGATGGGAATCAAGTTAGTCAAAGTCATGGAAAAGGGAAGCAAAAGATTCAAAGTTGCAATTGTTCAAGACAGAAGGCCTATGCCGGCAACTGAAAGCCCTACGGCGTTAACCTTGAAGCGATGTTGAAGAAAAGATAGAATCGAATTCTCTAAGGTTGGCTCGAACACCACCAGTGTACTCGTTCGACGCCGTCAGCGTACTCATTAACACCGCCGACGTACTTGACCGGTGTACCTTGTGCGTGAAGTCTAATCCGTGACTTTTCAGTTTTTTTTTTTTTTTTTTTTATGTTTTCATTAGGGTTAATATATAGTCCTCATATTTATTTTGTTTTAGATAGTTTTTGAAGGTGATTCTTCGAGAACACTATGAGTGTTGAAAAACCCTTTTGTTGGTTTTGAATTATTGAGATCTTGTTTTATCTTTGATTATTGTTCTTATCAATTCTTGTTGTTAGGAATTGTGGTGAAGGTTGTTAATTGAATCATGTGATTCATTTGACTTAGTGAGTAATTTTATAGATCGTGGATTCTATCAATCTATGATTTTAATCACGAATTAGTTTAAGTTTTATTATTTGTGGCTCCTATTGAACGATATTCTTATCCATATCTTTAAATTATTGCTCTTTGATAACCTAAGAAAACCTTAAAAAGCAAGATTGAATCTTTAATCCTTGAAGATCGCGTCATTAACTTTTGCTTAATTTATGCTTGTAAAGATATTATAATTGATCAAATAGATTTACTTTCCATCATTACCTATGATGGACAAATGAAGTTAATAAATCGAGAAATACAAAAGTGGTAATAAAGATGCTATTTTACAACTTTTTTTTCCTAGTTTCATTTGTTTGCTCAAAATGTATATGATGATTCTATAGGAATTTCCGTTGGTAGAGAAGTCAATGTAAACTCTAGTTATGTGTAGAAACATTATATTAGAAGTAGAGCATCTCATGAAAGAAGTATGCTAATCACGTACTAACTCTCGTTTAATTTATGCATGTAAAGATATTACAATTGATCAAATAGATTTACTACCCAACATTACTTAAGATGCACAAATGAAATTAATAAATCAAGAAATGTAGAAGAGCTGATAAAGATGCAATGTTGAAACTATTTCTTTTTAGTTTCATCCATTTGCTCAAAACGTATATGATGACTCTATAAGAATTTCCCTTGGTAGAGAAGTTAGTGTAAATCCTAGTGACGTATAAAACCACAAGATAAGAAGTAGAGCATCTCATGAAAGAAGTATGTTGAACTCATACTAACTCTCATTTCAATTTATACTTGTAAAGATATAAGAATTGGTCAAATAGAGTTACTTTCTAACATTACCGATAATACACAAATGAAATTAATAAATTGAGAAATGCAAAAGAGCTAATAAGGATGCTATGATGCAACTTTTTCTTTTTTAGTTTCATTCATTTGCTTAAAACGTATATGATGACTCTATAAGAATTTCCTTTAGTAGATAAGTCGTCGTAAACCCTAGTTGCGAATAAAACCACTAGATAAGAAGTAGAGCATCTCATGAAAGAAGTACATTGAGAACATACTGTCTCTCGTTTTAATTTATTCCTTTAAAGATATTATAACTGATCAAATAGTGTTACTTTCTAACATTACCTATGATTCACAAGTGAAGTTAAAGATTCGAAAAATGCATAAAAGCTAATAAAGATTCTATGCTTCAACTTTTTTTCTTTTTAGTTCCATTCGTTTGCTCAAAACGTATATGATAACTCTTGAAGAATTTCCTTTGGTAGAGAAGCCGGTGTAAACCTTAGTTACATATAAGACCACAGGATAAAAAGTGGAGAATCTCATAAAAGAAGTACGCTGAGCACATAATAACTCCCATTTAATTTATGCTTGTAAATATATTATAATTGATTAAATAAATTTACTTTCCAACATTACTTATAATGATCAAATGAAGTTAATAAATTGAGAAATGCAAAAATAATAATAAATTTATTGTGGTGAAACTTTTTCTTTTTTAGTTTCATTTATTTGCTCAAAACATATATAATGACTCTATAGGAATTTTCTTTGGGAAAGAAGTGATTGAAAACCATAGTTACGTGTAAAACCACAAGATAAGAAGAAGAGCATCTCATTAAAGAAATATACATAGCTCATACTAACTCTCATTTAATTTATACTTATAAAGATATTATAATTGATAAAATAGATTAAATTTCTAACATTACCTATGATGCGTAAATAAAGTTAATAAATCGAGAAGTGCAGAAGAGCTAGTAAAGATGATATGCTATAACTTTATTTTTTTTTCAGTTTCATTCGCTTGCTCAAAACATATATGATGATTCTATCGGAATTTCCCTTGATAGATAAGTCCATGTAAATCCTAGTCATGTATAAAATCACAAGACAAGAAGTAGAGCATCTCATGAAAGAAGTACATTGAGCGCGTACAGACTCTCGTTTTAATTTATACTTGTAAAGATATTAGAATTGATCGAATAGAGTTACTTTCTAACATTACCTATGATACACAAATGATGTTAATAAATCAAGAAATCGAGAAGAGCTAATAAAAATGCTATGCTGCAACCTTTTCTTTTTTAGTTTCATTTGTTTGCTTAAAACGTATAAGATGACTCTATAGGAATTTTTTTTTGGTATAGAAGTTGGTGTAAAACCTACTTACGTATAAAACAACAAGATAAGAAGTAGAGCATCTCATAAAAGAAGTACAATGAGCATATGCTAACTCACGTTTAATTTTTTATTGTAAATATATTATGATTTATCAAATAGATTTATTTTCAAAACTTTACCTATGATGCACAAATGATGTTAATAAATAAAAATATGAAGAAGAGCTAATAAAGATGCTATACTACAACATTTTCTATTTTAGTTTCATTCGTTTGCTCAAAACATATATGATGACTTTATAAGAATTTCCTTTGCTAGAGAAGTCAGTGTAAACCCTAGTTATGCATAAAACCGGATGATAAGAAGTAGAGCATCTCATGAAAGAACTACGTTGAGCACATACAAACTCTTGTTTAATTTATGCTTGTAAAGATATTATAATTAATATAATAGAGTTGCTTTCCAACATTACTTATGTTGCACAAACGAAGTTAATAAATCAAGAAATGCATAATAGCTAATAAAGATGCTATGGTACAACTTTTTCTTTTTCAGTTTCATTCATTTACTCAAAACGTATATGATGACTCCATAAGTATTTCCATTGTTGGAACAGTCAGTGTAAACCCTAGTTACATATAAAACCATAAGATAAGAAGTAGAGCATTTCATGAAAGAAGTACGTTGAGCACATACTAACTCTCATTTAATGTATGCTTGTAAAGTTATTATAATTGATCAAATGGATTTACTTTCTAATATTACCGATAATACACAAATGAAGTTAATAAATCGAGAAATGCAGAAGAGCTAAAAAAGATGCTTTGCTATAACTTTTTCCCTTTTAGTTTCATTTTTGTTTGCTCAAAACATATATGATGACCCTATAAAATTTCCTTTGATAGAGGAGTCTGTGTAAACCCTAATTACATAAAAAAACACAAGATAAGAAGTAAAGCATCTCATGAACGAAGTACGTTGAGCACATATCGACTCTGGCTTTAATTTATATTTGTAATAATATTATATTTGATCAAATAGTATTACTTTCTAATATTACCTATGATGCACAAATGAAATTAATAAATCAAGAAATACAGAAGAGTTAATAGAGATGCTATGCTACAACTTTTTCTTTTTTAGTTTTATTCGTTTACTCAAATCGTACATAATTACTTTATTGGAGTTTCCTTTGGTAGTGAAGTCGGTATAAACCCTAGTTACGTATAAAACCATAAGATAAGAAGTAGAGCATCTCATGAAAGAATTACGTTGAGCACATACTAACTCTTGTTTTATTTATACTTGTAAAGATATTATAATTGATCAAATGGATTTACTTTCCAACATTACTTATGAAGCACAAATGAAGTTGATAAATCGAGAAATTTAGAAGAGCCAATAAAGGATCTATACTACTACTTTTTCTTTTTTAGTTTCATTGGTTTTTCTCAAAACTTATATGATGACTCTACAGGAATTTCCTTTAGTAGAGAAGTCAGAGTAAACTCTAGTTTCGTGTAAAATCATAGGATAAGAAGTAGAGCATCTCATGAAAGAAGTGCATTGAGCACATAATAACTTTTGTTTAATTTATGCTTCTAAAGATATTATAATTAATCTAATAGATTTACTTTCCATCATTACCTATGATGTGAAAATGAAGTTTATAAGTCGAGAAATGCAGAAGAGCTAATAAAGATGCAATGCTACAACTTTTTCATTTTTTAGTTTTATTTGTTTTCTCAAAAGTTATATGATGACTCAACAGGAATTTCTTTTTATAGGGAAGTTGGTGTAAACCTTAGTTACATATAAAACCACATGATAACAAGTAGAGCATCTCATGAAAGAAATAAGTTGAGCAAGTACTAACTCTCGTTTAATTTATGCTTGTAAAGATATTGTAATTAATCAATTAGATTTACTTTCCAACATTGGCTATGATGCACAAATGAAGTTAAAAAATTGGGAAATATAGCAGGGCTAATAAAGATGCTATGCTATAACTTTTTTTTTTAGTTTCACTCGTTTGCTCAAAACGTATATGATGACTCTACAAGAATTTTCTTTGGTAAAGAAGTTGGTGTAAACCATCGTTACGTATAAAACCACAAGATATGATGTTAAGCATCTCTTGAAAGAAGTACGTTGAGATCATACCAACTCTAATTTTAATTTATACTTGTAAAGATATTATAATTGATCAAGTAGAGTTACTTTCCAGCATTACATATGATGCACAAATGAAGTTAATAAAATTGAGAAAGGCATAAAAGGTAATAAAATTGCTATGCTACAACTTTTTCTTTTTTAGTTTCACTCGTTTACACAAAACATATATGATGACTCTATAAGAATTTCCTTTTGTAGATAAGTCGGTGTAAACCCTAGTTACGTATAAAACTACTAGATAAGAAGGAAGGCATCTCATGAAAGAAGTACGTTGAGCACATTTTGTCTCTCGTTTTAATTTATATCTGTACAAATATTATAATTGATCGAATAGAGTTACTTTCTAACATTACCTATGATGCATAAATAAAGTTAATAAATCGAGAAACGCATAGGAGCGAATAAAGATGTTATGCTACAACTTTTTCTTTTTTAGTTTTATTTGTTTCCTCAAAACTTATATGATAACTCTATAGGAATTTCTTTTGATAGAGAAGTTAGTGTAAACCCTAGTTACATATAAAACCACAAGATAAGAAGTAGAGCATCTCATGTAAGAAGCATACGGAGCACATATTAATTCTCGTTTAATTTATGTTTATAAAGATATTATAATTGATCAAATAGATTTTCTTTCCAACATTACCTCTTATGCATAAATGAAGTTAATAGATCGAGAATTGCAAAAGTGCAAATAAAGATGCTATGCTGTAACTTTTTCTTTTTTAGTTTCATTCATTTGCTTAAAACGTGTATGATGGCTCTATAGGAACTTCCTTTGGTCGACAAGTCGATATAAAGCCTAGTAATGTATAAAACCAAGATAGGAAGTAGAGCATCTCATGAAAGAAGTACGCGAGCACATACTAACTCTCGTTTAATTTATACTTTTAAAGATATTATAATTGATCAAATAGATTTACTTTCCAACATTACCTATGATGCACAAAATGAATTTCATAAATTGAGAAACTCAAAAGAGATAATAGAGATGCTATGCTACAACTTCTTTTTTTTTTTTTTTAGCTTCATTCATTTGCTCAAAACATATATTCTATAGAATTTCCTATGATAGGGAAGTTGGTGTAATCCCTTGTTAACGTATATGTTACTTTTTTATATAAATTAAAATATGTAAACGATATCCATTGATAAAAAAAATTTGTAATACACTTTGTGTTTTTAGACAGGCATTTATTTATGCAAATACTTTGTTAATGGAGGTTAATCTTTGTTTTACTGGTGAAGCCACTTAAGGAAGTATGTCAATAGCATTATAAACTTATACACCGCAAGTAAAAGGAAAAGGACTGTAGGGTTATAAATTGAACCTCAAAACTCGGAAGTTAGGCGATTTACTTCGATTGAGATAACGGTTATATAATAGCTTTTTAGGTATCTTTACTCTTTTCCTAATTCTTTTATTGTTAGTGCCTAGTATTTTGGTCAACGGACTTAAGAGTAGCATATATATTATTTTGCATTGTATATTTTTGGATGCTTAATATATATATATGTATTATGCTATTTTATATATTGTTAAGGTTAGGAAAGATAAGAATAAGAATGTCTAATCAATACGTACCATCGTTTGTGCATGCAAGGGTACTTTCTCAAGAAATATGATAGATTTGCAAAAAAAAAAAAAAGAAAAAGAAAAAGAAAAATATAGTGTAACGCTAATAATGAAGTGGATAAAATGGCAAGTTGAGAAAGATTGATGGAGGAATCGTTTCATTTTTTTTTAATTTGTTTACTTTCA
Organism: Combretum micranthum; assembly: GCA_024138025.1. NCBI lineage: Eukaryota > Viridiplantae > Streptophyta > Magnoliopsida > Myrtales > Combretaceae > Combretum > Combretum micranthum. The sequence goes on from JAMXBD010000643.1 coordinate 228,027, forward strand.
TTCTTTTATTCCAATCATGTATATTGTAACTTGTTAAAGCTTTATAGAATTTAGTGTAAATCTTAGATATTATATATATTGTGGGTTTTGTTTATAATGAGAGCATACAAATGATTCTTAAGTAATGAGAAAACAATGATAATTGTCCTATCAAGTTTGTTGAGACAACTATTTGTTTATATTGCATGCATTATTCACAAATATTGTTCATGGATTAATTAATGACATCCACTTAAACAAAATGGATAAAATATAATTGACAATACAAATTTCTATTGAATGAAAGGTGAAATCGTAGTTAACAAGCCTTAGGATTCAAGTTTTAGGAAGTTTAGCTTGTCAATAAGCTAGGATTAGTTACAACCCTTATCAGTACTTTTGCGAAGTTAATTTACTTATTTTATATGTAAAACCTTTAAGTTGAATTAATTAATTAATTGTATAACTCATTTTCAATGTATACATCTCTTTGTTCCTTTGATGTGTCTTTTCTAAGTTATTTGATGTGCCTTATGAGAACTTTGGAGATATCGTGTGACAACCACTTTATGCTTTGCCAATCTACACTTACCATACTAAATTTATTAATCCGATAAACATTGTGCATTATTTGTAACTTTAAGCTGAATGGAAAAAAAACTTGCCATGTGGACTATGGAGTAAATCCTTTATACTCTCTTTTATCAAATCTTGTTCTTTCACACAAACAATCATGAAACCTTCATTAATGGATTAAGTGTTTCAACTATGGAGTAAGGGAGCTTCTATAGTCCAGTTGACGGAATTGTCCAGTTAATCATCTAATCATTAAAGTAAATACAATAATTAGAGTATTAACTATTTTAGTGATTTGATCTTGACTGAGTATAACGTGAGATGTTGGAGTATCGATAGGATCGGTTTCATCAAAATTAATGATGGGATCATAGAATTTCCTACAGAGTAAATATCATGATGTGTTTGCTTGGCTTTCGTAATTCATGATGCCTTCCATAAAATTTGTTTTGTTTTATGACTCAAGCAATGTGGTAAAAACTAAAGTTTCCATTAGCATGCAAAAAACAACATTATTTAATCTAACCATAACCAATTAACAATATACCGAGGTCAATTGATGGTTATTTCTTTAAATAAAAATACTTGAAAGGGGTTACAAATACTTAACCAATTTCATCATATAGTATATGTAAAAAGTGTGATACGAATTACTTTAAGATGTTTGAGGAATTATGTAGAAAGAATTTTGCTTTTCACTACTCTAGTTCACAAATAATTGTTAGGGAATAAATTTCTATATTAGACAAAGTAAGTAATATGGTCGTAAGAGAATATTTCTTTAAGAATTACAAAAATATTGCTAATAATATAAACAAGCATCAACTCTTGATGTAAATCTCATTTGAAATGGGTTAATGTCACGAATAGTACCTGAACTTTGATAAAACATATAGTTACGTACCTAAACTTTAAAATCAATCAATTTAGTAAGCAAACTTTGAAATTGATCAATTTAGTGTCTAAAAAAACTTTTCGTGCATGCCAATAGTATCTTATCGAGTTTTTATGTATTAAATTAATCAATTTTAAAGTTTTTCAGATACTAATCGATCAATTTCAAAGTTCTAGTACTAAGTTGATCAATTTCAACGTCTAGATACCTAATTGCATATTTTATCAAAGTTTGAGTATCATTTATGGCATTATCCCATTTGAAACTCAACGATATCATTATAAAAAGATATGACATTATTTATGAGAGAAGATTTATCATCTTGTTGGTTTTTCTTGTGAACTTCATATTAGGTAAAGGAAAGAATAAATCTCAAACTTATTTATGATGAAAAACGAAACAAGTTTGCCCAAAAATTATGTAAAATATAGTGATTCTATTGAATCTAATGAAATTTTATGAAGACAAATATCGAAGAATATTACATTTATAATATACGTTCAAAAAAATTACACTAAACAAAATTGTAGAAAAAATATTACATAAATGGTGTCGTTATATCTCATAAAGGAGGTATAATATAGCTTTTTATTTATATCACATCTTAGAGGTGTGATACAAGGCCTGACCTATTCCATTTCTTTTTCCCTTTCTTTTGCCCAACTTTTACATGTACATGTAGATTCACTTGTTGTAGTACATATATACACACACACACACATCGACATCTATTTTCTCATCATCTCATACCCCACTCCATTATTTGTTAGCAAACATCTCAACAATCACGTCTTATATCAAAAATCAACTCCACTTCATCTAACTATTAGCCAAATTTCAACTTTTCAACACCATCCCATCATTATTTCATTAAACATAAGTAGACTAATTAAATCATGTAAAATAAACAGTATGAAAGCGACATGAAATACAAGTTAAAGTAAATAATGTACAAGTTATTGATTTACAAATAAATCATATACAATTCTATATGTTTTTTTCCTTTTTCTAATGAAAATCCTCTTCGGTTGTTTTTCCTTTGGATCTCTTTCTACAGATGCATCACTTGGTCCTTCTTTATCCATCCTCATAGGATGAGGATCCATCTATAAAATAGATTATAAATGTATTAAAAATTATGACATTATACATTTAACTATATAATGAATCAATATTATTTATGTTATACCTATGTTACTCCCTCTCCCATATTTGAGGATACCGGATGATCTAGTTTCATAGAAGCTGGTGGAGTAACTATGCTCAACTTTGATTTTCTCTCAGTGGGTGTTTAAGAGATCTTCGAATCAAGTGATGGACCATCTGAATCAGCTAGAAATGTACTGTGAGATGGAGCATCTAGCGGTCGATACATGTGCATGTGGAGGCTAAATCGGATTAGAAGGAATAGGAGGATAAGGAGAAGGATCTACATCAAGCTCTGAAGGTAGAATAAGGAATGTCTGGAGCATCACCTATAGGTAGATGTGGAACTAGACCAACATGTTGATATCTACATCCTCATCTATTAAATGAACATGACCACGTGCTCGTCCCCATCCTTGTCCTCATCCTCTGTCCCATCCTTGTGTCTGTATAACCTCCTGATTTTGCTCTTGCTAATCTAAGTGTACAATCTAACTCCTCCATATCCTTATAATCTACTGATCCCTATATCTGCTAGAGCATGTATCTCCCCTATAACAGTAGATCCCCGGATCGTAGAAAAATGTGTCTACTTGTACATTCATATGTAATAATAATAAGTTATAATGAAATATTGACATTTAACCATTGATTTTAGATGCAACACTTACCAATGTATCCAATAATGCTATTAATTGACTAATTTATCTCCTGGTGATTCTATAATACCAATCATAATAGTCAATAGAGGCCTTGATGGAAGTTTATCATCATGATGCAGTAGCATCAATCCTTGTCATCTGTCATTCCACTAGGTAATAAACTGAGCATGTTTTATCACCCAGCCATCCCTTGATTTGTCTGTAAGGTCCATAGCATGTGTTTGTATGGATCCATCTTACAGGTTATGGGATACTCTGATACCTATTGAATTGTCTCATAATCCTAACCGGTAACTGCATCTCGACAATGTGGAAGCAAATCAAGGGGACTCTGGCTAGCCAGATATCACTTCCCTCTCAGATATCTGGCAAAGACAGTGTCATCTTTAGAGTTTAGGGTGTCCAACATATATGTATAAAGAAATATAAAATCATCTTAGTATATGAAAACTATAGTATAAATAACTTTTGGAAAATTAAATATTAGAAGTGTGACATACCTATAGGGGGGTCTAGAGATCAAGCTCCTTACAGTATCGATATAATACATGTGTATAAGTCTATTAACATCAAAGACGTAATCTCATCTAAGTGCAAGAAGTCACCTAATCCAGTACAAGCGTGAGGGTCCTATGGGGGGGCTATATGAAGGGAATCTATCACATGCCCATATCTATAAAAGGATGTAAGTACCTCTTATCTCGTAGGTACTTGCCATGCAGCTCTACACAAATATTATATTAAAAAGCTAGGCAGGCCGATCCCTAGCCATATCTTATAGCTGCCTAGAAATCCCTAATAGTAGCAAGAACATCAAATAAACTAGGTTAGATGATGTATCAGGGAATAGGATCCCACCTATCAATAATAAGATACATGCCCTCACATGTCACTGGATGCAATCTCATCCGCTTGCTTTAGACCCATAACAGTATCTCCTTCAACTATGTCATCCTTAACCTATGACCACTGAACATGTTGCTATCCGATCTAACTCATAGTAAGCGTTCGCATATATCAGACCATGTGTGTCCAGTATTCCCCATTACTACCCGCCAATCAATAGGCAAGGCAAGCTGATCCCTAGCTGTATCTCCTAATTGCTTGGAAATCCTCTAACAATGGCAGGAATATCAAATAAACTAGGCTCGATGACGTATCAAGGAATAGGATCCCACCCGTAAATAATAAGATATATGCCCTCACATGTCACTGGATGGCAATTAGTATCTCCTTCAACCATGTCATCCTCAACCTTTGACCATTGAACATCTTGCTATCCGGTCTAACTCCTAGTAAGCGCTCGCATACATTAGACCGTGTGAAATACCCCAAACATTCACATATCAGAAATTGTGTTTAGATAGATTTGAATGAAATAAATTAATCATAGGATATAAATAGACAAGTTGACAAAGTTAGATTAGTAATTAATTAAATGAAATTTAAGATTTGAAATCTAAATTCTCTAAACAAGCCATTGAAATGTTTAGAGGATTCATAAACTCTTGATTCTTAGCCTAAACACTAATTCCTAAATCTTTACAAAATTTGAGTTCATTTGCTTGAATAAAATATCAGTTCTTAAACCCGAACTCAAATTAAATATCTTTCATCCAAAATAGATTCCTAAATTAAGTTCTTATTTTAAGTCCTTAATTTCTAACCTATCGATTCTAAAATTATCTTTTAAATGCTTCTAGAACTATATATATTGATCTGATAGTTTTAAACTTATACTTTATTCGAAAAATATCAAATTTTTATTAAATCTTATCTTTTCCTTTTCTTCTTCATCCTCTGCCTCTCTCTTCTTCTTCTTTCTTTCTTCCGTTTCTTTCCTTCTTTTCTTTGTTTCTTTCTTTCTCTCGTTCTTTCTTTCTTTGATCTCTCCTTCTCAATCTTAAATCCTAGACAAGATCAAGAAGATAAATTAAAACTAAGGAAGAAGATAGGAAAAAGAAATCAAAGCTAGAAGTACAAGAAGTTGCATGATTTAGCCAAAAAGCTAAGTTTTCTATTTCTATTTCTCTTTGTTTTTACTTGTTATTTACATTTGTAATTGATGAGTTGATTGAAATGGGTTGAGAGTGCTGTTTATATATGTATTTGTTGGTTTAATGGTTGATAGAAGTTGGGAGTTGAGTTTGAAGAAGAAGATGATGAATAGTGGTTATGAGGTTGATGAAGTTTAGATGTTTGATGTGGTGAATGTGAAGCTATGTTGTGATATTATATTGATCATATAGCAAGCTTTGGGAAACTTTGGAATGAGTTTAAAGAACTTTGAGAAGTGTAAAATGCATTTAAAGAAAAAGGATTTCGTTATTTTCTCGTTCAGTGCACAACCTGATGCACGGCGCACTTGCCCATGCAGGCCTTAAAATCCTTAAAATTTCATCTTGGGTCACTTTTTCGTGCTCAGCTCGCCTCGAGCACGACCATGCACTCGGTCATGCAGCCTTCCCCTTTTTCGCAGCCTGTTTGTAATTTAACAGCAACTTTTTCATCCGATCTCCGATTGAGGTGATTCAAGTTGCGTTGGAAAGCTTAAAAAGAGATCTATAATTTTAATGTTTTGAGTTTTTAAAAATTAGAAAACTATTGATGCTTAAATTTTAGTTCTTTCCAGCCATTGTATTTTTCAAACAAAGTCAAAAACTTGTTTTTGTTTGTTAAATGTGTTTTTGCTTAGGAAATGGATCTTTTTGAGATAAAATGAGATAGATAAGTGATATTTGATGTGTTAAGTGAATTAATTCATGTAATTAAACATGGGTTAAGTAGATTTATAGATTTAACAAATAATTAGATTAAATCTAGAAGTTAGTTATAAAATGAACTTAGTTAACAAACCTAGGTTCAACTTGACTAAATGAACTTGAATGAACTAAAATGGATTAGATTGTTTAACTTTGATGAATTTGGATAGGTTTAAGCTAACTTGGATTAAGTGACTAGATCTTAGATATATAATGAATTAGTAATTAATCTAAGTCCAATTGGCTTAATGAACTTTACTAAGCTAAAATGAATTAGATTGTTAAGTTTAATCAACTTGACTTAGTAAATGAATCAAATGACTAATTTTAATCAATTTGGATAATGTTAAGCTAAAATGGGTTAATAGCTATTAATTAGCTTAGATGAATGAATTAGGATGATCTTTGAACAATATGGAATATGTTGTTTCAAATATGTGTTTACTTGGAAAATGAATGTTTTTGGTTTATGAATTCTTTGTTAATGCTTTTGTAATAAAACACTATAAATAAAGAGAAGAAATTCTTTGACACAAAGGAGAACTGTCCATATTTTGGCAGGGCGATCTTCGCAGCCATAGTGGGGTTCCTATTTAGTGTCTAATCAAATAGGGTTAAATAAAATAAGTTCGAGATGAATGGATAAATAGCTTAAGTCTTATACGATTTTGATGAAGTAGATGATTAGTTTAGGGTCTGTTTGTTTTGGCTTTTTTTCGGCAGATACAGACACTTTTTTAAATTTTTTGCTAACAAATTATTTATTAAGAAATAGATACAGATAAAAAAAAAAGTTGACAGTTCTCATAAAAAAATCAAATAGAATAAATATAGATAAAATTTAGATGCAAATCGGATATATTTACACATATCATTTTAAAAAAGATACAGATACAGATGAAAAACAGACAATCCAAACAGACCCTAGTTTAGTTTCTTATACGAGTTCTTTCCTTAACAGAAGTGGATATCTGATTTATCTTCTGGATTATCTTCTGAAATTTCCTTCCGAGGCTATGTTTGGATTTCATATTCAAGGTAAGCAGTAACTTGGGTGATGATTGATAGGATAGGCATCCTAAATGGATTAAGAACTTAAAGACGGCTTAATAATTGATGAGTGTTGGTTGTGTTTTACGTCGTTGAATCCGAAACCGGGAAGCGACAGCCTTGTCATGATGCAATGACACGGTAGTTTAGGCACTTAGCCCAATCCTTTGTCATGATGCAATGGTTCACCATGATGCAATGGTGGTTTCTTTTATTGGCTAAGTAGGTCGCTAATAGGGTTAACTGTATCGGTATATTCTTTACTTAGGCTCGGGAGGAAATAATATGTTTTAGTTCACGGAATGGGACCGTTGAACTAATTGATGTTATAGACCGGGATAAGTGGAGTGTATAAAGGAGTGTGAACCCTAGATGATGCTATTAATATTCTTTATCGGTTAGATATAGGAGATATAGATATTCGGTCTATCTATATCAACCCCCTGAGCAGCTACTGTTACTCAAGACCCCTAGATTCCCATTGGCTTGTTCCGGAGTGTGAGTGCTCCATTGTTGATTTGTTTATTTTAATGAAAAGATAATAACTTATGGATTGATGCATTGCATTTAGTTAAGCTCGCGTGCCACTCCATGTGTGATTGTGTTACTGTGTTCTAGGCTTCGGCTCATCCTTGTTGTTGTTATTCTTTTCTACAGGTGTTGTTGTTATTGATGATGATGATGAGATGATGACTTGATGATGATGTGGAGGTTGTTGATGTTGTTGTTCTTATTATTGTTGTTGATGTTGATGTTGATGAGGATGGTGATGGTGATGATGATGATTGATGATGTTTGTCCCGAGTTTTGGGCGATTCTGAAGATATGGGAGAATGAGTGAAGTGTGAGGATCGAGATATTACTTGTATTTTGTTTTGTTTTGTAAGAGGACTGGATATATTTATAAATTGTATTTTCTTTTAAGGCTTGTTGATGCCCAATTGATTGTAAATGATTATCTTTCCCTAAGAGTAGATCATAAAGTGTTTTTATAAAGTTAGTTTCTTAGAAAACTAGTTTGCTCTGTAGGAAGTAGAAGTTTATAAGTTGTTTTATAAAATTTGATTTTCCGCTGCTAAATCTAGTTGTTGCCAGAATCTAATTGAATGATTTCACAATCTAAAATCGAATAGCAATGTTCAATATAAACACCTTCTTTTAAGACAACCTTACGTATAATTCATAAGAGTTCTACGTGGTTGGGGACTTGGTGTACTAAATTTGAGAATTGAGCATGTCAGATCTTTACACCATGTGTATCCAATATTCCCTGTCACTACCTACTAATTAATGGGCCATTCAAACAGCACAATAACGCCTTGTAATGTCAGCCCAACCTCTCTACGTGGCATGTAAAAGGTGTGGGCCTTTAGTCTACTCCTCTTTACTAGTGCAGTGATCAAAGCCCAATCTAACTATATGAATGGTAGACAAGCTATACTGAATAATCTAGCCTGCTTAAGGTAGGGTTCCACATGGGGATCATATGCAGCTTTCATCTCCTCTGGATTCTTCAATGATGCCTCACCCCATCTGCATATCACGGGTTTGTGCTCTTACAAAAATTAAATAAATCATAAATAAATTGACAATATGAATAGATCAATTCTACACATATTTTAACCCAGTTTTATACATCTCCATTCCATACTATCTATGATCTATGCACTGTTGCTAGGTCAATAATGATCTATCAGCTGGTCCTAAATCCATCTGTATAAAATAAAGTAAAGATTTGTTAGTTTTCTAGATAAAAATTGTTTTAATGTATAGTAATCAGTCATACAGTATAAACATGTCATAATAAAAATAATAAAAAAAAACATTGTGAATTTGCTATTCTAAGTTTGTTACCAATTGTTTAGATAAGTTCTTATATTGTGGTCTTTTTTCAACATTTTCCACAACAATTTTTCGTAGGTTTCTCCTTTAATCCATTTCATTGTGGAATCTATTTGTTCTTGGTCTTCTTTTCTCTAGCCTTTTGTAGTGTAGATATATATACATGGCATATGTTCCATAGTTTCCACGTCCACCTATCTCCTAGGAGCTGAAATTGCTTATGTAGCAGGCTAGCTGATTCTCCCAATGAAACCATCTTTCAATTATTTGCATTAGATCCATTTTCACATGTGTCATGGTTGCAAAGGCATAGGAGCATGGTATTTTAAATGTTTACCACTTGTTGTTATTGAGGATATTAATCATATGATAATGGCCACCCTTTCTCCCATAATCTGTAAAATAGACTTTTGTTTGCACCTCAAAAATTCCGGTCGTTTTGCGAAATGTAATCACCTTATGTTGAGTATTGTTCCTCTCCATCTTGCTATCTTAGTTTTAACCCATTTTTCGTGTGGTTGTAGAAATTTTATGGGACTGGACTGGACAAAACTTTTGGTCCCTTATTTGGTTTCTTTTATCGGTTATTCGATGGACAAAAACAATGCTAAGGCACGGGACAAGTTTTAAAAAGTTATCTCATATATTCCATGGTACAAAAATCAAATGGATAGGACAAGCAGCTTCAATTTTGAAAATTCCAAAATTATCCTCACTTTTAGTCATCCCTTTCTTCTTTCCTAAATAATATGATGAATTAATTAAATAAATATATTACAATATAAGGGTATAATGGTCAAAATATGATGTATTATCCTAAACTCATGTATGCTAAACACCTAAAATCACAAAAATCATTGTCTAGTACCATACATCAGACGTAGTACAAAGGAATTATTCTATCCAATACTCCTTGTATTGTGTTGTCCAACTCCTCTTATCTTGTCCAGTCCTTGCAACTAAACGCAACATTAGGATAGGTTTTTCCTTTCCTTATAGCCTTGTGTGTTTCATTATGGCTTTTATCAAAATAGCCAACACAATTATACAAAATTTTCATAATCAAGGCTAATACAGACAATGATCTTGCACCTTTTAAAACTGCATTGTAGCTGTCACTTAAGTTTGTGATCACACGACCATTCTAAAACCTCCATTATATGACCCTATCCACTACTCAAGTATGTCTTCAAAGTTTTAGAGCAATTGCGCATCTATTCCTCATCTCCTTCATATAGAATTCATATTTTCTTTCTATGTTTGAAATCCTACGGCTGTCACTAGCTTTTTCAAATAGCGATTTTGTATTTTGTGCTGAAATTGCTTGTAACATGTCTTATGCATAGTCTCCATTGTGCAAAAGGGGGCTGGCATCTAACATTGTTGTCCTTTAATGCTTTTATTGTACCGTTGTGACGATCACATATAAGACATAATATGTGATCATCATTACGTAATCCTTCAAGGTATCATTTTAACTTTTTTAACAACCATAACCATGTGTCAGCTATTTCCTTATCCACCAATGCAAATGCCAGTGGAATGATATGATTCTCTCCATCTACACAACATGCAATCAACAAATTATGTGGATATTTTCCATACAAAAATGTCCCATCAATACTGACAACGGTCCTGGTCTTCATTTTGTTGTCTAGTCGAGATTTCAACATCAAGGTTATCCTTCACTTGACCCAAGAAACATTGTCTCATGAATGTTTGGTCAAGCTGTAGATGATCCTGTATGAAGCTCTTGTTTGTGCATGTGTGTAGGACCATCAACATTGGTAATCACAAAGGCGAAAATCCTAACATTTTTGGCATCCATGAAGTCATCATTCACAATTACTAGTTGTCTTGGCTTCACAAACCACATTCCATATCATCTTATTTAACTCTGTCACTATAAAGTTATATTGATTCTTAATATGCCTCATTTTCACCGCATAGACCAAATAAGCATTAGTTTTAAACCTCATTCCAGTATTGAATTTAGTACCTAAACGTAAGTCTTTATATTTAAGGAATTCTTTCTCATAAGATGCATAACCGTCACCAACATCCATATTACTAAGAAATGGAATAGGATCTTGGAATGAACTTTCATTAGTTTATCGGTCTGCTTGAGAACTTTCTACAACATTGCCTTCATGAAGAAGTTTATTTTTATTTAGAGACTCGTTTTCGTCACTTGATGTGTCGATTTCAAGTGGCATCCCGTTCTCCTCATCTTGATTCTCCTCAAATATTATTTCATATTCTAAATCAATGTCTTCTAGGCCTCTCCATCTCTTCCTCAATATCATTTGCAATGTAAACGTTTTCTTTAGCATTTGACATTGAAGTATTTCTATATTTGTTTGAACATTTACAGACTCTCATGTCACCAGTCTTTTTGGTACAACTGTTTGACCCACCATATTTTGCTCCACAGGCATAGTTAAGATATTTTTAACTTCAACATACAGTTGTTGAAGGCATGTCATACCAAATGCCTTTGCAATATCAATAAGAGCTTCAACATCCACACTAGTACTAATATTTTTTAGCATGACTTCTTTGTAAGTTTGGCCATTGATCGATACCAGCTTATGGTACATTTTATATTTGGTTCCTCTAAGATCAATTCTCAACTCTTCACATACCATGTTCAAGAGCTTGCTATAATCACTATCCATCCTTACATTTATATTCCTTAGTGATCCCCTATCATAATGTAGTCCATCATGACCTTGCAAAATCTTGCTATTGGCAAAAAGAGAAATTTTTACATAATTTGTCATTGCTAATGTTCATTTAGACATACAATAACATAATATAGATCAATCATGCTAGTTGTGTAATGTTAGGTAATCAAAGTGCATGTATGATATGCATGGTTATTTCATTGCTTTGTAATTTCCATTCCATCCATTCTTCCATTTTTATTCACCATCATTTCATTCAATTCTTAACTGCTATGAAATACTAATCTTAATAAATCTCCATGATATCTAGAGTAAAACTATCTGAATACACATGTTCACATACTTCTTTTTTGAGATAATCCAATGAAACATTAGTCAAAGTAACTTTATGAACTATAGATACAAAGGAATGTGTTTATAACCATGGACTATTGACTTACGTGGCTCAAATTGATGGAATATTGACCTTATGTTGATGGTAGGACTAAACAACAGCTTTATAACCATGGACTATTGACCCTACGTGGCTTAAATTGATAATATTAATAGGTTCAAAAGACCAAGTTTAAAATTTATAAATTTTCTAAGTCATTTTCCTTTCAACTATGGTCTTACAGGTCAAGTGTACCCATCAGATGTAGCATAGAGAAACGATCTATGTCATATTCCTAGGGAACGTTGATGAGTACTTCTATTCACTCTTTTCCTATTATCAAGCCAAAAATTCATATTCAGTTTTATATACATAGAAACTAAATTAAGTCTAATATTCATGAATTTCATAGCAGCATACAAAAGGATAAATCAATTCACAAGGTTGCTTGGTTCATGCTTCACCTAAGATCTATTCATGTGACTCAAGAAATTTCTCAAAAAGTTGTGTTGATTATTGAATCATCAATTCACTAAATTATTCTAAGGCTTCTCTCAAAGTCAAAAGCACCTAAACCTAAGCCAAACTGTCAAAATCTCTTCCAAACTATTAGCAACTTAAATTTGCATAAAGAACAAAATTCCTTCGTTTTAAAGCAAAAGCAATGAATTTCAAAACGAGTGACAGAAGATTTCACCATCCCTATCTCTAGGTGATTATGAGCAATCTCATCAATAGCTTTAGATCTATTCATTCAATCAACCCCTTGGTCTATTTTAAAAAAAAATCAAACATGAATCCAATAGCATGCACCATCCAATTAGACTCATTATTTAGGCGCAAGCTCTTGAATACAATAAAATCAACACGTTTTAAAATTAAGAACAAAGGATCACATGAAATCAATCAATAATCCACAATACCCAAGCAATATTAAACTATCCCTCCATAGATAAAAAAAAAAAAAAGCAATAACAAGGAGAAATAGAAAGGATCTAAAATTAGATTTAGTAATACAAACAATATTCCTTGATGGATTAATACGCTCAAGCACAAACGCTGCTATGAAAATACACAAAAGTGTAAGGATGTTTTCTCTTCTTACTACTTTTTCTCTTGCCTTTGTCTCTCTTTTTTATTCTTCTCTCCATCTTCATTTTATAATGATCTTTGCATAAATAGAATTGAATGCTCATTGATGTAGGAAAAGGACAGTTACAGAAGTTACGATTCTCTTGGCTTTCCAAAATAACACCCTTTTAATACCCAATAGGCATTTCTTTAATACATGGGGGGTTACTATTCAATAAAAAAGCCGTTTCTCAAAACATAACGGACTGCCAATCGACAGGAATGATGACGAGGTGTGTTGCTAGGGTGTGTCGAGCTGTTTTCCTTTATGTGAAAATTGACATGGCTGGAGACACGACTTGTCCTTTAACCATGTCACAAGTTACACACTCCATGGAATCGACACAACTGGGGACAGGTGTCACAAAAATGTCCCTTGTAAAGTTAATCTTCTAGATTGACATGATTTGTGATAGGTCATGTCACTGAGCTTGTCTTTTCAAAACTTGAGTTTTAGCCCTCAATTGTGCTTTTACCCGACATGATTGAAAGACATGGCATATCCTTATTGTGTTGACCACTTTTTGTCTCCAAACTTTTCATTTTTGACCCATTTGTTTTCTTTTTATGAAATAACTCTTTTAAAGACCTGAAAGCATAAATTAATATTTTTAAGTGTCAAATTCACAATATTTATCAATAAAATGACCAATAAAAGTCCATTTTGGCATTCATAAAATAGGAATAATTTTGGTTCATCAAATATTTACCTTATGTAGATGCTAGACTAAACAATAGCTTTATACAAGGACTAAAACTAATGGACTAAACAACAACTCAAACTCCCATACCAAACAGTAGCTTTATGGCAATTCTAATGTCGAATAGAAGAAATAAAGTGATATGAATTGGACATTAATATCAATATAATATCCTAAAGTATTTTTAATGGGTTTGAGCATTAGAATAAAACCTGTTATTAACAACAAAGGAAAAAAATCATAAACACTTTACTTAATCTAAGGTCCAAAAACAACAGCAACACAAACAACAAGCACAAGCACCACATGACAATTACAGTTAGTTAGTTTGAAAATGAAGTCATCTTAATTAATTCTCACCTTAGTGCTCAGTTGAGCTAAGGTAGTACTTGTTGTAGTGGTTGTGAGAGAGACCTAAATCTCAATTTCAAGAAATAGAGGAAGATTTCAACACAAACTCTACAAACATTGAATCAAACATTATCAGTGTTTTTTATGAACCTAATTCTACACTTTTAGTGAACATACAAGTAAAAATTGAAAAATTTTACAAATAAAAAGGTGATTGTTACCTTATAGATCATATACGAGGTTTCAATTGCCTTTAAAGATAAAAAAAATCTTCAAAAAATTTGACAAATAGTATACACACGGTAGGATTTTTGAAACCGAGAGCAACTATGTATCACACGAGTGAGGAAGAAGAAGTTATACAATGAGAATAAATTAACTTGTATCGCATACAAAAAGAGCAATACAAGGTCCAATACAACGTGTTTCATTAAAAGTCTGTATAGCTTACGGTACATGGGATACGTATGTATCACATAAAGAAGGAGAAATACAAGGTGTAATACGCACCATTTGATTTAAAAGACTATGTGTCACTCCTTATATATGCAATACAAGGATTGGTGTAGTCTCTTCCATAAACCAGTTTGTATCGCATAGGGTACATGTGACACATTTATTGCATATTGTAGGAGCGATACATGACTTTTATAACTTTTTCTGGGCTAAGTCGCTATATCACACCTTATACATGAGACACAAATAGAAATTTCGATATCTTCAGTCAAACATGACATAGCGATACCAATTTGGTAGTTACTTTTGCACAATTTATTTGTGTAATTTTTTTCTTATACAATAGTACCACGTGTTTTATACTAAATATCACCAATCAACTACACTTCTCAATTAATCAAATATGCAATTATGTTTTCACTACACAATCAAGGAAGACATTAGTCAATAACTAAATACCATATTTGATATGGGCATCTTATTAATTCAATAAGCTAGGGTGATTATGAAAGTAGCATGAGGTTTCACATTCAAAAGACAAATCTTAAAGACTATTTTCTTTTTGTTTGTAACTCTGTGTGTGTGTGTGTGTGTTGTTGAATATGTAGATGAAGATCAAGACCAATTCATCAAATTGTGTCCAAAAAGCTTAACTTGAGATGATTAAGCAGTTATTTCTTGACCAAGTCATCAATAACTCATTAAATTATGGTTGTGAGACGCTTAATGTTGATTGGAGGTATTGCTAGAAGAATTGTTAACAAAGGTAGTATAAAATCAAATTAAGTAATTATTGTACAATAACTGAATCAATAAGTCTTATTTGTTTCAATCATGTGAATTGATTAAATTTTGATCAAAATTAATGCAATAAGACTTGATGCAGGGTTCTTGAAATTTTAAATTTGTTAAAAAGGGTGATCTATAGTGCTAATGGTGAAGCGAGCTAGACTTGTGATTTATGAATCTAAGATTTGTATAACTTTAATCAACATAATAGATTAAATGTCACACTTGAAGAAGGGGATATATCAAACTAAACATGATATTGTAAAACTCGATTTAGTTTACCAAGCTAGATTAGTCTTATCAACTAAATTTGATTAAAAAAGTTACAAATTTCAAATATTATTAGTAAAAATCCAAGCAAGTTTTAGTAAATCATGTACAAGGTGTACAACACAATTAGGAAACGCATCGAAGTAGTGCAATTTATGTTGATAACAATATAAATAACAAGATAAGAGAAATATAAACCATGAATTATAAATAAAGTCAATTACAATTCTTAGGGGCTTACCCCATCTAATGTCCTCAAATCATATATATACAATTCCTAGAGATCTCCAAATTATCAACATATCATATATTACTTATGAGGAAATTTTCAAGAATGTAAATTCATCCTATACTTCCACTTCTTCCATAAAAGCTAAAAAAACCACAGTGATTCCCTTAATGTCCCGATCTTCGAATGGAGCCACTAGAATACCTGTTTCAACAAAAGTCTATGGGTGTGTAAACTTGCAACATGCTTATGAGATATTCCCTTTATTCTTACTGTAATTTAAACAAGTTTATTAATTTTCATTCACATGTGCAAAAACCACATGTTACAAACAATTATATATGATTATCCGGATACCATACATAGAATATATTTACGCTCTCCGTATCGAGGGTTAGGGAATTGGATTTGAAGATCTACACTATCTTCACTGCTAATCCATGATCAGCCTATTCATAGGAGTTCATCGAATGCAACTCATCTTGGGTCGTATCCCCGATATGCTTTAGTTCCTTAAGAATGAGATTAGCCTTTGGTCCTTCTAATTCCTCACATAAGAGTAATAGTCTTTATTATGTGACTCGACGAATGCAATGCGTATCCATTTAATTTATATTAAGGCCAAGTATAATTAAAGTATGCTTGAGGGTGATCAAACAGGCATCAAATACGCATAAGCAACATATAATATTAATAATATATTTAAACAATCATTTGTTGGTTTTGATATGCTTAGCATCCTTTGTCACACATACATAAAAGTATTTACATATAACCTCATACATACTCATTTTATCTTGTACCTACAAATTTAATGCAACAACCAACAAGCACAAGCAAGGTAACGAAATCATGAAGAAAAACTCACATATTTATATTGTAATCTGCTTAGTTGTAATAATCCTTAAAAGGAGAGTCTCGTATTCCTCATCACCTAGATAAAACATACCTAAAATGAGAATTCCATAGAGGTTCTACTTAGACTCTATTTATTGTTTGTGTTATATTTCTCAGTTGTTAAAATTTCAATTTAAAATTGTTATAACTTACTCATTTTAACTCGGAATTTCGCATATTAGTATTCATTTTCTACCTACTCGAGAAGATTTATCTATTTCTAAGGTTATTGTTAGCTTTTAAGGTCATTAAGGTATCGAAAAAGGATGGTACAGATTCGTCCTATAATTCCTAGCCCTTAATTCTTGCATTTTCCAAAGTTCTACTTCACTTAGATACTTCATAGCAACCATATAAATATTTCTACCTTTGAGAATCATCTAGTATTAACATTAACTCATATTTTATGCATAATCCTAGTAATGTTGTTTCAAAAGTAATTTTGTAAAACATTCTTGGTAGATAGTAACAATGTTGAGTTTTATGAGAAATCATTTTCTTGACTTGTGATAAAATGTGTCATCTTAAAATTTATAAATATGTGACTTAACAAAATTTATGGCTTAATATATACGTTGTAACCCAAAGGGTCTTATGTAAAAATTCCCTACATTTTATTTGGGTTTGACTTGTTATGAAATAACATTCTAAGTGTATTTTCCTTTAAATTCTTATCGGGTTTGGTTTTTCAAACAAAGTTTTAATACTTAGGTCTTCCAAGTGTGAAATTTAACTAAAGAAATTCATGTTTTTATATTTACTTTGAATTGATAAGTATCTTGTTTTTTGTATTAGTCTCCCTTTAACTAATTATTATCTATAGCATGTATTTCTATGTGTTAGTTACTAAAATTTACTCTAGGTAGGAATTCCTTAAAAAATTGTTTTTAGTTTTGGATAGAAAGAATTGTATGAAAGACTTGTTTTAAGCTTTTGTTTTTGATAAAAAGAGTTGTTCATGTTTTAAGAGTATGTTTATGGACAATATTGCATAACAAGGAATTATCAACATTTAAAATTTTGGAAAGAACTTATAATTTCTAATTTCTTGTAAGAGAATTACCTAATTATTAAAATCATTATTTTTACACTCACTTAGCTTTATGAAAGTAAATTTATTTTCTAAACTTGATTCTTTATGCTGGTTACTACTTTTACTCTGAGTAGATTTGAACTGTAAAATAATTTTAAGTTTGTCATATGGGAGAAATTTGACTTGTTCTTGGTTTTTAGCAAAATATTGATACATATACTTTAGGAAAAATTTTAAGGAAAGTTTTGCATAACAAAAAATTATTAACATTTTACTTTAAGCATTTTTTAAGAAAGTGTGGTTGATCAACTATTCTTATTCTTAAAGAAAAATTTCCTAAGAGTTGAAAATTAACTATCTTGAAAGATAAGTCTCATTTTATGAGATAAGAAATAATTTATATTTTCATTTAAATTTTTTTTATTAAGACAACAACATCACTCCATAACCATGCATGCATATGAATCTAGTAGTTATACTAAGAAATAATCTATTTGCATAAGCTTAGGTAGTAATGAGTGATAAAAAATCAAATAAGAAAATATAGAGAAAATAAAGATATGGAAGTCTTAGCTTAATATCAAGACTTCCTAGGACTTGAACAAATTTCAGTCACTATAAAAATAAAAGAAAATAAAATTAATAAAAGCATAAATGAAAAAAAAACATAGAAATCTTAGATTTATTTCGAGGCTTTTTAAGACTTAGAAATGGACAAGTCATCTATAAAATAAGAAAAGCAAGAAAAATAATTATGGGAGTTTAGACTTTAGCAAGGCTCCTCAAACTTGAATATAACCAGTCTCATAAATAAAGCAAAACAAATAAATAAAAAAATTATGGAAGTCTTAGATTAATTTTCAAGGCTTTCAGGACTTAGATTATGGACAAATTCCCTTTTGTTTTGACTTAACTAAAGACAAGTCTAAGACTAAAAGTTGATTAGTCTTATTATTTACAGAAAATAGATAATCAAAGCATTAGATAAAAGTTAAATTAGTGAGCATTAGGCTCTAAAAGAATATATACATATTAATATGTAGAGAGTTGAGTTAGTAACACTAATAATACATAAACATAAACGTGATCATGAAGTTAGACATGATATAAACAATATGTTGTCTACACATTTTCAATCCCTAGCATATGCATAATGAGGATTTTATATGGAAAATTCAACATATATATTTTTCATATCATATAACATAATCTATGAAGGAGGTTTAATGTTTACCTATGGTAGTTGATGAAAAAAGAATTTGAGAGAACTTAGGATTTGTGTATGGATGAAAGAAGGAAGGAAAGTGTTTGAGAAAAGTTTTAGAGAGAAAAATTATTGAGAAAAATTGATAGAGTTTTGTTAAGGTGAAAGAAAAATGTGTAGAAAGTGAAGAAGGGAAGGGGTATTTATAGAAGGAAAAATGAGGAATAAAAGATGTAAAAATAAATGAAAAATAAAATAAAATTGACAGAAAAGATGGCGAGAGGTTGTAGCTACCACTAACAAAAGAGTGGGAAAATTTTTAATTTAAGTAGAAAAATATAATGAAGAATAAGAGAAATTAAGTAAAAAATATAGTAAAATTTTATAGAAAAAGAAAATTATAAGATATATAAGAGATATGTGTAAGAAAAAATAGAGAGGTGAATAGTAGTAAATAGTAAATGAATAGTAAACTAGACAAATAAATTACCGATAGAAATAAAAATAAGCGTAAATAGGCTGTATCTGGCATTTTTAGAAGCAGAAAAATTTGTAATTGATATTTTTATGAAACGATAAATTATTAGGTGATATTTGAAAGATGATATTATATTATTTTATCATTAATTGTTATCCAGTTTTGTTATATCAGTTTGTGCGCTAAAAGTTAAGTACCAAAATGGTCTTTTAGCCTTAACTGTCAAATTGTTCACCCAAAAAATTTATATCTGACATTCTATGAATATCTTAATATATTTCTAGTATAAATTGTTTGTGAGAATATGTTTGTTGTTTTGTGTGTTGGTGCCCTTATTTTATAAATTGATCCTGTCAGGTCTGAAACGAGTGAATTTTTTGTGAAGCTGATCTTTTTAGATTATATGACATTATTTCAAATCATAAACCAGGGTTATTTTGTTTTTATTGTTTTAGGTTTCAAGTGCGGTTTTGCCAAATCTAGATCCTTTATATCTTAATGTTGGCCTAAGTTGATTTTAGGGTTTCGGTTTCAATTCTAGCTTTAAGATTTGCTTGTAAGATTATAAAATCTAGGTGTTTATGTTTATGCTATATATTTAGTTTAAAAATTAAGTTTACTCTATTTTTATGATTTATTTAATATTTTACAGTTCTCGGGATTGCCTAATCAACTCAATATCCTTGAAGGTTAATTATTGAATTAGTTTAACTTTTGGTATTAATTTTAAATTTTGAATTTAAAATTCATAGAAGAATTTAGGGTTTTTTTATTTTATCATTAATTATTATCTGGTGAGGTTATCTCGGTTTACATGTTAAAAAGCGATTTTGTTTAACTAGCTGAATTTTGACTTAAAAAAATATTTCATATTATTTGGTTATTGACATTATTTAGAGATAATGTCTCAATTTGCATGTTAGAGATCAAATAGGTGAATTGATTTGCATAAGGATATTGAATCGAACGATTATTGGATTTTTGTTTTGTTTTAAAGTTGCTCCTTTTTCTTAAGATTATGAAATTTCACATTTGATCTTGTTCAGGGTTTCTAGAGTTTGGTTTTAACTTGGGTCAGTTTTAGGATTTTGGTTTGGGTATTTAGCTTTAGGATTATTTTCTGAGAGTTTCGAAAAAATTCAAGAGCTTACAATGGTTCTACTGAAGACAATAAATGACATATTTTCCTATTCTAGTTTTAAAGTCAATAGTTGATGGCCCTTCTTAATTGATCATACATGCAATTTAATTTATAGGGAAGACATTGATAAAAAACTAAATGCCATATCAAGTCAAGAAAATTCTAGTAATTAAAAACGATAGAGTGATTATGATAAGTTATATGAGGTTCTTTTTCTAAAATTAAAGTTTGGTTCAATCTACGAAGTATATTAGAAAAACTCAGCATAAGAAAGTGTAAAGTTATATCTTGATCTACACCACAACCACACAAACACATAGACATAAAATTCTCACAAGAATTATGCCTTTTTCTATAAATATTCTATCACTCTATGCCTAATTAAACACTCCTAAATTCTCACAAAATATAGTAGGGTAGTGCCTTACAAAAATGTGCAAGCGAAGAAACAAACTGACATTACTCAACTCTCTATCTCATAAGATATAACAAAAGAAGTATAAAAGCAATTCAAGCAAGAAAAGCAATATGAAAGGATTAATTGCAACTTAATTGGCTCAACTAACTACTAAAATTGCCTAAGACCTCATATTTATAGCTTCACCAAACAAAATAGTTGTTGGTCCCTTTTCCCTAAAATGTCCTTACATTAAATGTCCCAATGGCTAGTTTCATGTAAACTAGCATACAAATGTCACCTACAAAAATAAGCACAAAAAGTTATGAACCCAGCTGCCATTAGACATCAGGCTATTGCACCTATTACGCTCAAAGAGTATCATAAACGCATAGTTCGCCACACTCAATATTTAAGCTCAAGTATGACGACCTTAGTCATCCATAAGCTTAGATATCAGGTATAAGGCGTGCGTTCATGATCATAGAGGACCAACTTTGAAACAAGTTATTTAAGAAGACATTTATATAGCACTTTAAGAATGGAAATCATAATAACTGAAATAGGAAATATATAAAGGTCTTACAATTCATCAAAGGGGCATTCCCCCGTAAAAGATATAGTTCATCAAGGTCTAATGAAGTCTAATCAAAATAATTACATGGAGATTTATTTAGAAGTCTAAGTCTACATTTAGTCTTTGACTTATTCCAAAAACTCCTTAGGCCAAAAGGTAATACCTGTGAGAAATACCCCGACTTCAACCATAAATGGGAAAACTGCAAAAGGTATCTATAAGGGAGTAAGTTTCTTGTTTAGTGAGAATTAAATCCACAAGTAAAGTACTCAACAATCAATAATCAATTAAGTTATTTAATCAAGCATATGAGATGCAATTAATCACACGAGCAAACAATACATATGATTTTCCAGGAATCATATGTTTGAATGGATTTACCCCTCCATTCGGTGGTTAGGTGTTCCGGGCAACGAAGCCATAGTTCGCAAATGATATTTTTGTAGTTTTGTACAGATTCCTACTAATCGCTAAATTGTAGTTGATTTGGGTGCCCACTCACTATTTAATTACAGACAATCAAAGCCATAGATTATATTTTTGCATCCCGACCTCATTACTAAACCCTTGTCCTACCAAGGGTATAGTAATGAAAAAAATGTAACTCACTATGTGTCATGCATAAATCATTAATTTAAGTAATCATGGCCTGGTATTAGTCATTCTATAAGTGACCATAGAATTTGCAGGCAATCAATATTAAACTAAATCATACAATGATTAGTTAACAATTCCCGCCTCGATATACTTATTGTATTTCAACCATATAAGCAAAACACATGCGCTTTCATGTTTTGTCTTTTCCTAAAATCTAGTGCCACTAAACTACAAGTAAATATATAAGTACAATTGCGAGAATTTAAACTCACTCGGCTATATTAGCAGAAGTTCCTTAGTCGAAATAGTCTTTAGGGTATGGTAGCTCAACTCCGTGTTACCTATACAAAAGAAATACCTGAAATGATTATTTTTTGGAAGATCTACTTAAACTTGCAACTCTATTCTACGAAGTTCGTCAAAATTCGCATAAAGTGAAACTCCAACTTAAAATGGTTATAACTTGCTCATTTTAACTCAAAATTTGCATGTTATATACTGATTTCTACCTACTTGAAAAGATTTATCCATTTCTAAGGTTATTTCCTACATACGAGGTCATTTGGATTGCTAAAAGTCATGGTACAGATTCAAAACAAAAATTCCCAGCTTTTTCAAAACAATTTCCAAACTCAACTTTATTTGAAAATCTTTTAGCAAAAATATAGATATGTCTATGATTGAAAAATCCTTTGAGCATAGGCTCACATTATATGCAAAAATCTCAATGGTGTTGTCTCAACGATTA
The DNA here is from genome assembly GCA_024138025.1 of Combretum micranthum. Taxonomy (NCBI): domain Eukaryota; kingdom Viridiplantae; phylum Streptophyta; class Magnoliopsida; order Myrtales; family Combretaceae; genus Combretum; species Combretum micranthum. The sequence goes on from JAMXBD010000643.1 coordinate 250,998, forward strand.
TTTTTATAAAAACAATTCATCTTAAAGTATTGAAACTTTAAACTTAGCAAATCATTTTCTAAGTGCTTTGAAGAAACTTTATATTTTTTTGCTTATTATAAACGACTATATTCTCATTTTGTTTTCCTATTTCTTTTCTAAAACAAATAATTTTTTTCCCTTAACTTTGGTCTCTAACATTTTGCTTCTAGTGATAAAAATAAATTTTTCAAAAATTTTCATTAAGTTGTTGATAACATATTTATAAATTTGCCTTTAGAATGGTTTTAGTAAATGAGTCTTTTTCCTCTTATATTTTTGTTTATTAACTTCTAAAAAAATAACTTTATTTCTAAAACTTGGTCTTTTATTTCCTTTATCGATTTTATTTGAAAAGAAATCATCTTTTTAAGTTATTGATAAAATCCATTGTTTTTGAACTTATCATATTTATATTCCTTTTATTTCTTTGAAAATAGGTTCCTTCTTTAGAAACTTGAAAATCATTATTTTCCTAAGTGGGTTTACAAATTAATTAATTGATTTTATCTTAACTTTGAAAACTAGTTTACTTCTTGGTTTTTATTATGAAGTTCAAAAGACTTTAATCCTAAGCTTTTTGTGAAAAATTTGTATACCAACCAATTATTTTTACTAAGCCTTAAGTTATCATATTATAAAAAGAAGGTGTTTATTTCCTTTATTTCCTTGGTAAAACCATCATTGTTGTCATTTGAGAAAACTTTGAGAAAGCTTAAGAAATTGTTGCAAAAATCCATTTTCTAAGTTGTTGATGACAACTCATTTATTTAGTGACTAGTTACATAATAAAAAGTTTAGTTTCAAGTTCTTTTATTAAAGAAAAATCCCACTTTAAATATTGTTAAGACAATATCATAATGAAGATGTATGTATTATGAGCATGCAATATGGAAATGATGAAAATATTGAAGCAAGATAATAATAATATCAAGTATTACGAACCTTAGCTTCATTAAGGTAACTCAGTTAAGTATTGGGAGCCTTAGCTTCATCAATGCATCCCAAAACTAAGTCCCAAAAAAGAAAAAAAAAAGAAAAAGAAAGAAAGAAAAAACAATAATATTAATAAGCTTGTTAGTGAGTTAGTGAGCATTTAGGCTCTAGAATATAGATATATATAGATAGATAGTAACATATATATAAAGTTAGGTTAGAAGCATGATAACAACAACAACAACAATAATATGTACATAAGCAAATCAACATAATAGTAAAATAACATAATATGAAATTTATTCATGAGCAAGAACAAAATATGAACATAGTATTGCTTCTATAATATTTGAATGTTTAAAAAACATACACCATGGTCATATTAAGTTACATAAAAATGATAGAAGAATATGGGTAAGAGCATTTCCCTAAAGAGATAATATGGAAGTGGTAATGTTGAGAAAGTTTTGATAGTATTTATGTGTGTAGAAAGTGTGTAGGAAAAATTGGGTAGTAAAGAGAAAGAAAAAGGAGATTTTTGGGAGAGAGTGTTTGTGGAGAGAATTTAGGAGAGTTTTAGTATGGTAAATGAATATGTGAAAGAAATGGAGGGAGATGGGGTATTTACAGAATTTTTGAAGTGAAAATTGTGTGAATTAAATAAATTGAAATAGAATATAAAATATGGATGATGGAGAGAGAGAGGTGCTGGCGTGACTTGTAGAGAAGAGAGAAAGAGTGATCTTTGATTTGTTTTGTATTTTTGTTAATTAAAAGTAATAAGATGTAAGGTTTGATGTGAATAAAGATGTATGAGAAAAGTAAAAAGTAGAAATAGGTATAGAAAAGTAGCGATAGGTGAATAGTAATGAATAGTATAGAATAGTACTACAATTTAATATTCTTAGTAATGAAAATACGCGTAATTAAGCTATATCTGATATTTTTAGATATCTAAAAATTATAAAACTGATATTTTTAAAATCCTTGTATTTTTACAAGTTTATTAGCATTATCGGAATATTTTTGTTGTCAGGGGTACCAGGACACGATTTTGGAAAACTGATCTCGTTAGGATCTGAAAGATACTAAAAACTACCAAATATGACATTTTTATGCTTCTTATATTATTACAAACTATTATCTCAATTTCGTTGTTTCAGGGTTTGGAGCACGGGATTGTCAGATCTAATCTACTGGGGTTTGATGAATATTTGTTGACCTTAGGGTTTCCGATTGACTTCGATTTAGGGTTTAAGCGTAAACCATAGCATAAAATCTAGGGGATTACAACACCATGATAAAGAAAAAAAAAGTGGTCATAGGGAAACATGCCTAGCATTTGGATGCTAATTACAATTCACATGACTGGACTACTAGTCATACTAGTGTTTGGATGCCATGTCCTGAGGCACGTATGGCATCCGGATGCTAACTGCAGTACTACTAGGTCCTAAATAATGTAAACAAACATAAATATAATGCGGAAATTGCACAAATATAACCAATTCATTTTACATACGTGTTTTACTATAAGTATAACTTAACACAAACAAGTAAATAATTGTCCAATATATTTCCTCATCAAAATTCAATTTGAAAATTTTGGTTTAACAATTAACCCCTTTTTTTATGAGGAAAACCATTGTACAATTAACTCCCCATCAACACAATACTCTCTCTCTTTCTACTTAAGCATTCGAGTTTAAGTAAAAATTTGGGAAATAGATTCAAAAATATGATGTTTAACCTATGGCAATACAAGTTACATGTATGGGGTGAAATATGTACACACTTAACACAAGCATTTTAATTGTACATCCAATATTTCTCCTCCTATGAACTCATCGAAAAGGGGGAAAAAAACATTTCATGCCATGAGAAGGAAGATAGACTCAAAAAACATGCATATATTTCTCCTACCGTCTAGAAGTTGTTGGCTTAGAATCTGGACGCTACATGACAAGAAAATTCAAACTCAACATGAACAAACTTAATTTCTAAAAGTGCATGAACCAAAGTTTGTTCAAACTATCATTTCACACTTGTGTGGCCATATCAAACATACATATTTTAACATAACAAAAATATATGCACATTTTGATCCCTAGATGCATGACATTTCTTCAAAAAAGGCACAAATCTATCGAAAATTATTTTCATGCGAATTTTTCCTTCATACAAGTTTAATGTCCAACATTAAGCATGAAAAAAAATATTATTTTAGCACCATATTCAAAATAAACCAATTTCACACATTTAAAGCTCATTTTTTCACATATTAGCTCTATCCATGCACAAGGATTTCTTATAGCACAAAAATCGCACCATCAAGGCATATCAACTCATATGAGCGCAACATTTAAGAGCATGAAACATAGATTTCAAGCAAGTTACGATAATACTTATCTATGTCCTTAAAGCACCTTATAGGTACTTACAAAATCAAAATCCATTTCTTTAGCACCTATTTATGTTTGGATCCTTTTAGGTTAGTGACAACAACTATTTCTCTCTTACAATTCCACACAAACTTGCTTTTGTAATTTAAATGCATATTTTTCCTTGTTGCACAATTGTGTGTAACATGATCAACTCTACCATAGTCATTGCAAGTTTCAGATGTAGCTCTTACAAACCAAACAGCGTAAGACTTGCAAGTATTGTTTTCATTATAATCAATTCCATGCTTATTTAAATCACACTTTTGTTTTCCAAGAAGTATGTTAAATTTCTTTTCATCTTCAATGAATTTGGATATGGTTGCCTTGGAATCATTTAAGGTATTTCAACATTTCATATTCCTTTAATGAGTTATTTTCAATATCAATCAAATCTAATTCAATTTTCAACTTTTTATTACTTTTCTTTAACACATCATTCTCTAATCTCAAAATTTTAATTTCTTCACATAGCTTATTAATATGTCATTTAATCAAATAAAAATATGTGCCAATACTACCCTATGATTACATTTAGGTAAGTATACTGAACAATAGTATAGTAAACAAGTGCAAGTATCGTTCCTACAAGGATCTTTTCAAATAATAGTAATCACCTTATGCATATCACCTAACCTATCAAAATTTAATTTTTCTCAATTAACTAATATTATTATGACTAAACTAACTATATTTATCATTTCAACTAATAATCATGAGTCATGATTTTTAACTAATTCAAATTTATTACAAGATTACCTAGACTTGGATTATCCCTAACCTTGACATGAAACTATCAAACCTTAGAAAGATTATATTAATTTTCTTGAACTACAAAATTCCTTTATTAAATTGATATCTTTCTCAAGATTATCAATTGTCAACCCTACATTTATTAAGGGAATCTCTTGTTTAGCCAATGAAACCCAAAATTGGATTAAGAATGGGGAATTTTTTTAATAAAATTAAATTGATGCAGAAGATTTTCATTAGTCTATCTCTAGAATTACGATAGATCTTATCAATTACATAGATCTATTTATAAATGTAATTTCTCAATTAATTTTCATCAAATAATTCAAGAATTCATACACAAGTAGTAATATAAATTTAAGATAGCAATTAATAACATGAATTTCTTCAACTTTTCTACTTTAATTGTTTATATTATAAAAATTATAATATAAACAATTAAACTAGAAAAGTTGAGAAATTCATGATTCAAAACTCCTTTCTACTAATGAATCTTGCAATTCTTGATCTTTACAATGTTCTTAACTTGTTTTCCAATTGCTTCTCTCTTTAAAATGTTTAGAAGTTCAATAAAGAAGTTGTCATTGAGGAAGAAGATGTCATATTTATAATATCTCTTATCCTGGCTCAAAAATATCAAAACAAATCTTTTTCAAATCTTTTTGAATCCTTAGATGACCATGGAATACCCGTGGTGGCTTCTGACCCTAATTTTCCTCTATTAAATCTTTGGTTCATTGCCACCTATCAACATAGGCATGTTGCCAAGGTTATGGTAGATTCTTCCTTATTAAATCTCTTAACTAAACTTCATTACACTCTTCACAATGGGCATGGTGAAGCCCATGCTGAACCAACTTGCTTCAAATCTTCGTCAAAACTTGAATAAATCATCTTTTTCATCTCAAAAACATAAAATACCTAAAAATCACAATTTAGTAAAAATAAGTACCAATTCTTTGTTTTAATCATCAAAATATTCAAAGGGTAAATTACACGAGAAAGTATCAATATGTGGGAGTAAGTTTATTTAAGGTATCAATATTTAGAGTAATTAAAAAGAGCTATTAATATTTGGAGTGGTTATAAAAGAGGTATCGGTAATGGATCATCATTGATGTCGTTGATGCCATTCCATTGAGTGCCACATGTTAAGAGGAGAGTTACTTTCATATTTCAATGAAGGGTAAATTATAATGAAAGATCTTAACATTTGGGTATAAATTCATTTGAGGTCCCAACGTTTGGTTCAAAAGAGATCACAACGTTTGGAGAAATTGGTCAATTAAGATCTCCATTGACACATGTCAATAGAATAAATTTTAATTAAAACTTAAAAGATCCATCGCATTGTGACAAATGTCAATGGAAACTTTAATTGACCCACTTCTCCAAACGTTGGACCTTTTGAATTACTAAAAATATTGGGACCTCAAATGAACTTATCCCTAAACATTAGGATCTTCTTATGTAATTTTAGTAAATTGAAGATATATAAAACTAAGGAAAGAAAGAAAAGAAAAGAAAACTAAAAAACCCAATGGGTTTATTGAAAGTTCCAGTGACATTTGAATCGTGTAGTGATGTTGGATTCATGGTAAGGTTCGGCAAAATAGCTTGGGTTGAAGGGTAAGGATGGTTTGGTGATGGAGCGACTTGGTTCTAATTTGATGAGGTTCGAAGGGGTTTGGTAGTGTTAAGACAAGTCTAGTTTGACAGAGTTAAGTTGACTTGGTCATATGTTGGTGAGTTCAATGAAAGTGGAAGCCATCTACAATTATGGGGAAGATGGTAGGTTCGATAATTTTGGTGAGGGTCTTTAGTCTTTTCAGATGATACTTGGAATCTATTGTATCTGAGTTCGAAGGTGCATTGACTTGACTCTAGTATCAAGGTTAGTAAAGCTGTAGGGGTCAATGGTAGTGATGCCAAGCTTGTTGAAGGCCAAGTAGACTCTATTTTTAAAGAGAAAGGGTGAAAGTTCTAGAAAAAGATAGGGAACATGGGTTTGTTTTAAGTGACTCACGATTCATGAATAAGTATAGGTTGGTTCATATCATGGTCTAGCTATGAAGATAATGGAGATGAATTCAATTGAATGAAGTTTTTGAGAGAGAGAGAGAGAGAGAGAATTAAGGAAGAAAAGGGGTGAGGAAGATGATGGGCTTAGTTTTTTTTTTCCTTTTTCCCCTCAATGGGTTGGATCTAAAATTGTAACCCCCAAAGTTTTCACACTAGTACATCAAATAGAGTAGCAAGTTCACAATAGACAGTGAATCTATGAACAATCAAAAACCTTAAATGAGAACTATGAATAGTCATGAGCTCATTAATAGCTTAAAACCCAAATAGAATTTTTCCATAATAAAAGATACCAAAGACAAGATTTCATATCTCGAGTCAATAACTCAACAAGTAATCATAATAAGCGTTAGATTTCAAGTGCAATAGAAGATGATTAATTTATAGAGCCTATTGGTTATAGAATGACAGTTTAAAGATGAATTACTAAGATTACAAAATATACGATAGGACCAAAAATATATCAATATCTATAAATCTAGACATCAAATAAAAACTTGAATTTCACCAACATTTTAGTTAGGAAATTACGAGTCTATGGAGACTAAAACCCTAATTTGACCTATAAGCCCAAACTTTAATTGCATAGCTAAAAACCCTAAAAATATTCAATCACGTAAACTTTAAATCCAAGATTTTAACTCAAGAATAATCTAAGATTAATGTAAAGGTTTTAGGTGAACTTTAAAAGTTGTTTTCTTCAAATAACTGATATATTTATACGCGTATGACTAATATACTATGAGATAGCTTAGATATTGACCTTTTCATGCCTTTAAATAATATAAACACGTGACAATTACTCATTTGAATGTCTTGAACCATCCATCACAAGAAAGAAGAGCAGAAGCGCCATCTTGCTTATAAGACCATCCAAAATTCCTTAGAATCAAAGTTTCAACCATTGTAAATGGCATTTGTTCTAAATCTAAATAAAATCATTGCATTAATGGTTGACATGACATAAAACAAACTTAGATATCTTCTTTCCTACACTACTCGATCGTGGACCTACCTTGTTGTATTAAGACATGAAATTTAGATGTTTTTAAAGGCTTTATAAGCAATCATTGCAATTGAAACTTGGCACCAATCAACACTTTCTAAATAAAGCTTTTAAGTGGCGAAATATGGACCACAGGATCCTCCTTTCTTCACATGGCCAAATCCGCAAAACCCTAATCCCCTTGGACCTTGACCACAATTTCAACACATGCCAATATCCCTAGCCAAATCATTGCATGATCTTTCCATTTAATGCATCTAATGAACAAAAGACAAACCAAACCCTAGAAATCCCTTTAAGTTGCCGTGAGATTCATTACATATACTCTTCACACATCAACATCATCAAATTTCTTATATCTTCATCCAATCAAAACCAATCCTTCTAATTAATGCTCCTTAGGAACAACGAGACAAATGAGGACATAAAAGCCCTTGAATTGCTGTGACCTTTACCCCTTTGTACGTGAGAATAAATCAACACCAAGTACAAAATTAACATCACAAACTCCTTCGCTTTCCAACATCAAAATCATGAACTCCAAAGTCAAGTACCCTACTTCCTTTTCAACGAAACGTACCCTTTATACCTAGTCAAAAAGCTCCTAGACAATCAGTAGAAATCTCAACATCTAAAGATCACAAGTTAAAGGTAAGGAATTGTCTCAATCAAGTATATTATTATCAGAATTTCAACAACTCAATTTCTAATTTCTTTCTCTAGGGTTCGATCATTATAAAGAGGGTGGATATCATTCTCAAACTTTATCAAATCAAGGTAAACTCTACACTTTCCTAAAGCCTATACCATGCCCATATGTAGATAAATAGAAAAATCAATGGAATGAGTAGCATATTGCATGCTATAAGTTCGGTTACCTTGGGAAAATTAGGAATCAACATCATACTTTTGTGACTTTAAGTGATCCATATCATACTCTAAGCATATAATATTTAATAGTGAATTTCCTGAAAAACAAATTAGAAATTACAAGTATGGTCCCTCATGTATTTCGGCCAACTTGAGAAAGGAGACATACCATGTGTATTCTATAATGAAACATAGCTTACACTAAGTAATATGAACATATGGTACAATCTAAGGAATAAAATTTAGCTATTGTGAACATGTGTATGCCTATAGGAAGTTTTTACACTATAGGAGAATTGAAGAGAAATCCATGATTGAAGAAACAAATGAATCATACTTAGAACCCAGAAGCCTTAAGGAAGTTGATTATGTAATTAGATTCAAGAATGAACCTATGCTTAAGCATGTAAAACTCGACACGTGTAGATATATTAGGGTTTCCAAAATAAAGTCAATATAGTTCATGAACATAATAAATATCTTGATGATTTCACCTGGGAACAAGTGTTAAAACTCTAAATACCCTACTATAGGTCTCAACATACTTAATAAATAGGGTTATAGTGCTTAGTTGAATATGAACCTAAGAAATCATAGTTAATAGGATCAAGATAATCAAGGATATAACATAGATTAAGATCAAGAGAAACATAATGAAAATAAACCTAAACCTAGTATTTGACCAACATAAGAAAAGTGAACTAAAGATAAGCTTGATTAAACCAATGACACAAATATTAGATGAGGATATTAACTTGGAAAGAGAATAAAAAACTCAAAACAAGGCATATAGGTACATAAAGTACCTCTTGGGTCCTTTAAGTTTAAGAAAAGCAAAATATGTAATTTGAATGATTTGATTTAATCATTAGATAGTACTTGGAATAAGCTTTTCAACGCCTATTCATATGTAATAATCCGAGTTAAAATGAATATTATAGCTTAGTTGAAGATTAAGTGATAAAAACCAATCTTTAAGATCATTTAGGGTACTTTTCCTAAGAAAAATCCATTATTGCAAACTTTATAAAATACCAAGGAATAGTAGACTTCGTGAGCTCTAAAATGACGATTTATATAATAAACTGGATTAGAAATGAGGAAACAGTACAAGAAACAATAAAAACCAAGTTTAGGAACACTGAAGCACTAAAAAGGTCCACTACATAATTTTATGTATTATTGATGAATGTCTTGATTCATCCAATAGATGGTTCTGACTCACATTTGGATTTTCACCTAATTATTACAATTGATCAAGATGAGTAAGCGAGTAACTTTGATCTATCACATTGTTTGTGTCTGTAGTGTAGTTGCTCTTATAGAAGAATATTCCTAATGAAATTGATATGAATGCAGGGACGAGTTCAATGCATGTTATATGCTGTATGCAATTGGTGTTAAGCTATAATGTTAAAAGTGATAAAAGATCTTATTGTCACTAATGTATGAACTATGAAGCATGTTGATAATTGTCTGTGTTATGAGTGGTCATTTTAAGAATTGTTTAAAACTATATGACTCATAAGTAAAATGGACATATATTGCTCAACTTGCATAAAAAGGTGTAATAGCTCGCTATGTGTTAGTATTTCGGTTTTTTGGTAAGGCTTGATTTTTCTAGATGAAATGTTCCTAGTTCTATGCAAAGTTACCTTTATTTCATTTGGTTCCATAGGAACTAACTGGTGAATGAAGGAATGTTGCCCGTGGTATCGACATGAAATGACTGACACTTAATGGGTTTCTAAGTCTAAAGGAAATGAGTGATTAAGACACCCATAAAATAAATGATAATTGATTTGAGAATTATTGGTATTGTATTCTTAGTCTCTTCTTTGCAGGTGGTCATTAAGGATTGGTTCCCTAGTTAGATTCCTTCAGCCCCAATGAGAGGATATAAATCTACATCCTATTTGGATTTCTAGTTATCTAAGCTTGTACTTGACTATATGATTAACTGATGCATTGCATATAGTTGCTAATGGCTTGTTTCATATGCGGTATTTTGGTTACTTCATTGAGTTGTGGTTTATGCTCACATCCCTACAGCTTTTTCAGTGTACTCCTTCGACCATGGCTTTTGTCTTCCCAGCTATGCACTGGTAAGGATCTAAAGCTAGAAGGAATTCGGGTTTAGTAGGAAACTATTAAAGAAGATATGATAGATGTACTTGTCACGCCCCAAAGGTACCCTAAACGTAACAGTCCGTCACACTCAATATTAAAGCTTAAGTGTGACAACCTTAGCCACTCCCAAAAGCTTTGATATTAAGTAAGGCGTGCTCTCACAAATTTAGAGGACCATACAAGGAATTATGAAGCTTAAGAAGATATAATAACATGTTAAGAAAAGAGGATTCATAATATTCATTTACTTATAACAATGATCTTCACAAACTTAGGGACATTTCCCTAATTCACTAATCTATTACAAGAATATTTGTACATCTTTTTCAATACTAAACTTCATCTAAAAATTTCTTACTCAAAAGAAAATACCTGACTATAGAGTCCTCGTGGCCTCAACCATAGATAAGGGAACTGCAAAAGATATCTATAGGGGTATAAGCTAACAGGCTTAGTGAGAACTATTTCCATAAATAACTTCTTGTAACAAAATTTCAAGCAAGTTGTTTTAATCAAACAAATGGAATGCAACATACACGGGCAAACAAGGCATATAGTTTTCTGGGAACTATATGTTAAATGGATTTGCACCCTCCATTCAGGGTTTGGTGATACATAACCTCAAACAAGTAGTTTTAGTAAAAAGATTTATGCTTTCGACCAACATCGCCAAGCATATGGAGTCTATTTGAATTGAGCCTTGCTTTCGGATCTTCCGCCAAGCATTTCCTTAACATCGCCAAGTAATCACTTTCGGACACTCCGCCAAGTGTTGCTTTCGACATGAGCTTACTATCCTTCTCACCCAAGGATAATAACCCAAATGCAATGTGACTTACTTCATGGTATGCATGAATCCATTTATTTATGATATCATAACATTATTATTATCAAATTTAAGGCAATCAAAGAATCTCATACAAGGCAAGTGTTATACTAAAACAAACATTTAAATCAATTCCGCCTCGATATTCTTAGGATTCTTTCAAAGAATTATTTTACATACATATCCATTTGTCTTTTCCAAGCTCTAATGCAACTAAATTATAAGCACAACAAGTATAACATTTAAAGGAAATAAACTCACGATGCCATGTCGACTATTCTTCTATACGGATGAGTCGTTCACACATTCTCAATCGAAATAATCTTCGGGATATAGGTATCCTTCTCGGAGTCACCTAACCAAGAAAATACCCAAAATGAGTATTTCTTGATGATTTTCTTGAATTTTGACAAGCCAATGTTAAAAGAACGTTAAAGTTCGTATAAAGGAAAGTTCCAACTTAAAATGGCCATAACTTGGTCATTTTAACTCAGAATCGCGCATATAATATACCGATTTCCACCTACTCGAAAAGATCTATTCATTTCTAAAATTATTTTTATCAAACTCAACCATTTAGGACCCAAAACAGTAGCGATAAAATTCACCATGAATTTTCCAACTCAAAAACAACTTTAGTCCAATCATCCAAAAATTTATTTGATAAATACTTAGTTATCTGTATAGTTGAAAAATCCTCTTTTTATAGCTACATAGCTCATATTTATTCATGTTCAAGTGTTTGTTGTCCAATCATGTTTCTTGAGTAAAGAAATATTAATTAGAAGTTTAGAAAACTATAGTTTTTCAAGAAATTTATTTTGTGATTGGTTTTGAAATGAATACTTCGATTCTTTTGGTTTTCAAAGAATTACTTTATTTTTTACTTATTACTTTTCTAGATGACTTTTCAAAAATAATTTTTCTTTTTTCTAAATTCTTGTGTTGGTCCTATGTATGTTCTACACATTCCTTCTTTGACTATTTATTTTGAAAAGATCTAAACTTGAAAATCCTCACTTTTTGCTTCTTAAGGTTTTTGCTATGTTATGCTTTCGTAGAAATCATTTTGTATCAAAAATCATTTTCTTTTGAAAAACGTGGGATAATAATTGATTTAAAAGCTTTTCATAACAAAAGTAGTTTCTAAAATTGTAGTGGGTTCTTTTGTAACTTGAAAAGAATGATTTTATTTTTATTAAATAATACATTTTATACTTCACATAAACTTATCTCTAAGTAGTAAAATCTCTTTTTGTCAATTATTTTTAGAACTTGAAATTTTGGACAGCAATCTAAATGAACATGATTTATGAGAAATAATAGTAAACAAAAATAACATAAATAATAAAGTCAAGTATTGGGAGTCTTACCTTTTTCAAGGCTCCCGGGACTAAGAAGTAGACTAGTCCCAAAATAAAAATAAAATGAAAGAAGGAAAAATTTGTTTTGACTTGATGAGGACAAGTCCAAGACTAGAGACTAGTCTTAAAATAACAAGGAATGAATAAATAAATTGCAATTGAATAAATAAATAAATAAATAAATTGCATAAAATAAATAAATTACAAATGAGATTATATGCTCTAAAGAATATGTATATATATATATAATAATACTTCGATATAGTAACAATAATATGAATAAAAATAATAACATAACATAAATAGATTTTGATGAACAAGAACAATACATGAACATAATGTAGCTTCCATAACATTTAGTCTTTGGAAACTTACACTATGGTCATATAAAGTTACATGATATGAGAAGAAGAAAAACAATAGGAAATGGTTACCTAAAGAAGACTTTGGTAGTAGTACTAGATGGTTTTTTTTTTTTTTTTTTTTGTAGGTAGAAGTTGTTTTGAATTATTTTGAGAGAGTTTTGGGAGGATATTTGGAGAGAGTTTCGAGAAGAATTTGAGAGAGTTTTTGTAGAGAATTTGTGGGTAGTAAATGTATGAAAGAAGTGAAAGAGGAGGGGTATTTATAGGAAAAAGTGGAGTAATTTTTGCATGATTAAATTAAATAAAAATTGAAACAAATTGAGAAGAGAGGGGGAGGGGCATGCGTCGGCCATCATGGAGAGGAGAGAGGGAGTGATTTAATTTTTGTATTTTTGATTAAATGTAATAATAAGTAAGGTAGATGTGAAATAAAGTTATGGGAAAGGTAAAAAGTAAAGATTATAGGTTATGGTGTGTGTAAGAGTAGGTGTAAGAAAAAGCAGAGATAAAAGAAAAGTGTAGAATAGTAAGGAATAGTGTAATGTAAAGTAGATATGATTAATAAAGTATCAGTAGTAAGAAAATATGCATATAATTGCGATATCTGTTATTTTTACTTACCGACAAATTATAAAACTAATATTTTTGAAAATCTATATTTTTACGAGTCTAATGGTATATTCGGAATATCTTTACTATTCCAGGCTCTGGGACACGTTTTTCAAAAACTATGTCCGATCGGGTTCAAAACGAGTTGTGGTTTTACTAATCGGATCTTTTTACGCTTCCTTGGGTAATTACGCACTATTCTATACTCTAAACTCCTACTTCTTCTTACCGAGTTGCTTATTCGGGATTGTCGGAGTTAAACTATTACGTCTAACTAGGGTTTTGTTGACTTTTAGAGTTTCGGTTGACCTCCGGTTTAGGGTTTTAGGCTAAACTGATTCAAAAATTTGGGGTTTACAGTACTAGAATTACTTTTACGTTTCTAAGTCTTTAAATTTACAGAAATGGTTTATAATAATTTAGTTACTAGAAAATGATGTAGCTTTATTTTATCCGTTATGACGTGACTTACATATATATATCATTTCTTATCAAGCAACTAAAGATCCTATTTTGTAAGTCATTCTCCTTAGAGTAACTAGATATATCATGCAAGACGATCCCTCTAATGTTTTCCTAACATAATGGCAACATCGGTTTAATTCATGAGTGTCATGTTACTACTTGGGTATCCTCTAGGCTGTGACAAAAATTATATGTAAATATGAAAATAATCCTTATCCCGACACATGGCATGTAACGGAACATCGTTAATGGCATCACTCACAAACCATTAGTGGTAACTTAAATGACTTACTTGGCGTAATATTAATACCTCTTTTTAACCACTGCAAACATTGATACAATGGATGAACTTACTCTCAAACATTGATATCTTCCAACATAATTTACCCTATATCCAAATTAAGCTCAAAATATCCTTACTAATTGAGGATTAATTTTCATTTATCACTTCTCATTTCGTTCTGTATTTACTTTTTAAAACGTCAAATTCTTCTCCTACTCTCGTCATTATAGATTTTAGCATACTACATTTCTTATGCTTTCTAATCAATTAATCACATAATTTTTCATGCATATCACATAATTCATTGTATGATATATTAGAGAAAAGAAGGCATACATCATCATATAAAGCCATGAAGCACACATCATTTTCCTCATTGCTAGAATCTTTATTACTCCAAGTGGCAATCATGGCTTCCTTGTTTGACTTTTTATTAGCCTTCTTGAGCTCTGTACAATAATGTTGTATGTGGCTAGGTTTATTGCACTTGAAGCATGTAATTAATTTCTTCTTCTCTTATTTGAGTCAGACTCATCTTTTTCTTCAATATTTTGTTGAATTTTAAGTACTTTATGAGCTTCTTTGTTATTTTGTCCAATTCTTCATCACTATCCTCTCCACTCTCTTCATCTTCACTTGAGTAGAGCATGAGGCTTTGAGGGCTATTTGCTTCATGGGTTTTAAGGGTGCCAAAGAGCTACTCTTTGTTCATTTTGTTCAAATCATGTTCCTCCTCGAGAAGGTCTTACCTCCTAATCCTTTGGCAATGACCTTAGAAATTTGGAATAAATTTCTACAGCAATGAAGTTCTTACCAAGGATGTTCAAGGATTTATAATGTTGGCGAACCTATTATGCATGTCATCTATTGAATTATTAGGTTCCATTTTAAAGCTTTCAAATTGTCTACAAAGCAAACTTATTTTTGTATCTTTAACTCTAGTTGTTCCTCCATAAGTTTTATCCAATTCATCCCATATTTGTTTAGTATTTTCACTTGACCTACAATGTAAAATATTCACAGTAATTTTATTTAATCGAACCATTTCCATTTTTGCTTTAGTACAATTCTTTTCTTCTTTCCTCTCTATTTCTATAGACCATCATTCACAATATTTCATAGCATTCTATCTTGAACATTAGGATATATTTTTATCCTATACTTCTAATATGGATAATTATTTCCTATTAAAAGATGTGGCCTATTTATAGCTTGTCATTCTAAAAAAACTAGTGTGTTTATAGCTATGATATTTTCTGTAAAGGCAGATTAAGCACCCAGACCTAAAGACAAGCTTTGATATCAATTGTTAGAATCTATCTAGCACCTAGGATAAACTCAAGGAGAGTGGGGGTAAGGGATGATTAAGTCTTAAAACTAATTTATCCCTTGTTAACAAGTAAGCAAGAATAATAAGTAAATTAGAACAAATTAAAGAGATAGGGAAAGAGAAACAAGTTGCAATATAACATGGAGTGTGGTTCGCCCTTCAGTTTCCACGGTCCTACAAATGCCTCCTAGTGGAAGACTCCACACCATACTTTAATCAAATCAAACCATGCTCCTACGGAGCTACACCATAACCATACAAACACAAGAAGAAAATTCTCATAAAATTGCGACTTTACAATAAATATCCTATCACTCTAGGTATAACCCAACACTCCTAAATTCTCTCAAAATATACTAGAGTAGTGCCTTACAAAGATGTGCAAGTGCAATAAAAAAAATGACACTACTCAACCCTCTATCTTACAAGATACAACAAAAGGAGCACAAAAGTAAATTCAAACAAGAGAGTAATATGAGAGAATAAATTTCACCTTAACCGACTCAACTAACTACTTAAAACTTGTCCAAAACCTCATATTTATATCTTCACTAAACAATGGTCGTTGGTCCTTTTTCCCCTAAAACGTCCTTATATTAAATACTTTAACAGCTTGTTTCTTGTCAACTAGTGTCCAGATGTCATAGGTTACCATCTGGACACCACCTGCAAAAATAAATATAGGGTTATAAATCTAACAAGTGTTTGGACACCACACTCTAGCATCTAGGCATTAGCTCACTACACCATGACCAGAAAACATTTGGGTCATGTGAAGCATTCCTAACTTTTGGATGCTGACCCCTAACATCAGGACGTTGGCTACAATTCACATGACTAGAATTCTGATCATGCTAGTGTCGGATGCCATGTCCTAAGACACGTATGACTTTCAGACGTTAGCTGCAATGCAGCTTTATCTTCTAACAATATAAACAAACACAAATATAATGCAAAACTGCATAAGCGCAACCACAACCAACTCATATTACACACATGTTTTGTTGACTAAGTGTAACTTAACCTAAACAAATGAGTAATTATGTAATCCATTTCCTCATTAAAATTCAACTTAAGCCCTTTGATTCAACAAATCTCCAAAGTCAAACTTATCCTACTAGAGAATTTTTTAAAGATCTCTATCCAATTAAGGTTACTATGTGTGGAAGAAGTAAGATTGAGACTCCATGCCCTCATAGTAAGCAAGTCAATTGCATTGCTCTACTCTTACTATATATGACAAAGCTTGCCATTAATATCCTTCAATAGAATTTGCACCTAAGAGATATCATTCATAAACCACTGTTTTGTTTAGATACATCATTGGGATGTTTAAGGGTCTAAGTAAGTTTTTGTGTCTCATTTAGGCAATTCTTTTATAATATTTCATCGTATCTAATATTATTTACGCACATATCCAATTATTTCCCACATTTATAATCAAAACCTTCTCAAACAATAATTTTCTAAGTCTTATTTTTATGCCTGCCTTTGTGCTATATTTTGATATTGACAATGAGGAAGAGGAGGAGCTACAAGAAGATGTAAATGCAGTCTTGATACCTTTGATGAAGAAATAGATGCGAGGGATGAAGAGGGAGGTAAGTTGATGATAATGGTTGTGAAGTAACCTTGACTATGGACTCATCAATAAATAATGAGTGGCAAGAGAAATTATTTCAATGACTGTAGAGTAAATGGAGATGTTTTGCTTTTATTGCTACACCAATGTGACAACTGTAGCAATTGTTGATAAACTAGATTTACATACCCACATCGCTACCAATTGCACTAGTTAAATGACAATGGTGTTTTACATATGATTAAGTAAAAACAAACTCCTATCTCTTGAAGGAATATGTATAGTGATGAAGTTCCATGTGATGTAGCAACGATGAGTGCATCCCATCTACTTTAGGCAGGTCGTGAACTTTTTATAGGATAATGGTCATAGACTTTCCATAGGAGAGTATTAGAATGATGGTTACCACAATACATGCATTCGAGGAGGATAGGAAGATTGGTATCACTACTTCCTATGAGTCTTAGGAATGTATATGTTATGAGCTGACTAGTCGTGGCTAGACTGATGAGATATCAATATAGGGACAACTTATAGTATCATTATAGAGTTATATATCCATATGAAATACATCTATTTGTGATTATTGGTGCATGTTATGGGTTGGAACTCTGGAGATAAATAGCACTTCGAAGTTGGTAAGCATTAAAATTGATTGCCTATCCCTTATAGTTCATAAGGGTTGAGAAAAAATAGCTATTATTTGCTTTGCGTGAATAATTAAGAAGATGTGAAAACATGTACCTATGTTTTCTATTAATGCGATCGTATAAACATAAGAGATTTATTATGGTTTTGTGATGGCATGCGTTGTTTATCGATTTGGTACAATTAGTCCCCGGAACTCCACTCACTGAGGTATTATCCGCTTTGGTTATACGCCACACGGTTTTATCCTTTTGGTGCCAGCGATTCCCAGAGAGTCGCCCATATTGGGATTGCTCTTCCAAAGCACACTTAACCTTAAAGTTCTAACCAACTCTAAGCTATTACACCAAAAGACACCTCTGTGATTAAAATTCCACAACCTATATATGAGGGGTATCACATATTCCCCCACTTATAGAATTAATGCCTCGTCAATTTTGTTACATAGGTCCATAATCACACCAAGCAGTAAGGATACACTCTTCCACTTCTGGCTAGTGAACTGCTCTGCTATCACCTGTAACGCCCAGAACTCCTCCACCAAGGTATTGTTTGCTTTGGTCACGCGTGGTGCAGTTTTATCTGTTTAGCGCCAGCACTTCCCAGGAATTACTCTACCCAGAGCACGCTTAACTTTAGAGTTCTAACCAACTCTAAGCCATTACACCAAAAGGCGTCTCTGTGATTAAAATTCCACAATCTATATATGAGAGGTTATGACACCATTTTTTTATACAAACTATTATCTGTTGAAACTCGTGATTATTTAAAAAAATTACTAAAATATTATTTATATATCAAAATTACCAAAATATTATTACAATATCACATTTATTACTTGCGACATAACATTTTTAGTATATGTTAAATATATAATAAATACGATACTCATCAAAAAGTGAGTATTGCATTTAATACATGCGAGAGAACCTGCTATGATATTAATATAATTTTTTTATATTTAATTGATATTTATGTATTTTTTTTCCTAGCACATCAATAAACAAAAATTCATCTCACTTTTACCATTGGGGTATATACTGGAAATTAGGTACTCGATCACTAGGCGTAAGATGACTTTTTTGAAAAATGTGGAAATTTTCCAAATGAAAATCAATGCAAATTTTCTTCAACACTATTGACTATATTTAGATTTGCCTCATGAAAACTTCTACAGTCCCATCAATTATGATTATAAATGAGTTGGGCCAAGTTCGGTTTTGGAAGGCTTAAGCTTGGCTCATTAAGGATTCATGAGTTGAACTCGGTTCGTAAGCTCGTTTAACTTGATGAGCCTAAACTCGAGCTCGTTTACATAAAAAAAATATATTTGATTATATTTACAATATTATGTTAACGTAAATAATTATGTCTAATATTATATTATATTAATACAAATAATTCTATATAATACTATATTATCTTATAAAAAAATTATTCACGAGTCTGCTCGTAAGCTTTAACAAGCCAACTCGTAAGCCAAAGGAAAAGTTTTGTCTCAACTCGTTTAACTAAGTGAGCTTTATTTTGAGCTTGAGCTTGGCTCATTTATTAAACAAACTTGAGCCAAGCCTTGCCTAAACAAGTGGAGCCCTACCATCAACAAAATCATTTAATCAATAATTTGATCATTATAATAAATATAGTAATTAATATATAAATTATTTTAATAGTGTGATTATAGTTAGATATGAACTTGAGTTGTTAAATAATAGACGGGATCAGTCCATTAAAATTAAGTGATATCACTAATTTTTCTGCCACATGTTAGTGTGAGGTTCACATCTATGGGAGTTTTTATGGTCTCGTCGATAAGACCATCCAGTCAATCATCTAACCGTTTAAATAAATATAATAATTGAAATATTAACTATTTTAGTAATTCGATCATGATTAGGTATGATTTGAGCTATTAGATGATAATGAGACCATAGAATTTTCCGATATCTATATCAATGAACTAAAGTTCTTATAGGATTTATATGCCGAATATTATTAGTTCATTACTACACTGCACTGTGGCTATGGTTGGACCATGCAACCTTGCATAGCCTTTTGACATCTCCAACATGTCAAGCGTACTCACCTGTTCTTATTTCCTCGTTCTGTCCGAATATAACATAATATTCCTTAAATAATTGATAATAGAACATCGGGTTATATACTTTTGTTCCCTTCATCAACTTTGATTCCTAAAGAACTGTGTCTAAACGTTTTGTTCAGCTTTCTGCTTTCGTATTCCATACTCTTTCATCATGTTTGCACACTCGGACTTTTTAATCTTTCATACTTTATAATGTTGCTCATATAGAAAAATTACAAACCAAAAGCCAACGTTTCAATTAAATTCCAATAGCAGATATAATTAATTAATTACATCGCAGGGAATAGATGTTTTATGTATTTAACTTAGCGCATTATCAAGAGTCTGTTTGGATTGACAGACTTTCATATCCATATCTGTATTTCATTTATATTTATCTAATTTCATCTATATCTATATCTATAAATGATCCACATTTATATCTTACATATATTTATTTCATATCTAATCTGTTTGATTTATTTATAAATAAAAATATTTATTTTTCATCTATATCTACTTTTTACAAACAATTTAAAACCATTTATGAAGCTTCCTTATCAATTTTAACCACTCAAAAAGTTTTTGTACCCAACTTAAACCTGACCCTAAGCATTTAAATTTTGGTATGTGCTATTTACTTTTTCATATTAAAAAAATTTCCTCTAATCGTCTTTCTGCCGGACAAACAAAGCAACAAAAATTTTTTGTCTAGTACATTCCAACTCATGTTGTACCACTCAGGAATGAGGATTGGCTTCAATGGCTTGCCCAAACACCAGGGCTGGACTTCAATTTCTTCAACTGGCCTAAAGAACACCATAAAGATCTGAGAGCAGCGATGAAAATAGTACGAAAATAGTGCCTATGCACCAGATTAAACGGAAAAACTAAATATGCCAGGATGCATTCTAATCCATTAGGCCTGATCCTCAGCTCTTAAAAGCTTTTAAAGAACCGGGGGAAAGAATAAACATAAAAGGACTTATAAAGCAAACCCGCTTCGTTTGCCATCACTAGCTGCTATAGACTGTTTACAAATGCATGACTTCTCAACGCAGTTTCTCATAGATAAATCCCGAATTTGTAATCCCACCCAAACCCTTTCAAAAGAACAGAAAGAAAAGAAAAGAACAATAAAAGAACAGGGTCCCAGATCAGTTTCTTTCTTTACTCTTTTCATCATCATCTTTAGCTACTACAACTTCGTCCTTGGACATGGATGGGCCAGAATCCAACAAGCTGGCAGCTATTGCAGCTTTTAAATCTTCATCCTCCATCACCGAGAGCATTTGATCTGTCTGACCCATTCTTGGAGGAGCAGGGGCCTGCGTTATATTGCAGGATTTGGTTATCCTGTCTGCATCTTCAGGTGACAGCCATTGGCCATAACCACTCGGAGCCTCAGATGACGATATAGCAAACTCCTTTGGAAAGTTTCCTCGGACAATAAATATGCTCCAGCCAAAGCCTTTTAAAGAGTCCAAATAGGCTGAGAGGTAAAATTTGGAAAGATGTTGCGGAGCTGCATACAGGCTGTCAAAATTATACCACTCTCCATTCACTTTTCTGATACAGAACCAGTGGTCCTGCAAGTGACAGATAAATGCATTCTCCAACTCAGGATCAATCTGTGCTGGTTCAGCGACTGGAGAGTTCAGAGGAATCACTTGAAGGTCCCACACCTCTAAAGCCTTTTCCAAAACCTACAATCATAACTTACCATCATTCATTGACCAGAAGAATAGAGTACTTTAAAGAAGAAATGAGCTTTATGAATTGAATGTATATAGAGGCTTCCTTGGATTGCCCGTTTATATCTCTTTGGTCTCTATTGGCTCTAATTTTAATTGGTCGTTCGCCATAAAAAGACACCAGTAGGATGAACTCAAAGAAAGCTACACAAAATACCTAGCATTTCCTTATAACATTATAAAATTTTTGCACTCTTTTTTTCCAATTTTTTACAAAAAGAATGGAAGAATTCTTACAAGATATCTCCTTCTTCCTTAGTAATCTGTTCTATAAATAAGCAAATCCTCATTTCATTACTTCATCTTCCTTAATTTTGCTTTTCATTGTGATCAAGCACCTTTTCACAATCTTTTTCTTATTGTTTTCTTATATTTAATTTATTATATTCTCTGAGGGGAAGGAATCTTAGCCAATATTGTAGAATAACCATCCAGATGCTAGATTTGAAACATGATAGAATTTTTCAAACCAACACAAAAGACATTCTAAGAAAATCCAAAATAAGTGCAAAAAAATTCCTGTTCTGACATGGGAAATTTCCTCAGCAGAAATCCATTATAGACAGACTGTAGTAAAACAGTATATACAATGTACATTACAAGGACAGAGAAAGAGATGCTATGCCATAATTTTCACACTGGATGGTTTGTTCACCCCACAAAGGAAAGAAAAAAGAAATAAAAATAGCATTTTTTTTTTTTTTCCTTCTTCACCATAAAAACAAAAATAACACAATTGCCCTGAGCCCCTCACTTCAAATATCAGAGGAAAGCAACCATATGCAAGAATCATAAAAGAAAAACAAATCCTCCATTATATTCATGACAGTGTTACCATGGACTCCAGCAATACTGATTTGCCCCTAGCCCTTCCGCTACATCTCTGGTTAACAAATGATCCACCAACTGAAAAGAGAGGCAAGGGGATGCAACATCTACTATACAGGCACCTAGAGCAGATGTTACTAGATAGCGTAAAAGTCATCTCATAATTAAGACTGCCACCAAAACACTACTGCAACTCTTCAAACATTATGCAAATGGCATATTTTGCATGGATGCATTATAAATGACAGATTTTCTTCCTAATGGGTGCTTCCTTGAGATCGGCTGCTACTAGACAGCATAAAAGTTATCTCATAATTAAGATAGCCACCAAAACACTGCTGCAACTCTTCAAACATTATGCATACAGCATATTTTGCATGGATGCGTTACAAATGATAGATTTTCTTCCTCCAACAGGTGCTTCAATGCATTGTAACGTATTCTATTTCTCCTTTGAGCTGCCATGAAACCCTTTGAATTGTGTACCAATCAATTTCACGACTAAATTTTTCACCTCAATCTTGATTTATCATTTGGGCCCTCCCTCATCCTCAAACCAACTCCAAGAAATCTACCAACTAGAGGAAGGTACTCAACCATAAGAAAGCTAGAAGTATCCTACCTATATGCCAATGGAAGTGACTGATAAAGAAAAAAGGCAGATATTGGACATGAGGAGGCAATGTAACACCAACAAAAGGGAGAAAAAAAGAGAAGAATATTTGCAGAAATATGAAGCTATAGAGAAAATTATATGTGACTGAAGAAAATTTTGAAATAAGACCAGAGTTAGTCAGAAATGGCTACAAACATAATTTTAGGCCAAGCCTATCATTCTCAGAAATACACTGTCTTTGTATTCAATGCTTCACAACCCACACAGAGGCCAAACTAATCAAGTAAATAAATGAGACAAATATTGTTACACCACACACATATATTGCAAACTCAGCATGAGATGCAAAACTGGACACAGCTATCTCCAAGTGATTTTAAGATTCCAAATTCATATAAGTATGTTTAAATTCATCCCACAAAATATTATATTATGAATTTGCAATCGCACGAAACTTTTGAAGAGCTAATACGGACTTATTTTATCACCTCAAACTAGCAGGTCATAGAAAATGGTGATAATAATGCTAAAGGGACTGACAAAAGAACTTGAGGTGCTATTAGAACATGTAAACCTAGAAAAATGATTGCAATCAGCTCGATTCATTCAGTGCAGCACAATTTCATACCTATTTGGTTGAATTTACATTAAAAAAAATTGAACCAGATATTACCACATAGGATTATGTTCCACGAGCACAACCCCTTGAACCATCAGGAGATTAACCTGTATGAACTGCTCTTGGATGGAGTAGATTCGAAACACAGTAGAGCATGCAATTCATTGTAGTATCCATCTCGTAACCATGTCCTCTCTGTCTGTGCCAATTTATTTCTCTCCTCAAATCCCTCAATCAGACATCCAAGGTTCTTTCCAGAGCATATCTGGACATAACATTTTCAACAACTCTAATTTCACTCAATATAAGTCTGGGGAAGGTTCATGATGAAGAAACTAAACTGCAAAGGCCGTTCTTATTGAATTCTCAAGGATCCATTTTGAAGAAGTAACATAACTGCTAGAGTGTTATTTTGTGAAATGTGTTGTTAGTTCATGCTGGTTCGCCCATACAACATTGAGCCGGTTAATGACTCTCAAACCATTTGACCCCAGGTTTCTTCAACTTCAGTTCCTTAAAAGGACTCAAATCTGAGTTCTACTTTCCTTACTTTTAGTTTAAAGGAACAAATCTGAGTTCAACTGGAGCAGAAGAAAACGTTCCTGCAGTGACAAAATTTGACAATTTCTTAAATAAGTTTCAAGACTTGAAGTAGATTGAACATTCTCCTTTTTGCACTCCCCATAAACCGCCCGAAACCATGTGTTTCATTTCCAATCTTTCTCTAGGAATTCTACATTGTTCTCGGATATATATGTGTGTGTGTGTGTATGTGTGTGTGTGTGTGTGTGTGCGTGTGTTGATTGTTTGAAAAAAAAATTAAAAAAAAAACACACGCGCCCACACGAACAACAACAACAATGACATTTGATCCAGTCCTGCCATTTACCCAACATAAAGTCAATCCCTACAGTGCATGGCCTGTTTCAAGAACTAAAAACTACCTATCCAAGAAGTGATCTCCTTTATAAATTTGCATGATGCAACATAATTACAGAAAAGACCTTTCAATTCTAAATGATTGAAAGAAACTTGTTACCCAAAATTTTCTTTAACCTGGGATTTTAGCCTATTCTAGTTGTAAGACTCTCAACAACTAGGTAGGTTGAGACTGACTTATGATTAGTTTACCAATTGTATAATGTCTGGGAAGCATTTGATCATGTAAGCAAATAGTGTGAAAATTAATATCATTCAATAATCTGGACCCCATGATCCTATTATCAGAACTGAACAGACTATAGCTAGGTCTAGGATCCTCAAGAGTTTAAATATCATCCTATGAGATATGCCAGGTGCTATACAGCTTGTTGATAATGTTCACATAACAGAATACAAGAATCTATACACATAAAATAAGATCTATTTTACATGCCTTTCTTTCTCAGACAATTTTGTGTATCTTTGCTTTCACGAATGTTTTATCTTCTTTTATCCATATGTTTTTTATAGATTTGGAAACATTATAATTTCAAACTTATTTGTAGTCTTTCTATATCACTTTTTCCAAAAGATGAAAATATTGATCAAAGACTACACAGCTAGTATATTATATCTTACAACACCTAAAGATCAAGGTCAAAGTTCAAACTCCAAGGGAAGAAGCTCCAATATAAGCAGTAGACTAGCCCCAGGTCAAACAGCATAACCCATTCCACGACGGTTAGTGCTTCCACTTTGGAGCACACTATACGGTGCGCTTGTATTACATATATCTAATATGGATTTACATTTGAAACTGATATTACTTAGTATATTGGATGTGTTTGTTTTACATGTGTTTAAGGAACGAATCTTCACATCATGTCCTTTTCTTTTTCTTCCACTGATATCGTAAACATGACACTGGCACGAAGGTCATCTGAAAGAAACGACGATTAACCACCTTCGGTATGGTGCACGAAACAGAACATCGCTACTTCGATGACGCGAGCATCTTGGATGAAATTCTATTGGCTTCTATTCACTAGTGTAATTACTAATTAGATCCGAATCTATCAATTAGTAACAAAGCTACATCACTATGACCTTCCACAAGGCCAGTCAGCATCCGCATGGGTGTCCTCAACCCATCCGAAGGACCTATCAACCGAAAAAAATTTCCCAGACTGAGCACATTATACCAGAATACCATCATCCTAACCGTCTCTGAGTGTATTCCAATTAGACGGAGGATGAGGATGAGTTTTGCCCCACAGTTAAATTAATCCTCAAGGACTTAAGAACTAGAACTTCTTATCTACAACCAATCACATGGAGATCCGTACAATAGATAAGACTGAAAATTTATTTAGAACCCAATAAATAATGAATCTACCAATCAATTGATAGAGATGAAAAAAACCCCTAAAAATCGAAGTTCAATCAAAAGCGATTAAAGCATAGGATACCTGTATACTGAAATCGCCGTCCAAGGAGACATTGTGAGACTCCTGGGAAAGGAAGTCTCCATGGGAGTGAGCATCGACATCAGCGGAGAGCCCGGGGATCATGACCTGACGCTCTTTACAATCGAGATCGGAGGCCAAAGCGGCCAAATCGAATTCGGAGAAGAAAGGACCTTGCAACACGGTGTTGACGCAGTGCACTGCACAGAGTTTGGACTCTTGTACCTCGTGGTACAACATGCCTCCATTGCTCGCACCTTCCATGCCTAAAGAACTTAAGCACCAAGAAACCCTAGGCCAGGGGGAGGGTAGGCTCAGAAAGAGGAAACAGGAGAATGTAGAAACTGAAGTTAGAGGTAGAGGTTGAACAAGAGTTTCGGTTTCAACATTTGATTTGAAATGAAAGTGTAATGGACTGCATTTCGGAGAAAGTACAACGTTATTTCATTTGTTTTGTTTGTCTTTTTCCTTGCGTTTTGCTGTGCAGCGTCACTGTCTATTTCTTTTTATATTATTTATTCCTTTAATTTTTAATTTTTTTTCTTTTTTCTTTTTTTAAGTTTTGCTTGGAGATGACGTTAGGAGATGAGTCAGCACGTGGCCGCCACGTATGGAAGCTTTTTCTTTTTCGATATGATTTTGTCATCACTGGTCAGATTTTGTATGATGGATGGTCCTTAGTCCTTTCTTCTCTTGGCCATCAACTTTATTTATACGGATATGGATTAGTAAATGTTTTAATTCCATAATATTTCTCTTGAATGGACGTATGCATAATACATGCTGTGTTTAAGTTTTTCTTTTCTTTTTTTTTTTTTTGGCCAAAATGCTGTGTTTAGATTAATTTGAAATAGGAGGAATTTTGACGTTTTCATAATTTAAGTAAAAAGTGGAAAATGGGAAAAAAAAGATAATAAAAATTATAAGCAGAAATGTTTCATCATCGAGTTTATTTATATTTTAAAGAAAAAGAAATGGGATGAAGAGATAATTTTACAATTGTTCTGTGCATACAACAATGTTCTCCAAAATAGAATAAAGATAATGTTGTTTAATATTAATTTCATTTCCTCTATTTCTCTTTTAAAAACAAACCTAAGCATTGAAAATGAAGATGTAATTTTAGACTTCCTCCCATTTCCTTCTAATGCTTTTATAGATGTAAGGTTCTTATAAGGGTGATCACGCATGTGCTACATGAATTCTATGCATTGTGTGTAACTTTAGAGTATTAATGATGAATGACACTTGATGATGAGATGTCTAGGAGAGAAGACACGTGAAGGAGTAGGCAATCTTAATGTCTCGAATACACAAGTAGAAGGTAAGGAAGCTTTAACAGACCTCATGCGTTAACCTTATAGTTTTTGAGCAATTTTGTATGATATGCCTATTTGATCCTTGATAGCGAAGTTACTTCTATAGAATGTTGTTTATTATCGCTCTCCAAAAGTTTGAAATAAGAAGAAGTAACTGAACATTTATAAGCAGATGGCATGGATGACAACCACCAGATCGTCTCTATGATTAGTAGATGAGATGGAGCAAAACTCATGTCGTGTAAGCTTACTACGTGCCAAAGCCAGCAACCATCTTCCCATGTGCATGAACTTACCTAAGAAAGGTTAGATGTGATGTACCGATCTAACAATCCTTATTCCGTCTCTCTTTTAATAATTCTTGATGTATCATTATGCATCACTCCTCACACACGACACGTATTGCAATACTCACGCAATATGCACGTGACTACTCATTTATGTCTATTCCTCTCATTCAAAAAATTTTTAAATATATTTGCATTTTGGACTAATTAGCATCAATGCAATAAGCTTAAGAAGTAAAAATACACAAAAGTGCATAATATATGAATTGATTCAACTTGTCTATTCATAGTCTATGTTAATTACAAATAACATACTTGTAATTTTTTCACTTTACTTGATCTATGTTTACTAAGAATTCCACCATCTCATAGTGTTTTTTAACAAGAACAGTCCTGTCAATTATTTAATAGCTCAAATTCATACCCGACCATGATTGCACCACTGAAACACTTAATAAATCATTCATGGTATTTATTTTAACTGTTAAATGATTAACAAAACAATCATGTCGAGGGGACATAGAATTTTCTTGTTTTCTTTAGTTTTTCTTTTCATACTTTGCTATAGGGCTGTAAACAAGTCCAGACAATATGATATGGTGTCAAGCTTGAACTCGACTCAAATGAAAAACTAGAAGCTTAAGTTTTGCTTAAACTCGATTGAGCTTCAATTTTTAAGTTTGAGCTCGACTTGAATTAATACTCAATAAACTAGAGCTTTATTCGATCAGACTCAATTATTCCTATAAAAATCAATTAGACTAAAAAAAGAAGTCAGGATTTGAGAATATAATAGATTTTTAGTTTATTTGGACTTAAAATATAACAAACGTGGTTGTTGAAGGTAAATAATAAACCATAGCCCAATCAACCCACCACAAGTCTCACATAGGCCAAAGGGCCCGTGAAAAGCACAAAAACCCATTGGCCTAACCATCCCAAAGGGCTTCCTCCCTAGCTAGGACCACATTCCTCGACTTCCTAAGGAGCCTAGATCGGCATGAGTCTAGATTCTAACCTCAGCACTCCCAAGAGCTCAGGTTTCTCCAACTGAGGTCCCATTTGTGCCGCAACTTCCAAGTAGAGGCCAACAGTGACACACCGCATGATGCAATGACAAGTATTTCCCTCCTAAAGTGCTACGAGTCCCTAATGGGTGGCTTTCTTCCAACTTGCTACATCCTCTCGATACATTTTATCCTATAATGGGATCAAGGGGTATCCATCGTCGGTTTGACCACACTCCATGCTTCGCTAGCTCCTTCTTCTTGAGTCTAGGCTAGCTACCAACTTGGGGTTGTCCACACTAACAAAAAATATTCTGTGGGTCCTATTATAGCATAACCTCATCTATAAATAGTCTTTCCCTTTAAGCAAGTAACGGCAATGAAAGACTCCACACTTCATAATTTACACACTTCACAAACTATAATTTGAACTCTAAAAATTGAAGAACCAAACTAACTTGAGCATCGAAACAATCACGTCAAACAACTCCTGATACACCAGCGACCGACCTTTTGTGTTTGTAAGTCCTCAACTTTATCGACGAAATCAACAGCTGCAACAATGGTCATTACACATGGAAAGAAGAAAGAACCACGATATAAAAATAAGCTTTAAAAATGAAAAAATACATATAAGTTTTATAATTTTTTAATTAAAAAAATGAAAAGTTCGAATAGACTCGTGATCTATTTAAGTTGAGTATTTTAAATCTTGAACTTGATAACTACTCGAGTAGCTTGAACTTGGATAGACTATAGTTGAGTCAAACTCAAGTTATCACCTGGCCAAACTTGAGTCGCTTACAAGTAATCTTGACTTACTTACAATCATACATTGTCGCATGCATATGTTCCTTTAGAAAATATCAATTAGAAGTTAAGGAAAGCCTATGATTAAAAAAATTTAAGGTGTAAAAATTACTTTTCCTTTTTCCTTAACTCCAAGCCCTATTTGTTTTGGGAAAAAAAAAAAGAACTATTTGCTAATGGAAAACATTTTTCTTTAAAACGGTTTTCTAAAAAATAGCATATTTTCAAGTGTTTGGCTAATTTTATGAAAATAAATTTTTTTCTTCCAAATACTTAGATAATGAAAATATCAGGATAATTAATAATAATTTTGTTTTATCCATAAATTTTCCTAGTTAAAATTAATTACTTAAATAAGGTCTTCAATAAAATTAATTACTAAAATACAATTGTAAAAATCACGTTTTACAAATGAGACATGTGACATCCATGTAAATCGCATTTGTACAATGTAATATAGTAACATATCATGTGTAAATCGAGTTTGTACAACGCGATACATACGCCCTCTAAAAGCAAAACAGTAATGTGTGCAACCAAAAGCGGAACGGTAAAGCAATATAAACGCCCACCATAAGCAAAACAACAATGCTTGTAGCAAAAGCAAAATAGTAATAATAATAGGCTTACACAGCCGCAAGGAAATTAGAAGCAAAATAATAACATGTCTGCAAGAAAATCAAACCCATGACTGATGCCTTTCCTCATGCGTCTACACACACATGCTTGCCAACTAAGCTATGCATTGTTTATAATTAAATGCTATATTGCATCTGTATAACGCAATATAACAACAGTACACAAACATAAAATTGTGTTTGTTAATGGAGATTTGAGTACATATTACCTATATCACATTTTATAAACACAATTTTATAACATATTTTGGTAATTGATTTCATTCAATTTGTATTTTTGTAACTATTTATTACAATAATGGTAAGCATGTGTTGGACTCAATAATAAAATATATTTTAAAACAAGAAATAAATATACCAAATAAAAAAACATTAAAAATTAATAATTAAAGTTGTTGATAGTAACTAATTAATAGATATGGCTCATAAATTGATGAGAAAATGGCTCATCCTTTTACAATCCGTAAGTTATTTTGTGAAATACAAGCTATGAATGAGTCTCTATTTTTTAGAGTATGGAAAAATATTTTCTAATAATTGTCTTACTTTTCTTCAAACAAATATGACAAAATAATTTTTTTTAAATAATCTCATCAAAACAAATAAAGAGGCTCGTAATTATGAAATCCCCTAAATTAAGCATGCCCCCACCCACCTGTCCTGAAGCCTAAAATCAGAAGTGTGCAAAAAAATCAATGAAACCGATAAACCAAACAGAAACCGTAAAACTAATCCAAAAATTATGGTTAACAGGTTTGTTGGTTTCGGTTTAGAATTACGTTTTTTATTTTTTTCTTGTTTTCAATTTCGGTTTATAGCCACAAAAAACCGACGGCTAACAGTTAATGGTTTCGATATTTATAAATATTATTTATATATATAATTTACATATACATATAATTTTAATATGTTAATATTCTTTGGATTTTGATCAAAGTATTATATTCTGTCCTATGTTTGATGGGAGTTGATGTGGTAATTGATTTGGTTAGATTTTATTAATGATGATACATCAAACGGCTTGTTTTTTTTTTCCCCTTTCCTTAATTTGATTTTCTTTTTCTTTTTTTAGCTCTTGTAATATATATAATAATTTAAACAAAAACTCAATGATAAAGGTTAAAAAGACAGGATTTGTTAAAACTATCAATTTGAGTTGTTAAAACCATTAGGTTAAATGGTTAAAAGCCGAAAAAATTAACTAAAAAAAATAGTAAACCGTTTGTAATGAACCGATTAAAGATCGAGATATGAAAAAACCGATCATTATGGTTATATTCAAAAAATAGAATTACAATGAACATAGCACTCTTACAGCATGTCTTAAGTTAGCAAAAATGGCTCCTTAAAGAAAGCCCAATGCCACGGTCCAAATTCCGGTGCGGAATTTATTTCAACAGCAGCTCCTTGAAGAAAGCCCAATGTAATCGGCTACTAATACACGTATACTTTTACATGGTGAGATTTAACACTCCCGCTAGATCCAAAGCATCAAATCGTGGGACCAAACCCAAACTTCCTGTAGTGAAAGTTATGCCTACAAACGAGGTGCCCATTTAGTTAAATGCTTGTCTTCAGACTTGTGAACCGGACGGATAAGCTAGGGTTCATCTAATATATGTATAATAATATATTAATATATATTATATATAATTATTTATATTAATTTTTAATATTATAAATATAATTAAAAATATGATTATATACATAAACGAGCTGGCTCGGGCTTACACCAATTTGCACCCCTAGTAACAATTTCACACTTCATAGATCTTTGGCATAAGCCGTTAAGTCTTATACCACGTCTGTTATGATAATACGTTATACAAGCGCTGGTTATATAAATTTAGACATATACAATGTAGTAAGCGAATTGATCATATAAGGAAAGTGCTTGCCAGCAATGAACATGGTCTAGTCACCAATGTTGAGGAGGTAACGATGTAATGTTGTAACAAATAAGGTGAAGATGCCAAACTTGGCAAACTGATGTGAGACAAAACAAAATTGTCTAAAGAACCTGCATGCCCTGGTTGCTACAGCCGACAGATGCATAGAACTATTCCGCACGTCGTTCCATTGTATGACAAGAATGAGAGGGCTAGCTGCACTTGGTGTGTTGTGGGTTCCTGGCACCTACTCCCTGTTGTGCGCACTTCACCAACCTTATTAGCTTAGGCCCATAGACTCAGACAAGCAGATCATAGTGGTTTCTCCCACTATAAAGAAGCCTAACAACTTTCTTATGTTTACCCTTTCTTTTGTGAAATTCAGAGCCATACTCTGCAATTGGAATAAATCCTGAGCCCCATCCACCTTTTCGGTGCTGCAAAGGATTAGAGTACAGAACTAATGTGGACCATCAAAAGATAAAATGACTGCTAACATCATTAAATCACATACTCTTCTTTGCTACTAAGTCCATATCAAAAAGCAATAGTTATTCTGGATACTCATTACCTTGTAGTTGTTACAAGGGTACATGAAAATAAAAACAAAAACAAAAATAGAAAAGAAAGAAAAATCCCGTTTTCCTTATGATATAGTCGTATACTCAATGTGCGAAGGAAAAGACATAAGTGAGAAAATATAACAAACTTTCCCCTCGTAACAAAACTTATGGCCAGACAAGAGTCTTGTTTTGGGTAACAAGAGTCTTGTTTCTTTCATTTTTCTGCTTTTCAAAACCTTCCTCTAGAAGAAGAAGAAACGAACAATCAAAGATCAACACAGGTATCTAGCAAAATTTGACTTGTCTTTTCTGTCAACATTGTCACTTCTTTTTATAAAATAACAGATGCTAAGACACCTCTTCAAAAAAACGGAATTTTAGGTTTTTTTTTTTTTTTTTTACTCAGCAAAAACAGTAGCTTAAACCATCAAGTGATTATTATGACGATATTTGGTGGATAGAGGGAAACTATGAATAGTATTTAGAGCAATTCTCAACTGAAACTACCACTACAAGTGATAGGGTAGCCTGTATGCTACATTACTATATGTGGTGATTCATACAAAAATTAGTAGACTCTATCGCATTAGTGACTGCATGTCGTATAGATTTCCTTTATATTACGGATTATACCACATGTCCTTCCCACAATAAAAGAAACATCACTAAAAGCAGTGTTATGATTATGAAACCAATTTTGGTCAAAAAAATTATAAAACTGTGATTTAACTAATGGTGAAAAAAATAGTTAACCAGACTTGAGAATAAGATATACGAGGCAACTAAACATAAGAAAAAGGCATCATCACCATCACCATCTTACTTTTAACTTCTTATAAAATTCTTAATAAGAAGGTAGTAATGTTATTAAGGAAAAGTTCAAAGCAAATTCAAGGTCCAAGCATACGATTGAAAAGCACCTAAAGTTCAAGGTTGAAAGAGACATGACCTCAAGTTAAGATCTGAAAACTATGCGGGAGAGGGGAGATGTTTGGAAGCAGACTTGTCAAACAGAGAATGTTGCCAGGCCATTTTTATAATTCTTTCTATGGTGCTTCTATGCCAGGTTACTGCCAAAGCAGAGTATGGAGATACTTATATATTAGCCCTATAATATTGTATACCCACATTCATGCCTACTATCCTCTTCTTCTCCAATAACCCAAGAAATTATGGTTGATTCACGAATAAGGAAGAGACCAAAAGGAGTATCTCACAACTTGTTCTCTTCTTATCTCATCAGAATATAAAAAATTAATGCATTTTGTTCAAACTTATAAATATGAGTAGTAGATTGCACTCACGAAAGCTTAATGACTCCTTTGTGCACAAAGAATTGGGAATGATTGTTTTGTGTGTATGCGTTTTGTAATATGTTTTAATTTTAGGATTTCGATAAAATTTAAGGTATTGAGTATTTATTCAGTTGGAGTGGTTTTCCAGAATTTTATCTCTATGTGTGGATTTAGGGTTTCCCAAGGTATGTTTGGGTGGATTATTTCGAGGAAAAATGCTTTCTCTTCTTTTTTTTCAAAGTTTAGACCAGGGCTGTCCTTTATTTATTGTTTTCTCATTACACGCCACATCGGCATCAATTTTGGCACTTAACGTATGATAGAATCATAACAGTGATGTAACAACATCCTTTCCTTTATAAAGTTTCATCTCTTCTTTCCACCTAAAATCTTTCGTCAGCATTCATTCTCCCGTATATAATTTTTTTTCTAAGTTAAATTTGTGAATAAGATATTTGTGGCAACCATACCTAATAAAAAAGCATTATCACCAGCACTATCAAATATCAATGCCAGTTTTCATATCTATCCTCAGTACTGTTATGATCTTTAGGATGTATGCATTTTCTTGTGGGATCTTTTTTCTTTTGCAAATAATTTTCATATAGTGTCCGTACAACCACATGCCACATTTCATGGTATTAAATGGTGTCAAAACGACTTCCCATCAACAGAGATATGATCATTTATCAGCATTGCAGAATCAGTAGAGGTATGTACAAACTCATGACAGTAGCATTGAAACTTTAGATTTTACATTAATGTATATTTTCATCCCATCAAAATCTAGAACTAAACTCCTGAGTTTATATTTGCATATCTTGATCCCCATCTATTCATAAAGTATTTTAAAAAATCTTTCATGAAGTGTCCCAAGAAACATACCTCATGCTCTGGAATGTAGACAATAATTGGCTGCCTACATAATCTTGAAATCACCTATCAAGTTATTCCAATAAATCAGTATGCAGCTCTCACTCAATCAATGCTTGCACAAAAATCATAGGATGATTCAGGCATGCAACAAAGTGTCATCATGTTTTAACATATCCTGAGTAAATTGACAGCTTATCACACATGCGCTCTACAATAATTTAGAAAAAACATTAGAGGTACAAAGAACTGCAGGTATTTGTGTGTGTGTGTCAACTCCAAATAGCATTCAAGGACAAAAAGAAAAAATGAAACAAATTCTTAGTAGTATCACATTGGAAAGACATCTGATAAGAATACTTTCATAGGTTATAAAGGGGTTTAAACCATACATGCAAACCAATTAGGCACTGGTAGAGTTAAATAAGCATATCCCAAGGTGGCTATATCATCAAATCCAAGGGTGGATACAAAATACAACTTAAACTCTAAATTTTATTCAATTTTATGCCTAAAGCTTTAAGATCTCAAATGCCATACTCGATTGAATTTTTTTACTTTACTACCTTACCTCCAATTGTTTATACTTGGTGCTCCTAGACTAATGAGTGTTTGCCACTTGATCTTTTTAAATAAGAAAGAGCCAGTAATTTCTTTTTGGATGAATAGAGGCAATAAATTTGACAAGTAAAAGAATTTAATTAGATATGATATTTAACAAATCCGAGCTTCAGCAGTAAAATAGCAAGCAAATTTTTAATTGAAATGACATTTAAGTTTTAACAACATCAAAGTTAAGGTGTGAAATTGAAATCCAAATAGTGATTTTTTACATTATCCCTCAAACCCATCATCTCCGATATGCATCTACTATAGATCAAGAGAACATGTCATGAAGACAGTATCTAAAGCAACTGTATTCAAACCATGCACTGTTGAAACACCATAGAGAAAACAGACATGAAAAACTAGCAGATTACTACCAGCAGCTCAGATTCTCCACCCCAGAAATCAGCCCTCCCAATTCGTTGGCAGTATCTATATATAAAAAGAAAATAATAATAATATAATCAGGTAAAAGCAAGGTGTACAGACAGAAGAAAAATCCTATCATGACAAACAGATGCACACCTACCGTTTTAGAGATTCATCCACAGTGATAGCAACAAGTGCTTCTTCATATTGGCGACACTCTTCGCCACTATCACAAATGACTTCTTTTACAGCTAGCCGTAGTTCATCTGCATTTTACATACCAAGGAGAAGATCAAAATGGAGGAATATTAACTGCATTAGTGATGAACATAATGAAGTACAAAAGGTTTCCTCAACCCTTTAGTTTGCATCTTTAGTAACTCTAATTGAAGGGAAACAAAAAGCAATGACTCGATTATATGTCTCTTGCTCCATGAAAACCACAGGGATTTGGATTTAAATGGCTTTAATGGAACTCGATTAGTGTGCTCCAAAAGTTGTACAAAAGTAAATGACGACAAAGCAATTTATGCATTGTATGTGAACTAAACATATGCAATAGGATGACAATAAAAGTAATAGCAATCTCATGTTAGTCTTTTCTGAAACTGCTATAAATCAACCGAAATCTGAAGAAAAGTGATTAACAAACTTAGTAAAAGAAAACACATCTAGAATTTAAACTAGTGGAAAATATTGTCTGTCTGATTTTCATCTATTATGGAAAAACAATATAAGTTTTGGTCAAGTTGCAATAAATGTAAACAATACCTGCATCATCTCTCTCTTCCCGTGGACTTAGAGCAATGCCTCTGTTAAAGGCCATCCCTTTGACCTGATCCATTATGAAATCCATGTAAACACATCTAAAGGTTTCAATTATTTTCCTGTAATTACTAAGAAGCAGTAGATATTAGAATTGAGCTTAATGTAAATCCAGAGCTGCAGCGAACTCTAGCAATGCAGCAGTCAGGATAAACTTTTCCAGATGGAATAGAAAAAAACGAATGATGATTAATCCACTAGGATTGACCCTTCTTTTGCTTCAAGAAGCAAGAATTAACCAGTAGTTCGCAAGCTATTAAGTTGAAACTGTTGGTTGCATTCTTTCTGTGGACGCCATCCATATTCACTCAGTTTTGCTGAATTTTTGGGAATTACATACTGATATGCATACAAAGCCCATGGACATTGAATGCAAAAACTAGAGGGTTTCCATACAGTCTTAATATTGCTAACTTGGATAGTTTAATCACCAGTTAGAGAGAAAAGTCAATCTCTCTATTTTAATAGGATATATGAGTCTGATGTCTCTCCCAAAAAAAGGGACCTACAAGATCTCACTTCTAATTGGTGAACCGCTACTTCTTCCATGAAGATTCAGACAAAAGCAAGCTTAGATGGAACTGAAAAAAATTTGGCAAGCGAATAAAAGAGGTCAAAGGCTTTCTTTATAAAAGCAGCAAAAAGAGATTTTTTAGTAGCCCAATGCAGGACAGTGATTTTTCTCCAAAGTATACAAAGCTGCTTGACAACTTTACAAAAGATTTTCTACACAGTGGATATACAATTTCATTACTAGCAGAGGCATATGCAGTTGCCCATGTAAAAAGTTCTTTTCCCAGACATACTATTTATATAGTTACCCAATATAAGAAAAGGCTTTTACATCTTACTAGCATCCAGCATGTCAAGATCTCATCTACGTCACGGTTTGGACAAGCATTTGTGCCCAATAGGGATGATCAAGATTGCCTTGCTAGTATCTAGTGTTTGTTCAAATTAATACCAAAGTGTATGCTGCAAACTCAAACTCTTAGAACTTGCCAATAACAAAATTTTGACAACATGACTCACTCAATAAATCTCCTTTCTACTGGTGCATTATGGCCACACACACACACATATTTAGTATGAATGCGATATGATGAATCCTCTTTCATGATTTTCATCAACAAAAACTGATTGACTATGATTATACACAGATTACTAGTTTTATTTTCAGTGGGATTGAACAATTGGTAATATAGTTTTTGGCAAGGGTAACCATCATACACAGCATCTGTGAAGTAATAAATGAATTGACCATCTT
This sequence comes from Combretum micranthum, assembly GCA_024138025.1. NCBI lineage: Eukaryota > Viridiplantae > Streptophyta > Magnoliopsida > Myrtales > Combretaceae > Combretum > Combretum micranthum. The sequence continues at coordinate 288,741 of JAMXBD010000643.1, forward strand.
TGATATTCCTCTGCTTCTCTCTAGGTTTTCTCCTCTTTGAACTTTTCGTCAAACTTTTTACTTCCACCTCTAAGCCAACCATTAACCCGCAACACATTTGCCGCATTGATGTTTACAAAGCAAGTAATCCATTTTAACAAAACCAACCCACTTATCTACCAACTGCTGAATTTAATTCACAGCCAGCACGATGATCAGACAGTGCCAGAAACAAGCTATAGCTCAATCTAAGCAGCCACACAGTTGGTGCTAACAGAAAGAGAGAAGTAGACATTAATTACCAGAGCACGAAACATGCAGCGCCCATCCCCTGTGACTTTCTGAACCGAGTAACGCTCAACTTTCTTCATTGCAGTGGACATCGAACCTCCCCTGAAAACCAAAAACCCACAAAAAAAAAAAGCAAAAAAATTAAAATAAAGCAAATGAACTTAAGTAAATTTACTAAAATTTTTTATTAAAAATCTCACAAGGGTGGTCCAATTCGAGCAAAAAATCCATGGAAGTGGCTGAAGCCATGGAATGCTGATGGAAGAGAATGGAGAATGGGAAGTGAAATTGAAGGAAGAGGTGGAGATGAGGAGGGTATGAGCTGGAATTGGGCAATGCCGTTTTTTAGTTGCTCAATGATATTACAAGTACTATCTGCAAATAAATTTGAAATAAGTTTTATTAGGTTCTTTCCGTTTGTAACTTTGGGAATGAGCTGTATGAAGCTGAGACTGAGAGCAGAAGCCTACCGTTGAAGTTGAGGGCTTGGATTTTAGGTGCCATGGGAAGGAGACGCAACACAACACAGTTGCCTTCTTTAGACAACCTCAATGCAAAGCTTTGGTTCGGTTTAAAAACCAATTCTTCTCAGGACGGAACGGCAACCCGGTTAAGGTTATGGGTTTAGCACATGATGGAAAAAGGGTTGAAACGGACGGATTGGGTCCAATTGGAATTATCAAACTTATTTTTAAATATTATTTTTATGTTATAGTTATTGATGATAAAAACATCATAGAGTACGCTAATTATGGAACTCAACTACGAATAAATTTATTTTAATTTCATTGATAGGGCAATGGTTACCCACACATACATACATACATATTTTCAGTGAACTAGTGGCTATTATAAGATGTCTATTACAACGCGCTAACATGATGAGTTAAACTCGATACTACAAGAATAAGTACCTGAATCAGATGCCACTATTATAAGGTATTCGTCTTATCCATGTATTTCACAGTTTATGCTTTACACCCCATTAGACAATAATAATTAGTAGAGCAAATATGACAAGTTTAGTTGGTTTTTTTTTTTTTTTTTGGTTCTTTTTTCACATGACAAGTTTAGCTGTGATGTCCATTTAGATAGAAGGAAAATTTAGAAATATTAGGAGAAATAATTATCCTATTCAATATTAATAAATAAGATAGCTTTTAAAAAATTACTCGTAAATCAAATTTTATCGATACTTTTTTCTTCCTTTAAAGGTTGTGTATTGGTTTTTAGAAAAACACACACATATATATGCATATGCCCATAATATAATAAACTTAATATTTTCAATAACCAAAAATCAAAATGACATACTTACATGGCAAATGAAAATTATTACATTCATAGCTTAACCTTGGTTTTTTGGTATAAAGTCGCTTAACGATCAATTGACATTCACCTTTTTATTATAGGTGTTGTATCTATTTATTCAAATTTGTTGTCTATTTGGATTGTCAAATTTTTATCTATATTTGATCTATATCGTTATAAGTAAAACTATTGATTTTTATCGGTATCATTTGTATTGACTCGATATTATTTTAATTTTAAAATGATATCAAAACTATACCAAAAGTATAATCCAAACAATTTGAAATTTTTTTCATGCTAAGTCTTAAATCAACCGATATATATGATCGGGGAAAAGGAATAAAATATTATTTTTTTAAAAAAAATTACGAAAATGCCACTGAAAGAAAATATCTCCAGTTTTAAGCAAGTTAACTTTGTCTCTTGAAGAGACGAGTCGTTAATGCATGATCGCCTCTCTTCAAGAAACAATGTCGATATTTTTTGGATGGACCTCTTCTCTTGAAGAGATGAGATCGAGTAACACCCCATCTCTTCAAGAGATAAGGTCAACACTAACTATTCCCCCCTATTAAAAATCATAAATAACCTCCTTATTACATTACTTGTTAAAACCTGTCAAAATCGTACACAATTAGCCATATAAATCATTTATTAGCTACCATCCACCATGGCTAAATAGCTTATAGACTTCATAACCCAACCACAATAGTATTCCAAAACCCAATCCATCAAACTCAATGCCAAACCCAATTCATTCAATCACAATATAAGTGTAAAACCATTCGTAGCAAACATAATAAAAAACTTATAATATGGAATCATCGAATGAATGATTTATTAATTACATGAATGTTCTGTTAACTATAAACATCAATGAGAAAAAATAAGAATCTATATACAAGAATCATAAAAGATAAAAATTTATGTAATAGCTACTGCTGGTTGCCCTGCTTTCGTCGTCCCCGACTGACAGAAGTTCGAAGGAATGATAAATACGCTGGTGGACATCCTCGATGGGGAAGCTCCATAGTGGGATCGACCTATGTGAGTGTGGCATCCCCATCTCTACCACCAGCACCATAAGGATGAAATAAGACTAGGTCTGACTCCACCTGGGTAAGTCCTTCCCCCATATCATGTGGCAATGGCAGTCGCCTCTTTTGTGGATCAAGAGGGGTGTAAAAATCAGTGTATGATATGTCTGCCATGGGGGTCTCATCTAGATGAACATATGATGATGATGATAGACCAAACTCGAAATGAAAAAACTATGGAAGGCCTGGCTCATCAGATATGTGTGCATGCAAGGGCGAAGGCTCGTCTCTAATATGTACACCTCGAGCTCGCCCTTGCTCATAACCCCAACCACGTCTCTGCCCATACCTCTCTTTAGCTGGCCATCATCTTTGTACAGGCTGAGGCTGTGGGTTTTCAGGAGTTGATGCAGGGTTGGTGGTGGCGGTGGTGGCACTAGATCATTCAAATTAAGTTCCATAAATTCATCAACTATACGAATGACATCTCGTGCAGTAGCAGGAGTGTTCTCTAGTGGAATCTCCAAGACTCTGTAGATGAAATCTGCCTGCAAGCAAGAGGAAACAAGTAGATCAGTGAATAACAAACACAGTATAAATTCATACATAGTTTATGTAGTCGATGAACTTACCATATATCGAATAATGACCCATGTACAACTGATCAAATGCTTAGTGATCGCATAATACAGTCGAAATAATCTACAGATGTGCCGGTGGGAATATCTGGTATCTCGATAATGCGATTACACCTGCCATTCCATTCAACTATCTACCCAGCGTGCTTTGTCACCTAGTTCCACTCGGAACACCTTTGTAAGTCTAGCTCATGTAAGGCTCTCATATCAACTAGAGGGTTGGGGATCCTCCAAAAACCACCAAACTATCTAGGCATCTTGTCTGGGTAGTAGGCTTGATAATATGAAAGCAAACCAGGAGGACTCGAGCACGCCATATGTCACTGCCAACCCGACAATACACAGGAAGGGAATCCATAATAACGATATAGGGGTCTCAAACAACCTATAGAAGAAAAAATGTATAGTATACATTAGTAAACACAATGAAACTATATACATATCAACACATAAAATATATGAATTGATACCTGGATAGTGAGCTATATGTCGAAACACCACTTAGGCTCAAATAGCAAATGTGTAGGAGAGCAAGTAACATCAAAAGTAGCACCCCAATAACTGATCAATGGGCGACTTGCAGTAACTAATGTGATCTATCGGCACAGCGGGGGTAATGTGTGGGAAGTGCTCCCATGCCCAGATATGCAGGACCACCAGCGTTCCTGCTATATCACCCGTGTAACATCACAATCTACTCTCTTGTTGGTATGTGAAATGTGTGGGCCTCTAGATGCTATCTCTCCACCAAAGCTGTAATAAGGTGGCAATCCAAATATACAAACGGTATCTGAGTAGCACCTATGAAACTGGCATGTGAGAAAAATGGAACAAATCGATCATCTAAAATTGTAAGCATGTCATCCTGCCATCCGAGCTTCGCCTCTTTACGAAGACAATGTAATACCACGTGCTCCTGCATTTGAAAACAAATCCATGACAAACTTTGTCTAAATGATCTAAGTAATTGGATCAGGAAATAATCTTACTTGTCCCTCCTATGCCAGCCTCGATTTATGAACAGGCTGCCCTATAAGTATGGAGTCATCGAGCGGTCCCAAATCCATTTGTAAGGAAGAAAGTAAGAAACAGTGTTGGCAAAAGCATATGTACAAAAAGAAGTAATAATAGATAAAGTATGCGACGTAAATGCAGTAAAAGAAATGACATGAACTAAAGAAATACCACTACGACTCAATTAGCCCGTAAGTATCCTACTAGCCGCTCGCCTATTTGGATAACTTTTAATGTTATGCCTAATCTGCCCACAAGAATTGCATGAATACCCTGTGGGCCATTTGGAATATCCATTTCATTTTGGAAGCAATTTTCTCTAGGCTTACCCTTTTTCCTAATAAGTGTTGGAATAGGGTGCCATTTTAGTATGTTGAGAGGAGTCCAATTAGCCTTATCTGCTACAGGTACATCCATATACTCATAGCTGATTCTCCTATCTATACCATTGCCCAACTTGGGCAACCCAATCCATATGCAAAGTACCCATTACTGCCATTGCGTGGGAGCATGAAATTTTATATGTTTGCCACTTATTGCATGTGCATCTGCCTACTCGAACTTCACCTTTTGAATGTGATCTCCCTTTTGACTTAGGGTGCGGAACAGTTAGCACCATAAATATTCATTCCTAAAGTTCAAAACATGTTACCCGATAGGCACTTGATACATTGTTCCACCTCTCGAATTTCTTTGCAACATATGTTGTCGACAACTGATCCAAATTCATTGCTTCGGTTACCTCTTGCCTTTTCTGTTGAATATCGAGTTGCAATTGTAAAAGGTTTTTTTCACTAATGCAACCATAGATAAGCGTCGAGCATATTTTAGAATGGAATTGTAACTTTTAGCAATATTTGTTGTACCAATTCCAAACCTTATGCCTTCATTGTAGAATAAAGTCCATATATATGGATGTAACTTACAAAAATATATCGATGTCATGGACTACTTTGCCTTGCTGCATTGAAGTAAACATTGAACTTTCGCACCTGGATTTAGAATGCTGCTCTTTTAACTAAGTCCTTACATTCCTTGCTTTTATCCTTTGTATTGAAGTTGCTAGCAACATGACTGAAACATCACCACTAAGGCCAACCTTTGGGCCACACAACATGCTCATCTTTTACCGCACTCTTAATACCGATATGCCGGTTGGATATTAAGCAAATATTTGAGTGGTCCTTTATAACGTGTTCCATCAATAGTTCTCCACTCAACCTTTGTTCTTGGATTTGCCTCTATGGTTGCATTAAGTATATGGGGGAGCTCCACATATGAATCTTCCCAACTTTCATATACCTTCTGAATTGCTTTTCATTTCACCTCACGAATTCTCTTCACATGAACATTATACCCAAACTCTTTTAAGATGGTTCACCACCTTAAAATTATAATGATTCGATATATGCCACATTTAACTGCCCGTATGAGATGATCTTTAGTTTCAAATCACATCCTAACCTTGATTTCATTGCTGAAACTTCAATTCTCAGTACTCATTTCCTACTCATCATCAAATGTAGCATAACCGCTTCCAACATTAGTGGTGAAAAAAGATACTGGCACTGAGCACCTTAATGTATCAACATCTATAGGAGCCACAAATCTGTGCCAGTCATTTCTACTACATTACACCCTGGTTGTAGCATCTTCCTAGGGAAAAGCTTCCACATTTTCATTTCCATCATTACCATAGTCGTCACTGGATTCACTTACCAAGGAGTCTTGCATCATATCGGTATCGTGATCAACTGTCCAATCCGGTGCAGTAATTTCAAAGTTACTCATATGCACATGTGTGCTATTATTGTTTGAACTGAAGTAGAGTTTGAGTCTATCAACCCTTGGCTGCCAATATTTTCATCAAAACCTACTTCTCCTGTCAGTGCATATGGCAGTTCATTCTCAAATATCTATATATACACAGACACTGACCATTCAATGTACACCAACATCTCCTGTGCAGTATCATCATCGATCACTGGAATAACATCATAGCGCAATATTCTATCTCCAATCGCTACCCTATGAAGCAACTCAGCTCGATGTATAGACCTTCTTACCTTAAGTCTATTACAAATTATACCAAGTATTTCCTCATATATTGAGTTCCTACTAATATTGACCACCACAACTGGCCGCTTATCATAACCAAAACCATCATTCCCTCCACAATGTTGCCATGAGCGTACAGTATAAACTTGACCTTATCCATTTCCTCTCGTCACCTACCCTATTATCTTATAAAAATAAGGTGAATGTATGAACTTTGCACCATGATTTATCTATTACACTCATCTAATATTTAAGCATATTTACTAATGTTACTACATCCACCACAGTCTTTTAATAGTATATGATGTATAGTAGTATATGATGTATACTAGTATATGATTTCATAATTTGGTTCATACTTTCAAAAACTAAAGAGTATAATCATAATTACATTAGACATGTGGAAGAAAATTACAACATCAAAAAAAGGGAAACAAAATGGGAAAAAAATTCCAATAGAAAAAAAAATAACGTAGTTCCATGGGAAAAAGGGAAAAAACAAATAAAATTGGAATAAAAAAAATGGAAACCCTACGGTAAGCTCGTTTCTTCAACCCATACAACAATGCAACAATAGTAACAAGAAATTTAGGATCTCAACACTTACTATTCAACAATGCAACATCAGTAATAACGAAAATTTAAGTGAAATTTCAAACGAATTGCTTATCCACTTTGGCAAGATTTTTTGAAATTTTCACACAAATTTCTTCACTTCTTCACCATCTTATTACTTTCCCAATGCCTGGTAATCGATCCTATTCAAAATCACACCCTGATTTTGTCTAAATCCAAGTCGCAATGAAGGAAACTAGGGTTAGGGTTTCGAAAATGGGGGGTTTTGGGAAAAACTAATCGCGTGAATGAGGAAGAAGAAGCCAGTCAGGGATATTAATCCCTACCAACCTTGTCTCTTCAAGAGACGATGTCCATCCAAAAAATATTGATCTCGTCTCTTGAAAAGACTAGATTGGGTACTAACAACCTTGTCTCTTGCCTAAAACTGAGAATATTTTCTTTCCAATGGCATTTTCATAATTTTTTTACAAATAATAATATTTTATTCCTTTTCCCTATATGATCATCTTATTCAAAATCAATCCATTATCACGTGCTATTTTACCTTCCATAAATCAATTTACACGATTCTTCTCTTTTTTTGGATTTAATATCCCTAAAACTACTTTTTTGGGACATCAATGGAATGAAACTCTTTCATTTCATAAATCTTGTGTGTATTTACTTTTTTGGAAGAATATTTGTTGTCTCAATGTTGTTACAACCCATCACAATTAAATAGATGGCAATTTTAATGAGTAATATTTATATTAAGTTACATAATTTGCTTATGTGCCATAATATAATCGGTAGAGACACAATTAAGGTACAAATTTGAGATAATAAATATCCATCCCTTTTAATGTGTAATAACCACACATAGGTTGTTTTCTCTGTTTAAATAGAAAAAATCACTTTTTTAAAATCTAATAATCATATAATGGTATAAAATTATAGATTTTCTCTGTTAAATAGAAAGTTGTTTTGTTATAGAGATGATTTAAAAAAATGCCAATCGAGCAAGTTAGTTGAATAAAATTTTTTATGAGCCAAAAACGAACCAACTAAGCATGTTCATTGAATTCGATTTTTGTGAGTAGAAGAGTGCAAGGGTTGTAGTAAGTGAAATAATGCACTTCTATATAGGAGTTATCAATTGTTTATAAGGATAAGTTAAGTTAAAAAATATTAAGGATAAAGGTACGGTCACGGAGAATGTCTATTATCATTTCTAGTAATTTGATGCTTAATGTTTGATTTTAGGTAAAAAAATACTTGCACTTTCAAACGCGTTTTAGTGCTCAATATTTGATTTTATGCCCAATTTTAAGAGTATGAATGTATTAAAATGCCATCGGTTGCGTAAAATCAAACATTAGGCACCAAAATGCCAAAAAGTGATAATATAGACACTTCCCGTGCATTTATTCCTAAATATTATAAAAGTAATACCAACATAAAATATGTGTCGTCTTCATTAATAAGAAAGATAATCTGTGCAACATTTAATAGGGCACATGATAGGAGCTTTGTGTTCCTTTTCCAAATAGGATAATCAATCTAATTTAGGATAATTATTAAGTCCATGGAAAAGAACTCTCACAACTTTTTATATTGTAAGTACTATCTTTCATACACAATTATATTCCCCAACACAAAACCTTTTATGAAACCATTGAATTTAGGAATTTTAAATGTCCTACTGTCACACATCATAAGGTCTTAAAAAATAGTTTATATATCACAATTGAGAGTAGAGAACTATTGCAACACATTGTCCTTCTATTTGGAATGAGGAATTGAAAGATGGTTGAAAGAAGGGTTTGTTTGGATTATCAATTTTTATTTGTATCATATATATCTAATTTGTATTTATAACTTATATCTATCATATATGTATTGTATTTATTTGATCATTTTATGAGTAAAACCATCAATTTTTCATCAGTATTTATTTCTTAACAGACATTTGTTTGAAAGTAACAAAAATATGATGTCAAAATGACCAAAATATGATAAAATAAACAGACCATCCCTATATAAGAGGCTTCTTCTTATACCTATAAATTCCATGGGACCAAGAAATCTCATCCAATGCAAAGAAACTAATAATTGAATTAGTGAAACATCAAGATATACATAGAGTCTGTGACTCCATACTAAAAGGCTTGGGAGAATTATGTTTTAAAAATGAATTGCTCTCAAGCACTTTTTATCCTGTGATAAAATTTAGTGGGAACTTCTACTTGCTTTCTTAGTGCATTCTTATTGACTAAAGAGAAAGTAGGAGATTCAAAAGGTAATGAAAGATCTATGAACTCCTCCAGAATGTTGGAGATAGGCTAAAGACTTTCCTCTTTAGCTATCTTATTATATACTAAGGAATAGCGTCTCTCTATGATAGTATTGTAACCTTCTATTTAAAGAGATGAAAATATTTCAATTCTACCCAAATTTAATGCTCAGTAGCAACCATTTTGTTCTAGTATCATCACTTACAACAACATCAATATAAGAAAGGGATTATAACTTTTCTAAACTTGGAATATTCCTCCCCAAACACCATGTATGGTGAGCACGAACTCTAGGTGCCAAATCAGCACATGTGTAGGTGAAAAACCAAGTCCAACCTAAGACCATGTCATCACAGCCCAACCCAACCACTCCAAAATCTCCCAAAATAATTAGGATAACTTACCAACTCAAACAACCCTCCTCTTGGCACTCTATACCCTTTCCCTTTCCCTTCCCTTTTCAATCCCACTAGAATCATGACTAACCAAATATTCACACTCATACCTATCACAAATACAACCAATCCCAGCATGAATCTCCACAAACTACATACCATCACTCTCATAATCCTTGTGTTAAACACCCATCCGGATTGCAAGTAGGCATTCAAAAGGTTGCACCAAAATGCCATGAGTGTAACAATGACCACAAAACCACTTCCTTTATTCATCCAAGAGGGGCTTCAAGCTTTTGAGGATCAAATCCATAGAGGTTATATGCAAGTTCTATGAAGTAGTGAAAACAAAAAGGAGAAAAGAGAAGGATGGCTTTGGGATTGGAGGAGTAGTAACCAAATGGAAATAAGAGAAGAGGGAGCCAAAGGCGAGGGTTTTCCATGAGGAACCATGCCAATGGAGGAGATATAGTCGGGCCCCATCTCAGGCGACTATGCTTGCCATATATGGCTTGGAGGAAGTAGAGTGATATGAAGGTTAGTGGAGCGATTATGTATAAAGTTTTTAAGCAATATACGAAAAGGTTATAATCTGAAAAATGCATAGCTTAATTTTGTAAGGAAGAATCAAAATGCAAGTGAGACAGAAACTTTGACGCTTAGAAAAGTCAAGAGTTCTATGAAGTAAATACAACAAAAAAGGAGGATCTAGATGTACAGAATTATGATATAAGTAAGAAAGTTTTTGGTTTTTGTTGACTAAGCTATTGCCCTGTTTTGCATAATAGCTCCTGTAGTCCAAGAAAAACGGTATATCACAATAATTGACCACATATTCAACATGATCTATGCATTCAATCAATCGAACAAGTAGAACAGAACGATATCTGTATAAATATTTGAAGCATTTCTTAAACATCCATGGTTGCCATTGTGGACAAATTTGGTTCAACAACATATGAATAAAAATAAACAAACAAATAAAATATCAATCTTGATAGTCTTTTCCTTTAGATTTCCCTTCTGAATATAATTGCAATTAATTATGAGAATTATAATTGAGATTATATAAAATCTAAGCATGCATAAAACTCTAGCTATATTAGAATTGTCACTCAAATGCAATTAAAATAAATATATTTTTTCTTTTTAATATAATCTAAGTACGAAATCTCCTTATTCGTACATAGCTATTAAAATTGCACAAATAATATATAGCAAATTTTCACCGAAAAATTCAATCATCAAATTCAAATAGCCTCAATGAATAAGGAGAACCTACAATAAATCCTATAATTACATGATACCGAACTACATGGGCAAAGAAATATAGACATCATACACCTTTGAAACATCGTAGGTGCATTACAGAGACCGAAGGGCATTCTCCTAAGGCAAAGGTGCCATAAGGGCAATTAAAGGTGGTTTTCTCCTGGTCCTCGAGTGCTATATGATCTAATTATAACCAGAATAACCATCTAGAAAACAGTAATAGTCATGCCCTACAAGTTTTTCTAACATCTGATCTATGAATGGAAGGGGAAAATGGACCTTACAGGTGGCATCATTCAATTTCCTATAATCTATACATACTCTCCACCCAGTTATAGTACGAGTTGGGATTAATTCATTAGCCTCATTCTTAACCACAGTTATACCACCCTTTTTGGGCACTACCTGAACAGGACTAACCCAATTACTATCAGAGATATGATAGATAATACCTGCATCTAACAGTTTAAGCACTTCTTTCTTTACTACCTCCTTAAGCATTAGTTTTAATCTTCTTTGTGGTTACACTGTGGGTTTACACTCAACCTCCATCAGTATTTTGTGAGTGCAAATCAAAGGACTAATTCCTTTTTATTAGCAATTGTCCATCCGATGGCCTCCTTATGCTCTCTCAGAATGTTTAGGAGTTGTTGCTCCTGATCACTTGTCAAACACGAAGAAAAAATTATTGGAAAAGTATCATTTCTTCCAAGATAAGCATATTTTAAATGACTAGGTAAGGGTTTAAGTTCTAGCACCAAGGGTTGTGTCAAAGATGGTACTGGCTTCTTCTCACTAGTGCTGAGTTCCTCATAATATCTGGTTCTGAGTATAGGCACTTGCTCCTTAATTTCTTCCTTAGGTTCATCATCATCACTCAATCATCAATATCCCTAAGAACAGAGTCCATTGTATCCATTCCTGTTTCCTCTTCTATAGATTCATAGATAAGCTCATCAACAATGTCAATAATATAATAGGTTTTGCTATCATCAAACTTTTTCATAGCATCATAAACATTAAATTTTACCTGTTCATCCATTACTCTCCAAGTGAGCTTACTGGTTCCAGTCGATTAAAGCCTTACTTGTTGCAAGGAACGATCTCTAAGATCATGGGGACTTCTCCGTCTTCTTCCATTTTCAGGACTATAAAGTCAACTAGGAATATAAATCTGTCGACCTTGACCAACACGTTTTCCACAATTCCCCGGGGTATTTGATGCTTCTGTCACAAGTTGCAAGGTGACATGAGTTTTCTTGCAGTCTCAAAGTCCGTTTCCTGAAAATAGACCAAGGCATTAGATTAATACTTGCACCTGAATCAATAAGAACTTTATCAAAATGAAAGTTTCCAATGGTGCAAGGAACAATAAAAATCCCCTAATCTCTTTGTTTTCTTGGTAAATTAGCCAAGTCCCTTTATAGAATCATAGAACACTCCCCAGTAAGCATAACAGGTTCACTTCCACCAAATTTTCTTTTCTTGGTGAGCAAATCCTTCATAAATCTAGCATATGAAGGCATCTTTTGAAGTGCTTCTAGGAAAGGAATGTTGATTTGTAGCTTCTTAAAGACGTCTAAAAATTTTGAAAACTGAACATCTAGTTGTTGCTGCTTTAACCTCCCTGGAAAAGGAATAGAGGAACATAGGGTTTCACCACTGATGATTTCTGCTGTGGTTCCTCCTTTTGTTTACCTTTGTCTTTCACTGAACTTTCAATCTTGTCCTCTATTATTGCTTCCCTCTGGTCAACTTCTTCTTGTGTTTTTCCACTTCTCAACATAATGGCATTAATACTCTTAGGATTCTCCTCGATATTGCTTGGTAAAGACCCCGATGGTCTAATACTCAATTGTTGAGAAATTTGGCTTATTTATCGTTTTAAATTTCTAATAGTGGCCTACTGATTCTATAGCATTGTATCAGTCTTCTATATATAGTTCAGCATAAGCTCTTCCATCTTAGACTGACTTTGTTGAGGAGGGGACATTGGGATTAGGACCTAGCTTCTGGAATCCAGGTGGTCTCTGCACATTATTCTCATTTCTCCATGAAAAATTGGGATGATTACACCACCCTGGATTATAAGTGTTTGATTAAGGTCATTGATTACCCCGTTGGAAGTTGTTGACATAATTAACATTTCTCCATTGGTTGAGACTGAGGGTTCCCAGACATGCATTCAACGTCGAATGTGGTCCTGAACATCTCACAAAAAGTAGTTTTATTAGCATTAAAAGAATATGCTGTAGTGAGTTTACTTACCTGAGTGGTGAGAGCTGATATTTGTGCTGTCAGTTGAGAAATAGCCTCATTGTGTTGAATTGATGCCACTTTTGATTCGTCCTCTCACAGTTCCAGTTGTGTGCACTAGAGGTTAATTCCTCTATTAGCGTACTTGCTTCCTCATAGTTCTTTCACATCAAGGCACCTCTAGCAGCAGCATCTAACAAAGACATCAATGCCTCATCCACGCTAAGATAAAAAGTCTCAATTAGGAGATTATCGGGCAATCCATGATGAGGCACTTTCCGATTGCCTCTTTGTATCTCTTCTACGCCTCATACAACGATTCACCATGGAATTTGGTGAAGTTAGTGATTTCACTCCTCAATTGAGCAGTTTTGGCAGGTGGGAAGAATCTCTTCAAAAACTTGATTGACAAATCGACCCAAGTAGTAATAGACCCCTGTGGTAGTGATGTAAACCAAGCTAATGCTTTATCCCTTAAAGAGAACGGGAAAAGCTGAAGTTTGATGGCATCATCCATAATACCATTCAGCTTGATAGTATTGCAGTATTGGAGGAATTTTGCAACATCTGGCTCTCATTAAGGTATCCTCTAAGCTGATGCACTTCCACCATTTGAATGAGAGATGGTTTCAACTCGAAATTATTGGCTCGAATAGCTGGCTTTTGATTGTGGACCCCAAAACAGTAGGAACTGCATAGTCTCTGGTGCTCTGGCAAAAGCTGTATCTGATTGTTCCCGTTTTCTCCGTCTGCCATCTCTTTTTCTTTTTCTTGTTCCCTCGTCTCAACTTGCACAAGGTGTGCTCTATCTCAGGATTCCAAGGTAGAAGTTCAGCACTTCTACTCTTGCGCATAAAACACTTACAAGAGAACAAACTTGTAATGAATGGCTAAATTAACAATAGAATTAAAATTGGTCTAATATTAAATTAATCCCCGACAACGGCGCCAAAAACTTGATCTACTGCGGATATGTATATAAATTAAGTACGAATATCACTAGCAAGTATACTATATCGAATCAAGTAATATAGTAATGAATAGGGTATCGTTCCCACCAAGATTTTCTAACTACTAAACCTGTATTATATTCTACTATTATTTAGGCAATAAAATTGATATAATTAATTACTTAATGACTAATGTTCACTTAACCTAAATTATCAATTCATGTAGAGAGAATATTGATAAATATATCAACTAAATGTGGGAAAACATAATCCACCTTAGTTTTGATAATCAAATCGTCATCATGTTATAATAATTAATAGTTGTATGGATATTCGTATGAAATTGTTAAAAACCCTTAATCCTTACACAAGTTTCAAGATTTCAAAACCACAAATTAATTTCATTAGTTCCACTATACAAATTAACTATGGACTCTAATTTATGACCATAAATCTCCCGATTCTATGATTAATTAATGCCTTAATCAATTTCTCCTAATCCCTTAGTGAGATATTAATAAAAAACATTGCTTTAAACCCTAAGATAATTTCTAATTTGATTAAACAATTCAGCTCCTGCATCTTATTATTCAATCTCAATTAAGAACTCCGATAAACCCTAATTTCCTTCAAGGTCATTGAGATTACTATAAACCTAATTCAATTAAGAAACATGATTTATAGCATAAGAATTATAACATGAATAATCCATAGATCTATTAATTCTATAACATGAATACAATAACCATCTTAAATAACTAGGGTTTCATCATATTCCCACAATAATAACTTAGAACATGATGGAGAAGAACAAACAATCATTAAACATGAAAGTAATTGCAAGAGGATTCATATTTAACAATGAAAATAAATTGAATTGCATAAAAGATAATAGATCATAAGTCACCAATTCAACTCACCAATTGTATGAAAACTCTGAAGCAAAAACTCCACAAAATCTTCTCAAAAGCAATACTCTTCAATCTCCAAGATGGATTCCAGGCTAAATAATAAGAGCATGTAATTCTCTAGAAATTATTAAGAAATTCTAGTTCTAATCTATTCTAGCTCTATCTATGAATTGGGGTTGGTTTTTCCCTAACTCAATGAGTTATTTTATAAAGAAAAACAAGGAAAATTCGCATCATTCTGAGCTAATCCAACAATGGCTTTGGAAAAACATGTAAGCCAGTGGCAAAGCTGACGGCTTTTCCTCTTCAAAGGCCAGCTTTCATCTTATGCTAGACAAAAGGCCACCAGCCTTTATCATTATGGTGCCGACCTTGTATGAAAGCTGCATCAAAGCTGGCTATGTTGCTTGCGAATGTTCATCTTTGGTGAAGGTCGTCTCCTAGCCGATGCTTTGATCATGAAATGGCGATGTAGCTCAATTTTGTAATGAAGGCTGATGTTGTTCTAGCATTGATGACTGATGTTGTAAGCCGACATAGCTAGGCTGGCTATAAGCTGGCATCTTTCTTACCTCATCGTAAACTTTGACTTTCCACTTCTTTTCGTTTGCTCAAAACTCCTCTAAGTTGCTTGAAATTGCATGATAAATCCTTAAAGACCTAAAATATCACATTGAGTGCAAATAAATACCATTTTCTTAAGATTTTTATAAAATCAATAACAATTAAGTATGATTCGTATAATAAAAAGTGAATAAAATAAGGTTAATGCCCTATTTGGTGCCTGAAGTTTGTCCAAAAGATCAATTAGGTACCTAAACTTTTAATTTGTTCAATTTCATACCTTGAATGAATATTTTGTGCCCTAATCACTACATCACCCAATCATTGTTTGACACGTGTCATTTTTTTGAAGAGACAATAAAAGAGTGAGGTAGTATTTCGGGTACGAAAAGTTAATTTTGAGTATGAAATTGATAAATTAAAAATTCAAGTACCTAATTGATCTTTTAGTCAAAGTTTGGGTACCAAATAAGGCATTTACCCAATAAAATATGCCTTTATCATGCCCCTACATTGCTTAATACCCAACCATTAGAGAGTAAAAGAGATAACCTTAACTTTGGGGTTCAAAGGTGTCCCCACATGGTGCTGCTATACTGAGGCAGGCATGCTTGATTAAGGATCTACAGTGATCGTACTATGAGAGTAGTAGAAAGGGAAAGAATGGAAGAAATAAAACTATGAACTTAGGTTACAAGTCCTTTAGTGGCATGGCATATTGGAGTCATCTAAAGGTAGGCGTTCATAGTTATAGTTCATACCGACAATTTGTATTTAATATTTGAATTTTATTTTCTTCAAAAAATAAATTTATTTATTTTTATAATTAACTATTTATAGTTTAGACATGCCTATTGGCAAAAAAAAAAAAAAACCCTTAGTATATGAATTTTTTTTTATTTTTATAATTAATTATTTAAACTTTGACTATTTTATAATAAATCATCTAATTCAATACTACAAAACGATATCAAAAAAATTTATAAATAATAAATTTTAAATTCTATGCAATTAATTATAAAAATTAATATAATTAAAGTATCAAATTTGATATTTATCCATTAGAATTGGCATTACCAGAAATTGTTCTTTGGTTTAAAAAAGAAAAAATGATAGATCTAACGATGTACATGTAATTCTATCATATGTGTACCTATTCACACACTATTCAACTGAAAAGGGTTTGGAATGCTAGAAATTTTTTAAAACTTATTTTAATAGAGTAGGCATGGATATGAGTTCTTTATACATCATACATATATCATAATTATCTTAGAATTTGTATTATAATATATAAAATGTACAAGTTTCAGGTACTATTATCCCATCTTAGTAAAAATTATAAAATAAAATCAATAAACAAAAAAAAAATACAATACTCTATTTTTTTTATTTTATGATTGCTCTTATTCAGATTTACCATTCGTAGACTACCTTCTAATTTTTTTTTTATTTTAGAAACATTGTACTATTTTACTTTGAAATAATTTTTTTTTAATTTTTGAAGGATTTTTGTTGTATGTGCTTAAATTTCTAAGTTATATGAAAATTGCTTTTGAAGTTAATTACCACAAAAATTATCTATAAAATTTTTAATTTTAAAGTTTGTTTTATGTTCTATAATTTATTTGATATCACATAAATAGATTCTACAAGTGTTTGCTACATATCGCAACTTTCATTTATAAACAAATTCTCCATATTATAAAACTTGTGGTATCAAGAAATCAGTTTTTTAAATTACTTATTAAAATAAGGTAAATTCACATACCACATTCGATTGTATATATTACTATAAACTTGAAGTTTAAGGAAAAAATTAGATAAATAATATCATAAAATATCTACATTTGGATATAAATTCATCTAAGCCATCAACTTTTCGAGTGATTAAAAAGAGGAATTAAAGTTTCACACAATGAATAAAATAAGTTATCAATATTTCGTAAAGTTCATTTAAAGTATTAGCATTTGGATTAGTTTTCAATTAATTTTCCTCAAAAGTCAATTTTAAACACCTTATTTGACTCGTTTTGTAAAATGTTGACTTCTCTTTTTAATCACATGAAATGTTGGTACCTTAATTGAATTTGCCCCCAAACATTGATTCCTCTTTTGTACCACTAGGAATGTTAATACCTTAAATAAACTTAATCCTAACGTCAACACCTTTTGTTGTAATTTATCCAAAAAAATTACAAGTTCCACAGTGTAGAGGCCTGAGTACGAGATGCTATAGGGGAGATACCAGGTATAAAATTAATATTATGTATTTTATGGAATAGGATATGGGTAAGACTTCATCCATTAGATAGATGCCATTGAAGGAGTTACCACACCTAGCTGCTCGTTCACTTCATTATAATTGCAATTCCATTACAGTCTTATTCTATGAATGGCTATTACGATGTTTACTTGACCGCAATAGCCATTTCATAAGGAATCTCTATTATAAAAAACATTTAAGAGTTATTTTTGTTTCAAACCTATGAATGATAATTCAATGCTAGAATTGTTTTTTCCTCCAAAATACCCTAATTTAAATAAAAAATCAATAAAAAAATCCTGTTATGATTCTATTTCATTCCTTAGTAATAGGAATTCTATTACAACTTTATTGTAAACGAATCACTAGTGTTACTAAATTTTGAAACTCATCCAAATATCAAAAGTCTTTTAAAGTTTATGCGTCTCATTAAAATATTGACCAAAATTCAAATAATTGAAATCATCGTAAAATATTAACTCACAATAGTTATCCCCCGATGAATTCAAAATTTCAAATGAGATATATAAACTTTGCATAAAAATTCAATTTAATATCTAAACTTTAAAGTAGTTAACGTAATATCCAACTAAAATTTATGTATATATTTTTATAACCCTACTAACATTGTTTACTCTATTTTTTCGATATGAAACAAACAGTCTATTTTAAATATCTATCAATGTTAGATGATGTTAGGAGCATTGGTAAAAATTCAATAATATGTTGCCCCTCTATGTTTGCATACAGAGCTTGACCACTACAAAGTTCAATACTAAATTGAATCTTTATTGTAAAGTTCAACTACGTCTTTCTTGTAAAGTTCAAGTACCAGATTTATACTTTTATAATTATATGCTTCTATAATCATATCTTGCACAAAATGGTTACTTTAATACTGCACTTAAACATTGAACTTGACACAATCTTTATGTTTTACTCCATATGTGCCTACATATTGAAAATGACATATTTGTTCTGTGTGCTATAAGCATGCACCTTTGTTGTCATAGAATATTTATGTCATACGTAGGAATTAGATGAGGCCGCTTCATTATGTATTTAGACATCAATATTTTTTAAAGGCTATATGCTAATTTAATAATTATTTAATATTGTCAAAACTCTCAATTATTAAAATCTATAAAATTGCATAATTCAATTAATTTATGAAAACTAATTGTTGCTAAATATAATATAAAAAATGTAAAAACTTATTATCTCTATTATTGTTGCCAAAGATTTGCTAACACAGCTGACTAGTTTTGAGCTTGATTTAACATAGTTATACAAAACAAACGCAAGTTAGTGGGCAGAGAAATTATCCGGTACAACTACTTCAACGATCAAGTTAAAGGTATACGAGAGTTTAGGAAACAATTGTAATAAAATAAAGTCTTAAGTGTTATTGGATGTCTATTGAAGTGTTTCATATAATATTTAAAAAGAATTGTCATGGGTGGTTGAGAGAGTAGGAATACATTGTGAAGAACGTGGGGAAGCAAGACAGCTATTAAAAGGAGTGGATGCTAAGTGGTTAAGCCATCTCCCAAAGTTCCTCGGAGTGGGTCAGTGAAGGTTTATCACTAAGTAAGTCAAATGAATAAGATGCTAAGAGGCCTGCTCGATCTTAAGATCATGTTCATGGTCCAAGATGAAGGTTGAGCCATCAATAGATGAGTCAACGCATAACTTAAACAGATTAGATTGAAATTAATGAGTCATTGGCTAACTTTTCCCATCAACACTTATCTTATTTAAAATTACTTAAATCATTACCCTCATATTACCCTTTGTCTCACTCCAAAGTTACACATGAGCTTACAAGTACTAAATGCAACATACAACCAAGTCTATCTAAATACCATTAACAATGATTCAAAATATTTCAAAATTTACTTTCACATATTTAATGAATTACATCTCATCATAATAATGTGTAACACCCTTAATGCAGGATTACTTATAGCCTACCACATGTCTATATGTAATGGAGACACACTATGTCTCAAAACCTGCTAACAACCTTAATAAAAAGCCATTGTTAACTCTAATCCACACAGGCACACATATATAGAAATGAATAACCTCAACAAGGCTAGGTCACAAACATATTTATAAACCATAATATCACCACACTAAACTAAGTGATGGCTCAAAAAGAGTTCATCCATTTTACTTCAAACCATGAACACATATATGACAGTTGAACTATTAGAGTTGCCTCCATATACTTAGAATGTTCGAGTTATTGTTAACCCTTCTTTCTCTTGAATAACGAGCTTCTCATAACCTTTAACTAGGCAGAGAAATCAATGGATGCCCTAGATGGATAGGTCCAATACAAAACATGTAAGAATGATTATAGACGTTATGCGATCATTAAAGCATGTGATAGTGTTAAGGGCTTGCTTCTTGATATAGTTAAGGATGATTTAGAGGAGCGTTCAGTCATCAAGACTTTCTTTCAAGAGATTGATCATGCTATCCAAATTGAAGATTTCATAAAGTTATTTCAAATGAAATTACTACGCCATTTTCATGATACACTAAACAAGTTAATTAGGTATTGATAGAACCCTAGAAAGATATGAACAAGATAGTGAAATGTAACGTAGACTCTTTATGAGATTACTACTAAGAATTTTCTTGTAGAGAAGAGGACTGCTGAGAAAACACAAGAAGATGGTTTAAATCCAACTTCGAGGGATAAAATGCTTTTCTCAGATGCGTTAACATTACTTAATCTAATTCAAGACATGTTTTACTGCAAAATTCGTCACTTGTGCACAATCCTTGCATTCAAAGACTTGGTGCATAACATTCTAGAAATCCTTGAGGCCAGGAGGAGAATCACAATTTTCAACATTTTGATATTTTTGAGCATGCCCCACCCTCCTAGAGTTGAGAAAACAATTGCTTTTAGTACCCTGTCACCTTATTATGAAGAGGAAGACTTGTACAGTGCAAAGCAATTTCGAGATAAGATTGAAAATGGGATATCGATTCTCTATCACTTGAAAACCATATATCTTGATGAATGGAAAAATTTCCTTTAGAGGATGCATCGAGAAGGCATGAAAGACGAGAAAGAAATTTGGACCTTTAAACTAAGTGATCTTAGCTTTAGGCATTGTATAGAGGTTGGACTCTTGCTCACATAGTGAGAGGTATGGTGTAATACTACCATGCTCTTGAAATGCTGCCTTTTCTTGATTTTTCATCAAAGGCGAAGATTAGAGAAAAATCAAAAGAACTAGATTTAGCAAAGTAATATAACACTGTAAAAGACCTCAATTCATGGACATCACCTTCCTTTTATGGTCCTAGTAATAAAAGTAGTCCTATAATAAGAAGGGAGCATGTTTTTGGCATCACTATGATGAAATACACATATGTCGTTGCCTATCGGAAGTATGGGAGCTAGAAGATGAGTCAATAGAAGATAAGCCATCGATATGATAAGGATTTTTTACCCGTAAGGATCCTGAATATGAGAGGCCTTGGGGTTGACTTGTATTCTTATGGGTTTTAGGGATTGTTGAATGCCATTTTGGCACACTCCCCTTTGTGTCGATTAGGATGTTGTCGCTTGAGACTAGGATGGTTGGATTTTTCCACTGCTCTATTGGCATTGAGGAGTATTGACACTTAGCTTGAGCTCTTTCAGTTGTTGTTCTACCCATCGATCATAGTTTATCAACTTGATATTTTTCTTAGCAATCTAGTATAACATGTTTTCTAAGTTACTTAATTGTTGTTAATCTTGCAAGGAGTTAAGCAGAGAAAAAAAAGTACTGAGGCTTGCTTAGGAATCCACAAGCTCTCAAGTATTAAGGGAACACGAGATTGAGTCCGAATTATTCCCATGATTGGGGTTGTAGGGTGTTTTCTTGCTCTTAAAGTGTAGAGGTATAGTTAATGAAATAACCTAAACTAAATATACAAAATTAATTTGCATATAAGTTTTGTTAGTTTAGTTGATTTCAGGATTGAATTGTGATAATTTAAGTTATAAGAATTTTAATTGATGACATGAAAAATTACTAGTAGAGGAATATGTTAAAAATTAATAGTATGTAAGTTGGCGTAATTATGGAATTGTAGTAATATATATATATATATATATATATATGTTAAATTGTATCGTGTTATAAAATGAGGTATTATTTTTCTAAAGTTAGAAGGCCTCTTTTGTTGTTAATTTTATTGAAAATCCAAGCCACCTTTAACAAATAAAACCTAAGCCCAAGACCATCATTTTAAAGCCTATTCTAAACTCTTCTAATTGCCTCAAAAGTCAAAGGCAGCTTTTAAAACATATCAAAAGCAAATTTTGAACAAAATCAACTCTAAAAACAAACCTAATAACCGACAATTTCCACTAACACTTCAAGCTCAAATTCTTTCATCAAAATCCCTCCTAAACCTTAACAAATAAGACCTTAAGTAAGGAATCAAGATAAGGAGCAAGTAGAAATAAGAATCAAATCAAGAAAGTACAAAAGTGGAGCTTGATTGCTAGTAGTAGTTATACAAGTAAGTAAGGTTTATTTCTTTCATGTTCTATTTAAATATAAGTTTTAAATGATGTTCATCCTGAATAGAAGTAGAACTTTTGATGATTTAGATAAATAAATAATATGCTAACACATGTGTTAACGTAGACATGCAAATAGGCATGTGCACTCTAGGTGTTTGAAGAAATAATTTATGATAAATATGGTGAAGTAAAGTATAGAACCTTAGTGATAAAATTGATAACAAAGTTCAACAAGCATGTATGATAAACTTATGTTATTAAATGAAGTTAGTGCTATATATATGCATGTGTAATGAATATATATGTGTAAATGTACTTGATAGCGTTTGATGTTATGATTTAAGTTGGCTTTACCCTATGCCTACTAAAAATAAGATCTTAGTAACAATTTAAAGAATGTAAACTTCGGAAATTTTGAAATAAATATCATAGGGTCAATACACTGTTCATCACGGGCGTGTTCAAGGTCATTATCTCCTCAAAATTTAATTTCCCTATTGATCATGGCCGTAACCTGGCCTGTGATCTCCTTATACATTTTTGTAACTTGAGATGACCCTGTGTGATCCCTTTTGTTTCTTCTTTTGTAGATAACATGACCTAGATCATGGTCATTACTTAGGGCGTGATCTCCTCCATGCCTTTGAAAAATTTAACAAAGTTTCATTACGAGCGTAATATTTGATACGGCCTATATCATGGCTGTGATAAAAGGTGTGGTCTCCTATCATGGGTGCAATAAAGCCAGTATTATGCATCATGACCTTAATCACAGTCATTATGGTACCTGTGATGGAGATCATTGCTCTTGTTGCGGGTGCAACAGATCCCCTAATGCTGCTAAAAAAATAAAATATTTTAGTTAAATATTAAAAATAACAAATGTATTATATATATGTATAAGTACTAAGTTATATGATGAATTGAGTTTTATATAAGTTTAATGAAGACTTGGGGACTTAGTACTCTATTGTGAATTAATGATTGTGTTATATGAATTGATCTTCTCTAAAATCAGTTGTGCTTAAACACGGATCCCTTACCAGATAATTCCATTTATCCAGGCGTGCAATAACTTGATTATTGGATGACAAGATAGACATTAATAAATTAACTATACTCAAAGATTGGCTTAATAATGATTGAATTGATTATGTTTGTATCGTTTAATCCGGTTCGGGGAGTGACAACCCTGTTTGGAGCCAAGCACAGTAGTTTAGGTGCGTAGGCTACTTCCGTGTCATGATGTAATGACATTTTATAAGTGGTTCAACGAGTAATTGATAGGGGCATCGGTATCGGTATAACATTTGCTTATTCTTAAAAATAAGTAATATTTAATTCATGTTTATGGGTACAGTTAAATTAGGTGATTTTATGGATTAAGTTAAGTAAATATGAGAAACGGTTGTAAACCCTAGATGAAAGTACTATCTTTGTAAAGTTATATAGAAGATATCAAGTATTCGAACTACTTATATCAACCTCCTAAGTAGCCGTTGTTACTTAGGATCCCCAGGTTCCCTAAAGATTGTAATCGAAGTTTGAATACTTCACTGTTGATTTGTTTTCCTTAAATCAAGATGAATAATTTTACTGCAATTTGTACTGCATTAGCTTAGGATTGCATGCCACTTTGTACTTGTTTATGTTGTGTGTACTAAGCCCCTGACTCACTTTTTCTTCTATAAGTGTCAATTGTGACGACTGATAAGTATTATGATGACTTGGGATATGGTATAGATTAGGAAGAAATTCTAGAGGAATGGGATGACTAGGATTCCTGGATTATCAAATGTCGTTTTTCTTGAAAATAGACCAAAGCAAGACTTTATTTTTGAAATGTAATAGTATATGATAAAGGGTTTACTCATAAGCTTATATTTTGTAATACAAAGTATTTAAGTCTCCCATATGTATGTAATAAGTAAGGTTTTTGTAACTCTTAAAGTACCAAACTGATAATACTGTTATATTAGATTATGTAAAGTTATCTACTCTTAAATGAGTAGTTTTTGTAAAGTTTTATATCATAACAGGTTAATACCTTCTTGTATTATGCATGGTTAGGGGCTTAGCATTCCTAGCATTTAGACTAGTGCATGTCGGGTCTTTACAAAGTGGTATAAGAGTTGTGTTTATGTAATTCTTGATTCAACGTAATAGAATAGAAGATGACCTGACCTTAGATGCAATGAGTTTAGTATGGAAAAGTTTAGGATCCCACTTGAATAATGTGTTTTGTTTATTGTCTGCTTTTACCAACATTAAAATAAGTTTGAACTGAATCTCATTGGAATAATGTATAACTAGTTATCCATATTGTTGATGTATGGTGTGTGTATCTAAAAGATAGACAGCCAAAAAGGCTGAGTTAACAATAGTCAGAGTGGTAAGGTATGCCGCCTCCACCTCTTGAGTCAACTGCTTCAGCTTCTTCATCATCGACTATTTCAGCTTCTGTTATCACTCCTTCTCCTGCTTTAACATCCACAACTAGGATTCCACAGCTGCCACAAATGCCACTATTTCCTCATATGCCGTAAGTGCCCATGGGAAATCCTAATACTATGTGCACTATGTTCAGGGATATGTTTGCAATAATGCAACAATATCAACACATGATGCATTGATAACAACAATAATTTATGCAATGGTAAGCACCTCAGGCTGCTAGGTAAGGAGATAGTGTACATGTGGGTGAATGAAACGATCAAGTAAAGCTACATGATTTTGTTAAGTTAGGGCCTGATTTTGATGGGATTGTCTTGGATCTAACAACTATTGAAAGTTGGATAAAATAATTGGAAAAGGCTTTTGCAACATATGAGGTACCTGAAGACATAAATGTTGATCTAGCGGTTTATATGCTAAAAAGAGATGTTTATAATTGGTAAAGACTAACAGGTGAGAATTTAGTGAGACCTATTGCTTGGACTTGATTTAAGGATGCTTTCTTCCTGCAACATTTTCCAGCTATAGTTCGAGAGCAAATGGTTTTAGATTGGTTAAGCTTACGACAAGGAAGCAAGATCGTTGATGAATATCACTCTGAGTTTTATAAGTTACTGAGATTTGTTGGAGAAGGCTATCATGATGAAAGAATGAAAGTTTAGAAGTTCTATAATGGTTTAAATATGGAGATCAAGGGTGAAGTCAAGATGTTCCAACTCCTAACGTTAGTTGATGCAGTTACCAATGCGAAGTTAGCGGAGCAAATTTTGAATAAAAGAAGACATAAAAAGAAAAGTGAGCTTTATTTCTTGGTAAGAGACTAGCCTCATATGTTTCCTACAGAAGATATGATATTGCAAACAAAAGGAAAAATCCATTATTGGGTAAGAACACAATTCCAGGGTTGTTGACCAAAACTTCTACTCCTTCTATCACTCTTGAAAGAAGATGCATTAGATGTTTTGAGTCTCATGAGTAAGCACAGTGTAAATGGAACCCGAATGCATGTTTTGCTTGTGGTAAAGAAGGGCATAAAGCTTCTAAGTGAAAAAATCCGATATTGTAACCTATCTTCTGTGCTTATTGTAAATAGAGAGGACACCACATGGTGGATTTAACAACTAAATGTAAGAGTGATGGTTCTAATATAGGGAAACGCAAAATAGTAGCAAGATTGTTTGTGCTACAACAGTGTGAGAAGACTCCTTCTATTAATATATTGGCGGGTACCTTATTAATTACAAAACATCATGCTTATACTTTGATAGATACGGGGGCTACACACACATGCATATTTGAGAAATTGATGAATGATTGCTGTTTGGTTTTTGAAGTGTTGCATAATAATACAATGTGTATTAATACTCCCTTAGGTGTGAAATCTAATGAGACATGTGTTTGTTGGAATGAGGATGTGTTGATTTCTAACATGACATGCCAATTGACATGCTGGTTTTATCCATAACTGATTTTGACGTATTTTTGGGTATAAACTGGTTGAATCTGTATAAAGTCATCATAGATTGTAGTAAGGCAAAATTGAACTTTAAACGAGAAAGTGGGAAGTTCACTCATGCTTTAGAGAGACAAAGACCCAAAAAGTATGTTTATAATGGAGATGTGGGAAAAAAGCAATAATAGCAATAGTTGAGGTTGAAGGATTGAATATCAGTATGGTACTGATAGTAAAAGAATTCATAGATGTGTTTCCTGAGGATTTATTGGGTTTACCACCAGATCGAGAAATTGACTTTGTGATTGATGTAGTTCCGAGGACAACTCCAATATCAAAACCACCATACCGAATGGCCCTAGCAGAGTTAAAAGAATTGAAGAATCAATTATAAGAATTACATGATCTAAGTTTCATTCGACCTAGTGTTTCACCATGAGGTGCTTTAGTACTTTTTGTTAAAAAGAAAGATGGGAGTCTAAGAATGTGCATTGATTACCGAGAACTAAATTGGGTAACTATCAAGAATAAGTATTCTTTACACAGGATCAATGATTTGTTTCGATCATTTAAGAGGTGCCATAGTGTATTTAAAAAATTGATTTGCAGTTTGTATATCATCAACTCAAGATTAAACCATAGGATTTCCTCAAGATAGCTTATTGTACCGGGTATGGGCATTTTGAGTTTTTGGTTATGCCATTTGGATTAACAAATGCCCATGCTGCTTTTTATGGATTTGATGAATCGAGTTTTCAAAGATTATCTTGATCAGTTTGTAATTGTATTCATAGATGATATCTTGGTATATTCTGGAAGCAAGGAAGAACATGAAGAACACTTAAAATTAGTACTTTAAAGATTGAGAGAAAAGAAATTATATGAAAATTTTAGTAAATGCAAATTTTGCTTGAAAGAAGTTGCATTCTTGGGGCATATTATCACAAAGAATGGAATATCTATTGATCCCAAAAAGATTAAAGAAGTACTAGAATGGCCAAGACTCGCCAGTGTAATTGAAGTACGAAGTTTCTTAGGTTTAGCTGGTTACTATCGAAGATGTGTCTAGGGATTTCCAAATTGCTACTCCAATGACAAAACTAACTAAAAAACATGTGAGATTTGTATGGAATGATGAACGTGAGGAGAGTTTCCGAGAATTAAAGAAAAGGTTAGTATCAACTCCTATTTTAGGTTTACCAATAAGTAGAAAAGAGTTTGTAATCTACAGTGATGCTTCTATACATGGACTCGGATGTGTTTTGATGCAAGAAAATAGAGTGATTGCTTATGCATCAAAAAAATTAGCCACATGAGAAGAACTATCTAGTTCATGATTTGGAGATTGCAGTAGTAATTCTAGCCTTGAAACTTTGTCGACATTATCTATTTGGTGAAAAAATGCAAGATATTCACAGGTCATAAGAGCTTAAAGTACATATTTACTCAAAAAGAATTGAATATGTGAAAACGAAGATGGCTTAAGCTGATTAAAGATTGCGATGTTGAAATCCTATACCATTCAGGAAAGGCAAATGTAGTTGCTGATGCTTTGAGCAGAAAGAGATAGATGGATGTAGCTACTGTGACTACAAGTTAGAGAGGGATATTAGAAGATTTTCAAAGACTAGATGTTAAAGCAACCCTAGATAAAGTTGATATTATGTTGGCAAACTTGACTTGCAACCTACGATGTTGGAAAAGATAAAAAGAAGTCAAAAAGAAGGCCCAAAAGGTAGAAGATTAATTAATGCAATCAAGAATGAAAGAAGAAAGAATTGAGACTTGATGAAGAGGGAATCATTAGACACAGGAATCGGATGTATGTACTGACAATTAATGATTTAAGGAAGGAAATTGTGAAAGAAGTCCATATAACAATCTATTCCATACATCAAGGAAACACCAAAATGTATAAAGATTTCAAGAAATATTATTGGTGGGATAGCATGAAGAGGAATATTGCAGATTATGTGTCTAAGTGCTTAACGTGCCAACAAGTGAAGATCAAACACCAAAAACCCAGTGGCAAGTTACAACCATTGTAGATCCTAAAATGAAAATGGGATAATATGACCATGGATTTTGTAAGTTCATTACCCAAAACTTTGACTAAAAATAAAGTGGTATGGGTCATTGTTGACAGATTGACTAAGTCAGTGCATTTCATTCCATTAAAGGTCGTATGTTTGCTAGAAAAAATGGTGTAGATATATATTTGAGATATAATACGACTCCATAAGATACTGATGTCTATTACCTCAGATAGGGACATAAGGTTTGTAAGTCGTTTTTAGAGGAGTCTGCATGAAGCTCTTGGTACTAGGATTCAATTTAGCACGACTTTTCATCCTCAAACAAGTGGATAATCAGAAAGAATCATTCAAATTTTGAAGGACATGTTAAGAGCTTGTGCTTTAAACTTTAGAAACCATTGGGATGAGCACTGGCCATTAACTGAACTTGCGTACAACAACAGTCACCAGTCAACGATACAAATGGCTCCCTATGAAGCTTTATATGGGAAAATGTAGATCTCCTCTATATTTGGATGATGTAGGAGAAAGAGCCTTTATTGGTCCAGAATTAATACAACAGGCAATAGACAAAATTCAACTTGTTAAACAAAGAATGAAGATAAATCAAGACCGATACAAAGTTATGCGGATATGAGAAGAAGACTTTTAGAGTTTGAGATCGGTGATCATGTGTTTCTTAAAGTATCTCCAACTAAAGGATCATTCAGATTCAGGGTAAAAGGAAAATTGAACCTAAGATATACGGTCTGTTTGAAATTCTAGAAAGGATTGGACTGATGGCTTATAAAATAGCTTTGCCCTCAAACTTAGCCAATGTACATGATATTTTTCATGTTTCTTAGCTAGGAAATGCATATCAGATCCAAATGCTATCATCGACACAAATCAATCATAAATCCAACTATATTTGACTACAATTGAGAAGCCCATCAAGATTTTGGGTAGAATAGACAAGACTTTGAGAAACAAAACAATTCCTATGGTCAAAGTTCAATGGAGTGGTAAAATAGAGCTGGAAGCTACTTATGAAGTAGAAAATATTATAAGACAGAAGTATGTTGACTTGTTTGGTCAATGAAGTAAGATAAGTATTGAGGATGAAACTTCTTTAAGGGGGAAGAATGAAATGACCTAAACTAAATATACTGAATTAATATGCGTATAAGTTTTGTTAGTATAGTTGATTTCATGACTAAATTGTGATAATTAAAGTCATAAGAATTTTAATTGATGATATGAAAAATTATTAGTAGAGGAATGTATTAAAATTTAATTGTATATATGTTGATGTAATCATGTAATTGTAGTAATATATATATATATATATTATTGAACTAAACTATGTTATAAAATAAGATATTGTTTTTCTAAGGTTAGAAGGCCTCTTTTGCTGCAAATTTTATTAAAAATCCAAGCCTAAGCCTATGATTTGAAAGCCTTATAAACTCTTTTAAATGCCCCAAAAGTCAAAACCAACTTTTAAGACATATCAAATGTAAATTTTAGACTAAATCAACTCTAAAGACAGACCCCAAGAACCGATAATTTCCACCAACACTTCAAGCTCAAATTCTTTCATCAAAATCCCTCTTAAACCTTAACAAATAAGACTTTAAGTAAAGAATCAAGATAAGGAGAATCAAGTCAAAAAAGTAGAAAAGTGGAGCTTAGTTGCTAGTAGTAGTTATACAAGTAAGTAAAGTTGATTTCTTTCATGTTTTGTTTAAATATAAGTTTTAAATGATGTTCATGCTGAATAGAAGTAGAACTTTTGACGATTTAGATAAATAGTATGCTAACACATATGTTAATGTAGATATGCAAATAGACATGTGCACTATAGGTGTTTGAAAAAATAATTTATGACAAATATGGTGAAATAAAGTGTAGGAGGATGCGATTAGTGATAAATAAGTAGAGCTTTAGTGATAAAATTGATAATAGAGTTAAAAACATGTATGATAAACTTATGTTATTAAATGAAGTTAGTGCTATGTATATGCATGTGTAATGAATATATGTATGTAAATAAACTTGATGGTGTTTGATGTTATGGTTATAAGTTGGTCTTAACCTATTTCTACTAAAAATAAGATCTTAGTAACAATTTAAAGGATGGAAGACTTTGAAAAGTTTGAAATAAATATCATAGGGTCAATACGTAAGCCTCGAAAAATTCCAGTAAATAATTCCAAAATAAACATCGAAAATAAACTCTAAAAAATGACTCCAAATAAAAACCGAACTTTAACTAATCCTAAATCACGAACGAATCCAGAAATTTCTTAATCTTGAGAAAATGAGATTTCTTAAAAATAAAATAAAAACTCAAATGTCTCTAAATTCAAAACCACTACGTATGACAAATTCCATACTTAACTCTGAATTGTAAAATCGGGTAATATAGAACCCAAAAACAAAATTATTAAAAAGTGAATAACGATTAACCTTCAGAAATAAAACCCAATTCAATAATTCTGAAAACGTTAAGAGATATTAAATACTTACAAAAATAAAAATTTAAAATGAATTTCTCAAATCAAATATGTTGTATAAACATAAAACATAAATTTCTAAATTGGCAAATATATAAACCAGAAAATCACCCGGAAACTCTAAGTGGAGTATAGTAGTTTAAGTTCGGCAACCTCGCGCTAGTAACCCTAGAGGCCGAGGTGTGGTTTAAGTGTGTAGAATAGCTCGTAGTAAAAATAAGGTCGCTTAAAAATATCAAGTTGGTAAATTTTTGACCTATTTCAAACATGTTTGGATACGGACTTTGAAAAGCGTGTCATGGGGCTTGAGACATAAAAAATATACCATTAATACCGTTAGACTCGTATTTTCATAGGGATTTCAAAAATATCAGTTTTATAATTTTTTGATAACTAGAAATATCTGATTTTCCAATTACATTCGTATTTTATTACTACCGGTAATTAACTAGTCTTTTAGCACTATTCACTACTATTCATTACACAATTTTATTATTCTTGTAAACCCTTATATTTTTAGAAAAATATTTTATATATCATAGAAAATTTTGTTTTTCAAAAATTTAATTCCTTTCGGGTTTTTATGGGATCAGTTTCTGTTTAAAACCCGATACTAAAAATAAAATAAATTAATTTAATAATTAAAAAATATTTTTATTTTCATAAAATAATTTTTTAGAATTTTTCGAGTTATAAAAATATCATTTATAGCTCATATTTGCATATTTTAATCATACCGGTAATATATTTGTTGAAATACTAAAATAATTCAATTAATTATTTAATTTTATTTATGAAAATTCTGCCACTCATTTAAAGATATTTTTCTTAATTTTATTTTATATATTTTCTTAATAAAAAGTACTTTTTCAACACATACTTCAAGTACACTTCAATTGTCACTTCTACACATTAATCATATTTTCTTTCACTCATTTTACACTCCATTTCCCCATTAATGGCGGTTGACCACACTCCTAAAAATAGCCATTTTTCTTTTATTTTATTAATTTATTTAATGATTTAAAGTCTCTTTTAATTAGCAAATTAAGTGACACAAGTTATACTCTCAAAATTTAAGTTACAAACTAACTACATACCCCTCTCTCTCCCCTTGAAATTCACATGCAGCCCCTCCCAAATTTGCCATTTTTTTATTTTTTTTCTTTAATTAATTAACATACATCAATACACTCTCATCTTTCTATTTAATGCCTCTTATTTACACCCTTTCCTTCTTTGAAACCCTACACCATTTACACTCTCTTTTCCTCTCTTTATTTCTTTCTTTGCCTTGTTCTTGCAAGAGAATACAAGCTGCTCCCATTTCCATTTCTTGCTTCCATACTCCATTCTTGAAGATTCTTTAAGTAAACTCTCTTTTAAAGCTTCCATAGACACTATAGATTGATTATATAGAGGTTTCATGCATCAAAGGACTCTCCATAATGCCTAAAAGGCTAGAGATAATTATGCCAAAACTTTGAAACACTCCCCTTGTTGATGATCTATAATAATATTGCTATATTTGTTGTCTTTAAGACTTTATTATCTTCATATTTTTATTATACTTTGTAGATCTAGATTTTTATGAAGCTTTGGTTATGTTTATGTTTAGATCTATAAGTTTAGAGCTTACTACCATGCATTTCTTTTATATTCATGTTCATATTATGTGCAGATCTTAGATTTGAACTTTAATAAAAATAGTGAAATTTGTCATGCCCCAAAGTGTGCCATACACGTGACAATCCGCCACACTCAACATTTAAACTCAAGTAAGACAACCTTAGTCTTTCCATGAGTTTGAATGTCGGGTGTAAGGCTCACTCTCAACATTCATAGACCATACTTTGCCTCGTAATAGCTTAAGGAGACATAAATAGCAGCAAGAATGTAAATCATGACCGTCTTACAGAGAATTATTCTATTACATGAGCTAGGGGGCATACCCCCGATAACAATGCTAAGAATTCTCAAGCTCACAAAATTCATTGTATTATCCTTCAGACACTGGTTCCGGGAAACAGGATTAGGAGTCCATTTCTACTTTTAGGTCCCGGCCTTAACAAAAGCTCCTCAACCTCTAAGAGCTGTACCTGATGTCCACGGGTCCTCGGAGATAGCCAAAGGTATTCATACTGCAACAGGAAACTAATGGGGTATAAGCTACACTAGCTTAGTGAGTGAAAACTTCCGAATCACAATTAATACAAAACATTCAAGCAAGTGATTAATCAACCAAATGAAATGCATCAAACGAGTGAGTTCATCAAACATATGACCAGCCGGAAATCATATGTGGATGGACTTGCGCCCTCCATCCCGGGTTAGCAGATTTACGAATCCTGCAGTACGACGCCGTTTAAGCTCACGGTCAACTGAATAACATTTCGTTTTATGGATCACGATTAACCAACATATATTCGTTTTATACGAAAAACCAACGAATGTTAATGCTCCATCCCCATCGTGATATGAATGAGTTCAATTATAATTGAGGCCCAATAATAGATTAATCCAATTCTTTTAGGTGGCCAAGCAATGCTCGCAGACAATCAATTCTAACTCATCTCTACACAACCAATAACTTATCACCCGGTTCCGATATTCCTTAAGTTCAATTTCGCATATCAACAACAGACAATCATCATTCCCAACTAACCCCATCATACATAATCATTCTTTTTATCTTTACCTAGCAACTAGTGCGGCTATCACTACAATCACAAGCAATAAATTGAAATCGGAAGAGAAACTCACTCGGCCATGGTACGCCGGTCTCTTAATAACGGTGGTCGGGTGATACGGTATCGACGTGCTCGGGATCACCTACCAAATAAGAATAGCCTAATGAGAATTTCATCACTCAACTAATTCAAGCTATGCATCTAAACTAATTAAAGTCGTGATTCTCGCTACTTGCGGAAGTTCCAACTTAAAACGGCCATAACTTGGTCATTTTAACTCGGAATTTGCAAATTTTATATCGATTCCTATCTACTTCGAAAGATCTATCTATTTCTAATATTATTTTCAAGTTTTGAAAACATTAAGGTCACGGAACAGTGGGATCAGATCTGTTCTGTAACTTTTCCGATTCCGAAAAATTGTTTCGCATTTGATAAAATATTCCTAGTTGATGATTCGTGTATAGATGGTATATGAATGAATTCCTAGCATGAATGTCATGTAATGAGCTCAATATATGCATGGTCTTGATGATTTTTGATGATGAACTCATATGAACTCCTAATTATTAAGAAACTCCATAATTGTCACTTATAAAAAGCTATTCTTTCCAACTTTATATTCCCTAGGGTCTTTAGGATTTTATTCTTGGAATTTACTTGTTATCTAAATAAAAATGAGTTCTCAACATCTATACCAATCATGACCTTCATTTATGCATAAAAATCCACATTTTTCATTTGGCAAATATGTTTTCAAACAAGCTTTTCACAAAAATCCGAATTTTGAAAATCTCCTTTTCTTGCATTTTCTTTATGAGAAAACTTGTTTAATGCATCAAAAATTGAAGTTTCATTATATCTATTGTCTAAGGACTCCATTTGGCTCATAAAACATGCCATCTAAGCTTGACTACTAAGTGTTTATGTAGGCATCATCCTAAAATACGAATTTGACTATTAATCACTATATCAATATTTTTCATTCTAACTTCACTACTTGTTTTACATTTTTCTCATGCCTAAACTCATCTAAGCTCATGAAAATCATTCCTTAAGGGCATCTATTACATATACCTTCCATTTTTGATGAAAAATATGAGTTTTAAAGTGGTTTTGGTAGTTTTAAAAATAGGGTTTCAAAATCATCCGAATTTTCAACTAAGCATTTCTAACAAAATAATTTCTTTTTCAAGTTTCTTGTCTTCTATACATGTAGATCTACCATCTATCCTATCTATACATAAGCAAGGCTTCATTTTTATGATCATCAATGCATGAAAATAAAAAATAAACATATGGACATAAATGTAGATGAAGATATAAATATCTAAACACTAGATCTACCATATATAGTGCATGAATCATGAGTCTCATGGCATGAACCTAACTTTCCAAGCAAGATCCCTACTTTACATGCATGAACATAACATTATCTCAACAAAAACTCTCTTAAACACTAGATCCACTTCTTGTGATGGCTTGAGATTCTTGTATTAGTGTTTTCATATCCCTTGCACATGCTCATTGGGATTAAAGGTGGAAAACACTCAAGAATGGTCTTGCCATTACAAGATTTGGGACTAACAAAGCTTGGAATCATCATCTAATGGATGTTTTAAAGAAGAAAAGAAGATGAAACAAGCTTGTGGAGGAGTGCATGTGTGTGTGTGTGTCACGGCAATGTAGGGAGGAGAGGGAGAGAGTTTAACCTTTGTAAAAATTTTGGAAGAGTGAAAAATGAGAGGAGAGAGAGAACATAAGCTTATATAATAGGTGGATTAGGGTTTTGATTGAATAAAATAAGTAAAATAAAACAAAAATGAGGGGGAAATGGGGGAGAGGGGCGCCGGCCAAGGGGGTAGGAGAGAGAGGGAGGATTTGAAATTTGATAAAAATTGGATTTTGTGTAAATAAATGTAATAATTGTATTAATTAATTAGGAAACAAAATTTCTTGGAAAAGAAAATTGTAATGAGTAGTTGTAAGGATGTAAGAATAGGGTATGGGTAGTGTGTAGTGTAGGTTGTACTTGTGAATAGTAGACAAGACATCTACTTTACCGGTTGTAACGAAAACACGGGAAAAAGGCTATAACTGTAATTTTTATAGCCCGGAAAATTATAAAATTGATATTTTTGGAATCCTTATAAAATTACGGTTCTAATGAATATTCCGAAACATTTTTCTGAGTTCGTGATCCCGGGGCACGTTTTTCCGTAATTGAGCTCGGAAGGCCCGGAATTGAAAAATTCCCGAATTCAAAACTTTCTAAGGTTTAAAATATACTCTAAAACAATAATTCATATTCATTTACTCTATAAAACTTCTTTTGTTATGAAACCGAAGGAAAGCCGGATCTAGGGTATCTAAGCTCCTCTCACTAAGCTTGAACCAGACCGATATAGGGTTTCGTTCTCTAGTTTCCGAAGTTTATCCGATCACTAGGAGAACTAGGGTATACATTATAAGAATAATAATAAAAATTGGGTAATGAATAATAGTGAATCATACTGGAAGACTCACTAATTACCGGTAGTAATGAAATACAATTAAATTTGCAAAATCAGGTAATTCTAGCTATTTGAAAATTTGTAAAACTAATAATTTCGAGATCCTTATAGAAATATGAGTCTAATGGCATTAATAACATATTTTTAATATTTCGAATCCCAGGGCGCGCTTTTCGAAGTCGGTACCTGATCGGATTGGAATAGGTCGAAAACTCGTTGAGCTCATCCTTTAGAGCATCCTAGGCCTAAAGCGAACCAATTACACCTTTTCCCCTTATTCCGACTCCTTGGTTTAGGAACACGGAATTGCCGGATCTAGACTACGGAGTTTCTTGGGAGTTTCAGGGACTTAGGTTTCCCGGTTGACTTTCCGGTTTACACCTTTGCCAATTTAGAAACTGATATTTTTATACCTATATGACATATCTGATTGGTGAGATTTATTTTAAGGTCGATTTTCAACGTTCTCGGAATTCTTTGGATTGAGTTTTATTCCCGAAGGTTAATCACTATTTACTTCTTAACAATTTGTTTTAGGGCTCTATTTACCCGAAATTATAAGTTGGAGTTAAATATAAAATTGTCATACGTAAAGGTTTTAGAATGGAAGTCTATTGAGTTGCTATTTTATTTCTGGGGTTTCTTATTTTTCTCACGAGTCGGAATTTTCTCGGATTCATTCGGAGTTTGGGACGTATTGAAGTTCAGTTTTAATTCGGAATGACTTTTAGGGTTTTATTTTCAAGGTTCATCTTTAGAACTATTTACTGAAATTTTCCAGGGCTTACAAAATTTGTATCTTGGTAAAGCCTATATTTAAAAACCCTCTTCCAAGTCTCAAAATTGAAGTTTTAGTTAAAAAAATGAAGGTTTAGTGGATGTATATCATCAAGAGTTCTTTTTGCAAGAATCAAAGGTGGTTTTCAAAAGCTATTTTCAAAATAAAAATCTCATTTTTGGATTTAGGCCAAGGCATGATTTAAAAACATGTTTTACAACTCAAAAATGAAGATTTTATTCAAGAAATGGAAGGCTCTTAAGATAGGATATGCAAAGGATGATTTTTCCTAAGTTTAGATGGATTTTATCAAAAGATATGTTCAAAAATAAATTTGGTAAATTCAGATCTCAACCAAGACCAATTCTAAAAACCCATTTTCAACACCAAAATGAAAGTTTTGTTTAGAAAATGGAAGGCTTATGGAATAGGTATCAATAGGGGATGTTTTTTATAAGTAAATGGTAAATCTACTAGTAGAGATTCTCAAAAATAGGAAGAGATTACAAAATAGGAAATTTGAGTTTTATCCAAATTTTGTAAATTCGGATGGCTCCAAAATCATGCATTAAAAACCCATTTATCAACTCCAAAACTTGTGTTTTATATGAAAAATGAAGAGTTTAGGATATAGGTATTATCAAGTAATGATTTTTATAAATTAAGATGAGATTTCCTAAGAAAATATGTAGAACAAGGAGTAGAAATAAAGTAGGAAAATTTGAGTTGTTTGTCATTTTAAGAAATTCGTAATAATGGAGTATCGATATGAAAACTCCTAATTTTCAAACTCAAAATAGAAGTTTTAGTGGCTAGGTATGGTTGAGCATTAATTTTCTAAGTATCAAATGAGTTTTCTTTAAAAAATCACCACAAAAACAATTTTTACAAAATTCGGATTTTGGGATGAACCACTTTTAAAAACATGTTTATAAAGTGTAAAATGGGAGTTTTTATTGAAAAACAAAGGCAATAGGGAATATACATAATGAAGGCTTAATTTTAACAAAAATAAATAGAGTTCTTCAAGGAAATTTCCTAAAAACAAGTGGGGATTGTCAAGAATACAAGACTAGCCTTTCTAAGTTAATTTTTCATAAAGTCTTACAAAGAAAAAGTTTTCTAAAAAATTTCTTTTATTCAATATCATCAAGAACATGTATATATATATATCTCATGACATATCATTTATGGTAGTAACTTGTTCATATTACATGAATGCTTGCTTTTGATGGTAGGAACTTCTTGAACTTTCGCCAAATCAATTTTTCCATTTGGTTTTCGCTACTGTTCTGATCTAATCCGATGCTCTCCCTTCAAAGTTTTCAAAACTTAAATACAATATTAGAATTAGATAGATCTTTTGAAGTAGGTAGAAATCGATATATAATTTGCTAAATTCCGAGTTAAAACGACCAAGTTATGGCCGTTTTAAGTTGGAATTCCCGCTTATGATGAGAATTACAAATTTGATAGTTTATATGAGATAGACTGGATTAATTTTGAGTAGAAATACTCATTTGGGTATTTCCCTATTACCGGATTACTTTTACTAAGAGACCGGTGATCCAATGGCCGAGTGAGTTTTCCTCTTATTTTGTTACCTTGATTGTGTTTGTAGCTAGTTGCATTAGAATTAGGAAAAGATAAAATTGTAATAAATTTTGATATAATATTGGTTGAATGAATGATAAGTATATCGAGGCAAGACTTGTTGTAAAAATATTATATGAGCTAGTATAGACTTGAATTGTCTGAAATCCTCTATGATCGCTTTAACTTACCTAATTCACATGCCACGATTATATGAATAAACTGTACATGCATATCACGTACTGAATCACATTGCATTGGCTGATATACCTTTGGTGGGACAAAAGTATATTAGCGGATAGGCGAGGGGGCCTATGTTAACGCCTATGTTAACATTAAGGATGTGAAATCGCTTAAGTTAACGGATGTGGGGTAGGCATATAAAACTACCACAATAAAACAACAGAGGTTGTATAATTAAAAGAAAGAGATCAGGATTATGGTTGCATGACTTATGGACCACCCCACTCAAGATTAGAAATTATGGTTGCATGTCTTATGGACTATCTCAACCCCGAATGGAGGGCGTAAATCCATTCACATATGGCTACCGGAAAGTCATATGCTTGTCTGCTAATGTGTTTGTTCATGCATAGCATATGGACGAATTATAACTTGCTTCTTATGGTACGAAATTAAGGGAACTCTCACTAAGCTAGTGTAGCTTATACCTCAATAGATGTTTGAATAAACAGGTTGACGGGAGAATACTACTTGGGGACCGAGATGGTTGGAGCCGAATATAACTTCGGGATTTCGGTAGGAAGTAAGAATGCTTGAAGATATTAGCTAGGTTTTATGAATTGTTTATAGCTTGTGTAGTGAAATCTATGGATGAATTGTAATTGAAGTATAGCGAAGTGTATTTCACTTACATTGTTACTCAAGTTGTATCAATATAAAATGCATCACTCCGATGTGTCTCCTCTATGTGTTAGACGCCTTGTATATAGTATGGAAGCCTTTGCGTGACCGAGGCGGTCATTCCCAAGCTTTAATATTGTGTACGTCGGACTGTCACGTTTAGGGTACCCTTTGGGGCGTGACACAATACTCTCTTCATCACGGGCGTGTTCGAGACCGTTACCTCCTCGAAATTTAATCCTCTGGACATTTTTGTAACTTGATATGACTGAGATTAAGGCCGTTGCACGGGGCATGATCCTCTCTGTTTCTTCTTTCGTACATGATATGGCCTAGATCATGGCTATTACTAGGGCGTGATCTCCTCCATGCCTTTGAAAATTTTAACAAAGTTTCATCACGGGCATAATCTTTGATATGACCCATATCATAGCTGTGATAAAGGGTGTGATCTCCCATCATGGGCATACTAAGGCCATCAGTATGCATCACGACCCTTAATCACGGTTGTGATGGTGCCCGTGATAGCAATAATGACCCTTGTCGCAGGCATGATAGATCTCCCGATCCTATTAAAAAAACAAAATATTTTATTTAAATATTAAAAATAATAGAATGTATTATATATATTTATAAGTACTAAGTTATGTGATGAATTGAGTTTTGTTTAAGTCTAATTAAGACTTGATGACTTAGTACTCTATTGTGAATTAATGATTGATTTATATGAAATGATTTTCTCTAATAGATTCTCATAATTAGTTATGCTTGAACATAGATCCCTTGCTAGATAATTCCATTTATTTAGGTACGCAGTAACTTAATTGTTGGATGATAGGATATACATTCCTAAATTGATTATAATTAAAGATTGGCTTAATAATGATTGAATTGGTTGTGTTCGTATCGTTTAATTTGTTCCGAAGAGCGTTAACCCTTCTTGGAGCCAAACATGGTAGTTTAGGCGCTCAGGCTACCTCTGTGTCATGATGTAATGACATTTTATAAGTGGCTCAGTGGATAGTTAATAAGGGCATAAGTATCGGTATAACACTTCCTTATTCTTAAAAAGTAATATGATTTAGCTCATGTTTATGGGCACAATTTAACTTAAGTAAAGATGAGAAATGACTGTAAACCCTAGATGAAACTACTATATTTGTAAAGTTATGTAGGAGATATAAGTATTCAGACTGCTTATATCTACCTCCAGAGTAGTTGCTGTTTACTCAGGACCTCGGGTTCCCTAAGGATTGTAATTGGGGTTTGAATGCTCTAATGTTGATTTCTTTTACTCAAATAAGATAAATAATTTTATTGCTTCTTGTATTGCATTAGCTTAGGAATGCCTACCGCTTTGTATTTGTTTACGTTGCTGTATACTGGGCCCCTGACTCACT
This sequence comes from Combretum micranthum, assembly GCA_024138025.1. NCBI lineage: Eukaryota > Viridiplantae > Streptophyta > Magnoliopsida > Myrtales > Combretaceae > Combretum > Combretum micranthum. The sequence continues at coordinate 329,357 of JAMXBD010000643.1, forward strand.
TTTTCTTTTATAGATGTCAATGATGATGACTAACGAATACTATGATAACTTGTGATATGGTACAGATTGAGAAGAATTTCTCTGGAATGGGAAGACTAGGATTCGTGGATTATCCAATGCTTTTTTCTTGAAAAGAGACTAAAGTAAGAATTTATTTTTGAAATGTAATAATATATGATAAGGGATTACTCATAAGCCTATGTTTTGTAATACAAAGTATTTAAGTTTCCCATTATGTATGTAATAAGTAAGGTTTTGTAACTCTTGAAGTACCAAATTGATGGTATTGTTATATTAGTTTATGTAAAGTTATATGCTTTTAAATGAGTAGTTTTTATAAAGTTTTGTATTTTAATAGGTTAATCAAACAATTAGCATAAATATTTTTCTTTTCAAACAATCTTACATATTATACCTTCATGTATTATGCGTGGTTAGGAGCTTGGCATACCTAGCATTTTGACTAGTGCATGTCGGGTTCTTACAGTTAAGGAGAGATTTTATTAACTTAAAGTCATGTGTCTGAAAGGGGATGTGAAAAATAAACTACTCCAAGGGTTAGTTTACCATGAATAGTGCCAAATGCCGCAAGCTCAAGTCCAGTAGAGATGAAGACGATTATTTGGCTTTGACATGTATGTTAGGGCGAACACAGTTAATGATGTGTAGAAACATTGCCACTCTAATGCTTAAAGTAGTTCACATCTCAAAGACGTAAAAGTTGGAATAAATATAGGGGTATTAAAATAACATTATCTTATCGATGGTGCACAACGAAGGTATATATAGCAAGCAAGCCACTATTGAATATGCATATTGTGGGATCATAGAATAGTAAGTGATTGGCAATAGTTATTAGAGATGGAGGATGGAACTACTAATCAATGTTTAACTCCCTTAGGTGCAATAGATAGTGGTTAGGTGGAATGTGCCAAATGATTTTGACATGGGACTCACTTGGTTGTAGTATTCAATAGGCCAGTTTCTTGAGATACATGAGTTGAGACTCTTGTAAGGTTTGTTAATGAACTGAAGTGGATCAGGCTTGAACCTCATAGGCAGCTTGAATGAGCAATAAGTTAAATTGGACTTGGTAGGCTCGTGATCCATATTTAATTATCAATACAATTTAAATTTATCTACTAGAGAGATGGATTTAACTTATTTATTTTTAAAATTGTTTTTAATCCGGTTGCATTTTTTAATTTCTTTAAATGATTATTGTCCTTTTGCTTGTCCTTTCGTTTTGAAATTATCCCGACAAATAAAAAAAAACTCAGCAAGAAACGCCCACTCTATATTATTCCGCGGGGCATTTTCGGTCTTACAAACCATTGACTCATCCTATTCTACTATACTTGAAAACTATCGGTAGTTCTCTCCTCGGGCTGTTCGTGAGAGAGAAAACACCCTAAAATAATATAATTTCATCTAGTGTCCTACTAGATTAGTGAATTAGCATCATTTCTAAATCCTAAAAATTTTGATGTGGTGATCCAATAACGGTAAGATCATATGAAATCCTTAGGGCTTAGGGTTTTTCTGATCTGTAATCTTCTTTTCTTCGCTATTGCCGATGACTCTAAGAAGAACAAATTCCGGGAGAGAGAAGCCACCGATGATTCTCTCGGCTATCCCAACATGTGAGTCCATAAATTATCATACTATTTCCTTTTCCTTTATTCGATTGGTTTAGTTAGTGATATTAATTTTATGAAATTGTGCAAAATGTTGTCTATGGTCGGATGGAAAGAGATTATGGTCATAATACGTGTTTATGCCTGTGCCTGTTTCAGAGATGAGGATGCATTGTTGAATACACAGTGCCCTAGGAACTTGGAACTCAGATGGCAGACAGAGGTTAGCTCTAGCATATATGCTACTCCGTTGATTGCCGACATCAATAGGTGGAGTATCGGTTTATTCCAATCGTTGATGATGTTTAATGAATTGAGGTTATATCGGCAATTATTGGCTAGTGTTTGAATTGTGGAATTTTATTTGAATCAGTGATGGGAAGCTTGAAATCGTGGTTCCTTCATTTGTTCACTACCTTGAAGTTTTAGAAGGTTCTGATGGTGACAAGATGCCTGGTAAAGAATGTTCTTTCTTTTGATGTTTACACTTATTGCATCAGCTTATATCATTCTAGGCTTCCACAATTGCTGGATCAATGCACTGCAAATACAGAAACATTTAGTTTGAATTGAGATTCAATACTGAACACTTTGGAATTATTCCGAACTTTCAAACTTCTTTTTCATTTAGTTTCTCACTTTCTGAACTTGTGTTGGTGGTTTTTGTCTACTGTGCTGCCGTGCTCTTTTCCTTGCGATACATAGTAATAAAGTCATAAAAGTAGACTTGTTAACAAAATCAGAAGGATGTTCAACTTAAGTGATACTTGAAATCATAGATTGGCACAAAGGTCTAGAATTTTCAATCTGCTTGTCTCTGGAATTAAATTCTACTATGGAAGGTAAAGTCATACGCAGTGGTACTCACTGTTGTACTACAGGTGTTTGTAAGCTTAGGTTGCAATGTGGTCTTTTTGTGTGTTAGTGGAGCTTTTGAGTTCTGAATATCTTACAATGGAGTTGTGTTTGAGGGCACTTTACTCATTAATAATTGGTCAGGTTGGCCTGCTTTCCACCAATCAACTGTGCATGCCAGTCCACTACTTTATGATATTGACAAGGACGGTGTGAGAGAAATTGCATTGGCTACCTATAATGGAGAGGTGCTTTTCTTCAGGTGATTATCATGTGTATGGTTTATTCTTAAAAAACTTTGGTTTAGTGGGAATTATTTATTTTTATTTTTTATGATACCACGATGTGCTATATCTCAATGCACAATGTATGCATGTTTAGAGTCTCAGGTTATGTGATGTCTGACAAATTAGAGATACCTCGGAGGAAGGTGTCCAAAACTTGGTATGTTGGTCTGCATCCAGATCCAGTGGACCGATCTCATCCAGATGTTCATGACGATCAGCTTGTACAGGATGCTGCAGAGTCAAAGATGTTTTCTAGTAAGTTTCATGTTTTTGTTAATCCCCTCCGTGCTTATTATTTTTTTTTAGAAGAAGGATTGTGCTGCTGTTGGGTTAAATACTCATGACATGGAAAAAACTTTTACAGTAGTATTTTAGGTAGCCAGTATGAATTGCTTGGCACTTTCTTTTTCAAAAACTTGCTTTTTTTGTTGGGTATGCATCACTTTGGCATTATTCTTAATCATGGCAGAAGACAACAAAGTCCAAGTCAATCCAACATTACAGATTCTACAAAGACTGAAAATAAAGCTTCCACGGAGACTGTTCCCAAGTCAGAGAATGCACAATATTTGAATTCTCAGTCAGACACCAATATCAACATGATGAAAGACATGGGTAACTCCACCATAGCGGGATTGGAAGGGAATGCTAAGTCAGGGAATGCCCAAAATACGAGTGGTACTCAGCCAGACACCAATATCAAGATGATGAAAGACATGGATAACTCTACCATGGCCACATTGAAAGGGAATGCTGTGTCAGAGAAGGTGCAAAATTTGAGTAATACTCAGCCAGACGCCAATATCAAGATGATGAAAGAAAAGGATAACTCTACTGTAGCAGGATCAGGAGGGAATGCTAATGCAGATAATGGAACAAGAACAGGTAGGCGACTGTTCGAAGATAAAAACACGCAAGGGTCGCATGACGAGGGATCAGAGTTGAAAAATAACAATCACAAAGATGTGCCTGTTGCAACTGTGGAGAATGATGAAGCCTTGGAAGCAGATGCTGATTCATCTTTTGATCTGTTGCGTGATAATGATGAGCTGCCTGATGAGTATAGTTATGACTATGAGGATTATGTGGATGAATCCATGTGGGGAGATGAAGAATGGACTGAACAACAACATGAGAAATTGGAGGATTATGTGAATATTGATGCCCTGTTTTATGCACTCCTGTATGTTTTTGATCCTTCTACTTGTGTATATGTACTTGGTTGAGACTGAACTCAAAAGCATACATTGAAGAAAATAGCTGTGTATGACCTGTAATCTAAAGATTAAAGTTAATACTCTGTCCAGCTTATAACTTTCTTTTCTCTCACATCTGCCAGGTCATTGCTGATATTGATAATGATGGAGTTTCAGAGATGGTTATTGCTGTCTCCTACTTCTTTGATCATGAGTAAGTTTTTATGATATCTTCCTTTCTCTTAACTCTCATACTTCTTTTTCCATGTAAAATTCATGTGTGTGTTTATTACTCATTAGAGCGGCACTAACTTTAGATGAAGCTCTACTTGTGTATATATTGCTAAGCTTATAAAAAGTGATATGTTTTTGGTACTTGTATAAACAAGCATCTATGTTGTGATTTTTCACAAGTGCATGTGCTGTGTTACTGCACTTCGTGTTATTAGGAACACATGGTGATTCCTTATTGCTTCAAAATATTATTAAATTATTTAATTAATTTAAATAAAAATTATTAGAAAAATAACTAAAATAAAAAGGAAAACACTAAAAAAAAAAAAATGAAAATCCTTGTTGATCTGCTATATTTCTGCAAGTGTCTTTTCTCTAAACTTCATACTTTTTTCGGAGGAATTCAAGATTGAAACTTGTGCTTTATTGCCATAGTTGATTCTTGCCAAGCTCACAATATGATTGTAGAGAGCTAAATGATTATATAATTATACACACAACACACACACACACACACACACACACACAAACACACACAACACACACACACACACACACACACACACACACACACACACACTATATCCAAAAAGAGTTAAATGGTTATACTACTGTGTTTGTGATAAAGGCAAATATTACTCTCAGCTAACATAGATCTTGTTTAAAGGAAGCTTAGGAAGGCTTCAAAATAGACTTTCAGTAGGATAGTTCCTGACTTGTCAATAAAGTTAAAAGGACAAAGTATATGGTGGAGGCAAGCCACCCTGGCCTGGAATTGCCAGAAAATGGCCTAGGTTATGCACCGGTTTGTCTGTTTTTCTTTCATTTTAATTTATCGTTTCTGTGTTTTCTCAATTTTATTTCATTTTTTTCCTGTATTTTTTAATATTTATTATTTATATTATTTACTTAAATTATTTAACAGTACTGTAAATCAATGAGAAACTGTATCGCATCTTCTATTCATCATTTATACAAAGTGAAAAAACACGTCTATGTATTTGTCAAAAATTAAAAACACAGGTCACATTTGTATATTTTCTCCTTTACTTTTTTTTTGTATTATAGAATATTGATGTATTCTCTGAAATAATTGAAATTATGATGGCTTGAGAAGCTGGGACTTAAAGTACTTCTTTATCTTAATAAGTGCTGATGTATTTCACGAAAAGAAGAGACAAATTTGGGCCACAAGTAGGTATCGCTAGTTCATTGAACTAAAAATATTAAAGCAGTGGTTTTGTAGTACTTGGCTTCACAGATGATATAAATTCAGATAGACAGCATCTAGATTGAATGAGTAGACTTTGTAATTGGCCCTTGTTTTATTGCTTTAGGCTTAGGAGATAATGAAAGCGATGGTCTTTATGGGGTCATAATCTAAGATAAGATTATCTTTTTTGCTGAAGCAAACACTAGTTTGTATATGCTATGTAGGATGATTATTTTTATGCTTATTTGAATGCCATGTACTGATAAATTGTAATATGTTCTTACAAGAGCCTGATTGAAGATGATCTAAATATTGTGCACTATAAGCAGAGTAGACTGAGTTTTGCATTTCAGTTGAATATAACTGATATAATATCATAGCCATTACCATAATAATGAGAAGTCCCATGAATTCACAGGTATTATGATAACCCAGAGCATTTGAAAGAGCTGGGTGAGATTGATTGGGAAATATGTGGCTGGTAGCATCGTTGTCTTCAATCTTGACACAAAGCAAGTGAAGTGGACTTGTCCTCTAGATTTGAGCACAGACTCTGGAAACTTCCGTGCCTATATATACTCCTCTCCTACAGTCGTTGATTTGGATGGGGATGGGAACTTGGATATCCTTGTTGGAACTTCCTTTGGTCTCTTTTATGTCATAGATCATCGAGGTGATTTTCTAGATTTGCACGTATTCAAAGACATATTTTCAATATAATAGTGCAGCTATGATTTCATGTGATCTGATAAAGTTGAACTGCTGCAAAATAAAGTAGAGTGAATAATCGTTTCAATCTTATCTGTTGTTAGTTGCCCAATAGAATGTGGGAAATAACCTCTTGAGAGATATATATGATACTGGGTTTTGATGGGGATTTTTAATTTAGGTCTCTTGACATGCCACTCTGAGATATTCAAAAAGGAGGTATTATATTGTTGGATTGGCATATTTTTAAATTACATTGAGAATTGTTTAGTGATTTGCTGAGAGAGGGACTTTGAGAAGGCATACATGAAACTTGGAAGAAGACTAAAAGAGAAAATGATTGTATCACTTAAGTAAAAAAGTAGATGTATGTGTAGGCTCTTTTTATTGAAAAGAAATATTCAGGCTCTTCGCTTTTACACTCAAGACAATACAGCTAGCTGCTGATTGATTTAATGCGGTATGCAATGCATTGAATATGTCTTTCCAGGTGAAATTAGAAACAAATTTCCTTTAGAGATGGCTGAAATTCAAGGAGCTGTAGTTGCTGCTGATATCAATGATGATGGAAAAATTGAACTTCTTACTACGATACACATGGGAACGTTGCTGCCTGGACTGCACAGGGAGTAGAAATTTGGGAAAACCATCTTAAAAGTCATATTCCTCAGGTAATTTTCAGATTCACTTGGCTGGGTGCTAATTGTTTTGGGCCACATTTTGCATCCTGTTGATTGCAGTTCCTTCAGAACCCTCAGCTAATTAATGTGCTTTTCAGCTTGTTCCCTTTTATATAGCAACTGGTGGTTTTATATTCTGTGAGCGAGACTTTTTCTCTTTTGACTACTTGTTAGAGAGAATACTCTGGAGTGTGTTGAGGCTATACTCATTTTACAAAGTCAGCATTAGTTATTTTTTACTAGTATATCAGTCATATTATGCTTGCACTAATCATAACACATGCATGCAGTAAGATAGGCCCTGGATAGACTAAATTGTCCATGTGAGTTTTGTAGAAACTTGAGCAAAATACTATCTATGCTAAAAATTTAAGGAAAGGGAAAAACTTTCTCATGCACATGTGATAATGTAGGCTTGTGTTTATATTTATTTTTTATTATTAATTTTTTCCAGCTTTAACATGTTTTTCCTATTATAGGCACAGACACCGCTGATGCTTGTGCCTCGAAATAATAAAGTTTTAAGTTACCCAGTGCTGAATATAAGATGTTTATATAACCAAATATAATAAGACAATATTTGGATCATGTGAAAGTGTGGCTACAAAGAGACTGCTACTTCCCTTCACTAATTTACTTACTTTCACATTAAATTATTGTATATTATATGGTGTTGAGTTGAATAGTGTATTTTGTCTTGGTAATATAGATAATAATACCAAGAACAGCCCAATGACATAGAAGGATCTCATGAATAGGTTGTCCCCTTTTTTAATTTACTGAATTATGGGGGAAAACCTCCTTTTCTTGGTGTGGTTTATGGATGGGGGAAGGATGGAAATTGGAATTCAGTGTGTTTAGAGACAATATGTGCATAATCACTGTTTATCATGCAAGCCATTAAATAAAAGTTTTTTGATGCTTCCAAAATGATTTTATTGAGATTTTGTTGGTTAAAGATTATGATAAATTGGAAGGTGAAAATAAGGTGTGGAATGCATTTCTTTTGTTCATGAAAGAAAGGGAAAATACAATTCATAACTGGCGCAAGCCTTTTCAAACTCTGTATCCTACTGGATAAGGTTGCACATTTTATGTTAAACTTGCAAGAAGCTGTCAGCTTAGTTGGCAAATTTGGTTGTGCCTCTGAATGGGTTCCATAAAGAGGCATTTAAGCCAAAAATGGAATCACATAAATCAAAAAGGCATTTCACTATTCTTTGTAATAAAGTTCTTTGATCGATTCTTTGTGCAGGGTATCGGGGTAAATATGGTTCTTATTATTGGGGGTTATGGAGCTATCTTAGTTTTCATCTTAGCCTTCTATGATGTATTCTCTGTTTCTCTTACTCAGGGCCCTACAATTGGTGATGTTGATGGAGATGGCCACACAGACATTGTAGTCCAACAATATCTGGAAACATTTATGTTCTTAATGGCAAGGATGGTTCATTTGTTCGTCCCTATCCATATAGGACTCATGGAAGAGTGATGAATCAAGTTCTTCTAGTTGATTTAAATAAGCACAGTGAGAAGAAGAAGGGGCTTACTTTAGTGACAACATCGTTTGATGGTTACCTTTACCTTATAGATGGGCCAACATCATGTGCTGATGTTGTTGACATTGGTGAAATTTCGTAAGTAAACTCTTCATATTTTGTTTCATGGAGCAAATTAACCCTCTCTATTTAATCCAAACTTGTGATACAGGTATAGCATGGTCTTGGCAGACAATGTTGATGGTGGAGATGACCTAGATCTTATCGTCACAACTATGAATGGAAATGTCTTTTGCTTCTCAACTCCTGCCCCACATCATCCCCTGAAGGCAGGATCTTCTTTATTGTGTTCTTTGAATGCTTTTTTCCTCAAGTATTTGTCCCATGAGTTGTGTTATATGGGTTTTAGGCATGGAGGTCACCTAATCAAGGGAGAAACAATGCTGGAAATCGGTATAACCGCGAAGGGGTGTATGTAACACATCCATCAAGATCTTTCCGGGATGAGGAAGGCAAGAGCTTTTGGGTGGAGATTGAAATTGTTGACAAATACAGATACCCATCTGGAATCCAAGCACCTTATAACGTTACTGTAAGCTGTCCATCCTAAGGATTTAGTTTGCCTGTAAGAGGCAGCAACATTTATATCTCATGCTACCTCTTTCCTTGTGCAGACTACATTATTAGTTCCCGGTAATTATCAAGGAGAGCGAAGGATAAAGCAAAACCAGATCTTTGATCGTCCTGGAAAACAAAAAATAAAGCTTCCTACAGTAGGAGTAAGGACTACTGGAACTGTTTTGGTTGAGATGGTTGATAAGAATGGGCTCTATTTCTCTGATGAATTCTCCTTGACGTTTCATATGCACTACTATAAGCTCTTGAAGTGGCTTATTGTCCTTCCAATGCTTGGCATGTTTGCTGTACTTGTCATCCTCCGTCCACAGGAAGCAATGCCATTGCCATCATTTTCAAGGAATGCTGACTAATAGTAATGTCTCACCATATCCTTGCGGATGCCTTGGTTCATGATATGAAATTTTTTACTGTAGGAAGTATGGTTACTCTTTCATGGCAAAGCTTTGGAGACCCCCCTGTGTTGGACTTGATCATCATTCCTTAAGCAATAGACAGAGAAGAAGCTGCAATATAGGAACTCGGATTTGGATTTTGCGTGTAAGCCTCTTATAAATTATCGGTTCTAGGACCCTTTTTTTAAATTTTGCTGACTTCATCGCAAGAGCTATAGCATGCAGATAGATTTAACGACCATTTTGTTTACACCACAACAAAGTTGTTGCTTATGGCTTTGCTGTTATAAACTAGTGCATATTCTCGTTGTAAAATAACACCTTTTCAGAGGCCCAAAAAAGGGCTTCTTTTCTTGTTTGCACTAATTTGTTGACTCTTGACGAGGACAGTGATAGCACCTAAAAACTAATGTCATCTTTAGTAAGCTGGAATTGTGTGAAATGAAATGAATGAAATAGAATGCAATAATAGAAGCACAAATTTATTCATTTGTTTGACTAATTATCCATGGAATGGTAATTTAACACAGCGCACACACACATATATATGGGGTAATTTCCGCTTTTCACCAAACGTGAGGTGATATGGAGCAAATGTTGCTCCTGGTTTGTGATGTTCTTGCTGGCTGTAAAGCCTGTAACACGCCAGGATCCTTTCTAAACACATGGTCTCTTGCATTAAAAGATTTTTCCAGTCAAGGGTCTCTAGGCTAATGCCGCTAAACTACTTTAATCTTTCATCAGGGAAAGTTTTTCAATTTTCGGTAAGGTCCCCGTCGTATGCGTAAGCAAGCAAGCACTCCAAGAACACGAAAAAGAGGGCATTACTCTTGAAAGCCCTTGGGCCTTGATAGGAATAAGCGTTAAGTGTTAATAATAGTCAGATGTTATGTCGGTAGCCAAAAGTAGCAAGCAATAACCTTATGCTAGTTATGATTTAGAATTATTGCATAAGATGATATCTTAGGTAGCATTTGGTTAAAGAACTTGTCATAACAAGAAAGATAGGATAATACAGTGCAAGAGTTTTTAATAGCATGATTTTTTGTACTATGTTTGGTATGTATAGTACTAGACAACAATGAACTGGACAAAATTCTTATTACGAGATTTTAATTTTATTCAATTCATATACATTTTGTAAACCAAATACGGTATAGAAACTTTGTCCAGTCCAATAGCATGAAAAATTATGCTACTAATTTTTATTTTTGGCAATTAGCTTGAAATATCCAAATAATAGGAAATAACAATAAATATATATTAATTATATTTAGGGGCAATTTAGTATCTCCAAATCCTTTAAAAACATTGATAGTTACAAACATATAAAATTAAATTGTAACTACCTTCTCCTCCGTCTTCTCTTTTGACGTACGTTGTAGAGCATCTTTTTTTTTTCCCCTTAACAACCTATTGGGAGTTCATGAAGAAATTCAAGTAAGACAATACAACAAGCGATAAATTCCTTCTCCTTTCTTTTCTTCTTGTTTCCAAGAAAGTATTTATAAGAATAACAAGATCTTGTCATATAGGTATGACAACAACTTTCCAACCTAGAAAGAGTGGGTTGTTGGAGATATCTAAGAAAATTGTAAAGGAAAATATTTAGAAAGTAAGAAATAAATGGATTGACAGATTGTTAATAAGGCAACATAAATTCTACATTCAAGATTAAATCTTTATGTAAGTTTTGTTATGATGAGTGTTTGAAGTTTGTAGAAGGGTAGAGTTTGATTAGTTGTGTTTTTAATGTTGGAAACGAAGAAAATTAGTGCTTTATAAAAACTGCGTGAAAAACTCTATTTTTTTGGTCTTACACGGCCTTGTACATGGCCTGTGTAGAATGTTGTGTACTTCAAAAATGTGTCTGTCATGTTTTTACATCCTGCATGACCTTTGCATAGCCTATGTAGAAGGTTGCGTACAATGAATTTCTACATATCTTTATACACTTGTTTGAAACTTGTGTATAATCTAGTTTTTCCAAAACTTAATTTTTCTTCTCAAAACACTTATAACTTGTTTTATTAACTTCTTTAAGGTTTGTTACTACTCCAAAAACCCAAAACCTTGTTAATATCAATAAATTACTATTTTTCATTATTTTCTTATTAAAATTTAAACTTTTAACATATAGATACAAATATCTTATATAAATAACCGCTTCTAACATTAGAATGAGAGATAGGAGCCTAAAGAATGTTATTTAGGAATAAGTTGAGAAATGTAAATGAATCTAAATACTTTTTACATGTTATAAATCCATGTTAGAGTCTTCTAGCAATTGGACTAAGTTGAATCAACTATCCAGCTATGTGCATATTATGTTTGTGTTTGTGCTTGTGCTTGCTAAGATAGAAATTAAAACCGAATTAAGAACTAATTGACCTTAATGATGCGCGTATTGCTTTGCGTAGTTGTTGATAATAGGTGGAGAGTATCCACGCTATTATCGTAACATCCCGATGATCCATGTGTGACTGTGTCCCGAGTGGAGTCATACATGAAGATGATCTGGGTAGATCTAGGGTGTATTGGCATTATGCCCCAATAACCAATATATATGTAAGTAAATATTTATGTGTTCCTCGGGATACTGAGTTATTCCTTTATTGGGTGTTGGACTTCAAGATTCAAATAATTAAATGGTTGTATGTTGTATTTATGTGAAGTTGATACATGTGAGCTTGTTATTGTTTGTACATGCGCATGTTTGTTAGTACACCGTATTAGCTTGGTTCACTCTTCATCTCTTTTAGGTATAGATGGAACTCTATGGCTTTTGACTAATCTGGATATGATGTTATCATGGACTTTGGGGAGGACGTTAGTGGCAAGAATTACCCAATAGACATCTAGACATAATTTGTTAGATTACAGGAGCTAGAGACTCCTATCATGTTATGTGGATGTTAATCCTGTATTAACTAGCATGTTAGAGCGTGACCCACCTGTTAGTATATATATATGTTTATGTTTAGATAAACTCTATAGATCTCTTACTATCTATTGTAGAAGTATGAATTTCTATAATAGCTGTAATAAAGTACTTATATTGTAGCTTTGGATTTGAAGTATTAATATATATGTGTGTTGAAAGTGTAAATGGCATATATTGTGGTCATTAGCAGGTTCTAAGTCTTTGCATGTCTATATATTATATAAACACGTGCTAGGTTGTACATGCCCTTAAGCTTAAGGCGTTACATAGCTGGTAGCATATGTGATGGTAATACACTAAAACATGGAATGATTGAACAATGTTTTCTTTTGTTTTTGAAAAAAAAAAAAGAAAAGAAAAGAAAAACCAATATTTAAAGTATTCCCTGGGTACATAGATATGTCTCTCTTCAAGCGAGAGAGAACCATATGGGTCGGATTGTGCTTTTGTATTTCGTAGGAAAATAATTTAAGAACCGATAGTGTAATCGAAATATGTATAATGTATTCAGAAACACACGTCAATTATTTTATGTGACTCCATGACATACAGTTTTCACTGTCGCATTATTTTGGTAAGATGAAATTCTGAACACCTATCATTGTCTCTTTTTAATAAAAAGGCTGCAATCGACTTTGAAGGAGCCAGCATGATCAATTCAAAGACTCTTTCTCGTTCAAAGATATCAAGAGTAGCTATCAAAATTAAGTCACCGCTGTTAAAAGGTCTTCACACCAAGAAGAACTACAACACCCTTTTCCGTGCAGGGATTGGTTTCAATATTTCATCCAATCCTTGATTTTTGATTATGCGCCAAGTTCTGAGGTCACATTTTCTACACACACTGAATATTGGATGTGCTTGTCCCAAAACTAGGATCTAGGCACAAACTTTTGGCAATCCTAGCACAAACATGCACACAAATTACAGACCCACCGTGAATTCACCCTGGAAACATGGTGCCTGTGGAGTTTGTGATATCTCATCTCCTGTCAAAGCCAGTATACATATTTACTTGTTTCAAATCAACCCTTCCAATTCGTCAATGTCCTCACCAATTGGGAATACTAAACAGCATGCAGCAACAGCATAACCATCAGTCCCCATTAATATTGAACATGCTATCAGTTTTAATGGCTTGTCGTTTAGCCTCCGCCGGATGCAGCAAGATCCACAGCAGAGTCCAATCTTTGAAATAGCCTACATCTGCAAATAGCAATGCAACCTCCAAATTTACTTCTGAATACAAGGTGCAGCCAAGACATTCCCAGGGAAACTACCAAGACAACTCATTCTTCCCCATGATAAAATAGTGAGGGCATCCACAGGACCAATCAGTCAGACCTTTTCACTTCATTTTGCAAGGAGACACTAGCAATGTTGGTCACAATCTTTCTGCTGTAATAAATATTCCATGAAAGACTATCAACCTGACAAAAATCACTAAAGCTATTTCTAGATAGAAGAAAGCTTGCTTAATCTCCCTCATATTCCAAATTTGAATTAATTGTATTTTCACCAAAACGAATGCAAACAGAATCATTAAGCATAACTATAATAAACACATATAATTGAACACAAAATTCAATCATTCCGATCCGAAGATATAATAGACTAAGCTAACAATTAAAAAATCCTGTATCTTGTAGCTCATATCCATACTTGTCTAAGATAATCCTATGACAAAATCACATGCTCCACAATTCGTTGTTGTAAGACTTAAGTAACTTTTGCAATTCCACAACAAGAGTTGGATATTGATCTGTTATTAAGAAAGTACCAATGACTTTTAAATCCTAGTTTAAGTCTTACAGGAGATCTCAGACTCAACAAATCAACTAATTCAATGAACACTATCTCATCGCATCCATATCAGCTTGATTTGAACTCATGTAAATAAACATAAGCACAAGAGCAATCTATGAATGAAGAAGAAGCTAAAGGATCTTGAATAGAGGATCAGAGAAAAGACAAACATAAATGACATGCCCGCACTCTCTTAGGTTTTGAATATCACAAAGTCTTTGGAGAAGGAGGATTATACAGCAAAGAAACGTTTTACTCTGTACAGAGGTCTTATACATTAGTCTCTCTAAAATAGATGGAAGACTGCAGGGTGAAGGTAAAAGATATATCTACAAATCTATGTATTAAGTTGGTAGGGCAATAAATCCATGGACACAAGAATAAAAGCAACAACTCAGTTAATTGAATATCACACCACACAGAAGAGTGCTAGAATCTACATATAGTCTATTGAATTCAATTGTAAGGAGCAAAACTACGGCCATAGAATGATGCTCTCTCACTTTTCTTATCAAGTCGATGTTGGACGAATGTATCTCATAATAGTCACCATTGTAAAATATGAGGAACAACCAATATGCATTGTACATAATTACAATGGTTTAATATTTATCTGGAGACAAAAACATTTATTTCATTATGTTCCCTTTGGCCTCAAGAAAGAGGGTCCTTTTTCTGTCCTTGGCTCAACTACCATTACCCAAAAAAAGAAGAACTTCAAAGCATAAGATCACTCAGTTCCTTATACACATATAACAACCTATCTTTCAGGTGATATCACAGCAACAGGTTTAGGATTCCATTTTCCCCATTGGAAGACACCCAAACACGATATAAATGGATGTGACTTGACTTCAGGACTCTACAGGATGCAAAATTTGCACTATCTTTTGCAAATTACACAAGGATGGTGCTTTATTGAATTGAAAAGCAGCAGCCACTCCAATATATGACCCTACTATTAAAAAATGATAGAAGCTCCATAAAACAATAATCATAACTTTTGAATTGGTATAAACAAAACTGAGATTACCTAAAGCCAGATGATAGTACAAAAGTATAGTTTTCAACACCAAGCAATTGATTAAATGAAAAAAGGAGAAGAAGAAGATTACAAATAAAATCAGTAAACCTGCAGGACAGGCCTTTTCCCAAGTCTTTTGATCTCTCTATCCATCTGACCAGTCAACATCAAACCAAACATCTTGAAATCACACAAAAGGGACCAAATTGGATGCCCAAATGTTGCTGGAACATTCCTTTCAACAAAGAAATGGCTGTACCAAGCGAAACCATACCCAGATAATGGTACTAACAGCACAAACCACCAACTGAAAACAATCGAGCAAATCAATAAGATGATAGATGAAAGTGTACCCACAAAGTGCCAACGCCTTGTCGCCGATTTCGAGTGCTGGGTCACGTAAAAAGGCCAGAATTCATCAAAGTTTCTAAAGTTCATGTCTTTGGAAATCTCAATCAAACGAAGGGACAACAAAGATTTTAACTTTGGAGTCAAATTATATGGATTGGAACTTTTTTTTTTCCAATTTTTATTCTGGGTGTAATTGAAATTGGAATCTTTTAAGTGGGCAGTAGGTGGTATTCAGGGGGTAATGTTTCTAGGTTGACTCGGAACGATTTGTAAAGAAAAGGGAAGATCCACCTTCATCTGATTTGGGAACTTCGAGAATGGAAATATTTTCAGTTCATTGAGCTTAACGCTTATTCTGATTTGACAACATATGTTTCTAGGTAGTATTCAGCGGGGTCTGTTTGTCCCGTCGATGATTTTATCACGATATTTTTTCCGTTTTTAAATAAATTTTTGTTAAAAAGGCCTATTAATAAAAAAACTTAATTATATTCTTAAATAGACGAAATAAATATAATATAAATATATTATTATAGGAGCACTGCAATCCACGTAAACCTATATATGGTGAATAAATAAATAAAAATATTTTTTTTGGTTTGTATCTGTGATATGTCATTGTGCTGTGGAGGATGGTGTTTCTTTCGTTTGATCCTTTCCTCGGTGTTTTTCATCTGGTGTTGAACGACTAATAGAGAAAGTCTAAGGGTTCGTGTTACCGGATTTCCCTGGTATAAGTATTATATTTGTCCTGGTTAACCAATTTTAATTGAATAATTTTAAATCATCATCTTTATCCATACTGCTATTAAGTGAAAACCTTTTATTTTATTCCAATATTTCAAATATATTTCATACTATTTATTAAACAAATATCCTTATTCGATTTTAATATTTTTATGGATTAATATCGAATTTGTACCTCAACTTTATCTAAAAATTCAATTAAGCACTTAAACTTTTGAAAGTTCAATTTCATACATACCAATCACGTCATGACACGTGTCAACAAACCTGTTTAGCATAAAGGCCACAAACCCAGAATTTCCTAGCTATACTCATGGAAACCCATAAATGCACTAAGTCCATACATCTCTCCGTCTTAAGCTTTTCAAGCTTAATTTGTTTATTTGAAGGTTATAAATAGAAATGATTTTTGAAAAATTAACCATGTGAGACTCTCTTACTCTAGTTGTCAGTTGTCAATTTCCCACTCTGTCTTCTTTCTCTCACTAACTCTCTCTCTCTCTCTTAAGCTATCACCATCCAAAGCATTACCCATGCTCACACTCACTAACAAAGCCTAGTATATAAAGACCCTTCCACAATGCCATTGACCAAAATTTGTGTGCAGTGACGACACCATTTCACCACTGACCACAACAGACTAAGCACATTGAGCAAGCTCCATATATATGTACTGCGAGACGAACTTCAAAACAATAAGATTCACCACTGACCACAACAGACTAAGCACATTGAGCAAGCTCCATATATATGTACTGCGAGACGAACTTCAAAACAATAAGATTGCTTGGTAGTTGATATTGAATTTGTTGAGTTTTTGAATAAATCCTCATTGTGAGAGTGGAATTGAGATGCCAAATCATATATATGTACCACAAGATGAAGCTTTTGAGGAGATTAAATAGAATGCTTTTTCTTGAAGGTTAAAAGCTATACTCCACAATATGATACCATCTATTCCTGCTAGTTTGTTTAACTTAGACATCTCCTTCAAGTGCTTTTCAAATATTGATAAGTTGTATAATGAAGGACTTCTCTTGAAAGATGATGAATAAAATCAAGTTGCGGCCATGGAAGCATGGAAGGGCAACATGGAGCTCATCTAGAAGGGCAACATCGAAGCATGTTGTTATTCCTTTGTCATGCTTTGTTTCATGAATAAAAAACAGAGCAAAAGACATCCGAAATTCATGCAAATTCTGTTTCGAGAATAAAAAATAAAGCACCATCGAGCTCTACAATCAAGAGCTATCTCTAATCTCAACACTCAAAGGTTCTATTCTGTTCGTGAGCAACAATGCTCTCTTCTCTCCAAAAACTAAACGCTCTACGTTTAGACAATAACAAACTCTCAAGATTGATCCTCGCACCGTTTAGATGCTTTATGGGCTTAGTTCTATCGCTATACTTGTCAAACAACCATCTTTAAGGGAAAATTCTAGCCTCTTTGGGGAAAATGGATTGGGATGTAATCGATTTGTCAGGGAACAACCTTGTAGGTGATACAAAAATTCTGTTTGGATTGAACAAGTCCATATAAAACATAGATATCTTTAAAAACAATTTCCGTTTCAATTTGTCCAACATGGTGTTTCCTGGAGGCTTGAAAAATTTGAATATGGATCATAACGAGATATATGGTAGTATTCTTGAACATGTGACTCAGCTAAATTTGCAAGAATTCAATGTGAATTACAATAAGTTATGCAGACATATTCTAGTAGGTGGGAAATTGCAGAGTTTCGATTCCTTCATCGATTTTCAAGCACTTGAGCACATCGTCTTGGTGTGTTCATATGAGAGAGAGAGAGAGAGAGAGAGAGAAGAGGAAAGATTGGAAGGGTTTCTTGTCCCAGGTTGAAAATTTTGCAAGAAGCCTTCTTGTTTATAATGTCTAATTGGACACCAATTGAACGAGAAGACAACTATAAAGAAAGTGTGGGTTTGTTGTGTGTGTAAGTGTGGGCTTATGTATTGTTGTTGGGCTCGAACATGTGTGGGCCCTTTTTGGTTTCTAAAATTCAAATAAGTGAAATAATTAGTAAGTTGCCATGTAATAAAATAAATAATTAAAATAAAATAAATTATGACAAAAATAAATTTAGAAGATAAAATTTCCACATCGGAAATAAAATATAATAAAAAATGATAATGTGCTATGTTAGATGACACATGTTATGATGTGATTGGTTCGCATGTCCACGTCAGTAAAGGAGTTAACATCGTTAGCGAAGATACTAAAAATGGTTACGAAAAGTTTGTTTAGGTACCGAAATTAAACTTTCAAAAGTCCATATGCTTAATTGATTTTTGGGCAAAGTTGAGGTACCAAATTTGACATTAACCCTATTTTATTAATAAAGTTAGAAGGTTAATTGTGAAGATTGTCATGCGTCATTTCTAAATCCACCGTAACCAGTCTTGTCACGCCCCATAGGATACCCTAAATGCGACAGTCCACCACATTCAATATTAAAGTTTAAGTATGACTACCTCAATCATCCCATAAGCTTTGATACCGGGTGTAATGCATACGTTCACGATTATAGAGGTCCAACTTTGAAACAAGTTATTTAAGAAGACATTCATATAGCAGTTTAAGAATGAAAATCATAACATAATAACTTGAAATAATGAAACATATATAAAGGTCTTATAAACATCAAAGGAGCATTCCCCTGCTAAAAGATATAGATCATCATAGTCTAGCGAAGCCTAAACAAAATAATTACAAGGAGATTTACTTAGAAGTCTAAGTCTATATCTAGTCTTTAACTTCTTCCAAAAACTCCTTAAGCCAAAGGTAATACCTGAGAGAAATACCCCCGAGGCTTCAACCATAAATAGGGAAACTGTAAGGGATATATGAAATAACCTAATTTATTCAATAATTAAAACATTCTTGTAAATATAATACTAGTTCTAAATATTAAGTTTGAAGATATTTTGATATATGAAAATGAATGTGTAGAAATATGTTTGATATACTATATTTATTTATGTAAATTATTGATGTATATGTATATGTATATGTGTGATGAAATTAATGCTATTATTTTATGTATATTAATGTGTTTAGTATAATTGATGTTTGTGTCTCTTATGAATTAATATATATATGTGTGTTATGCTTAAATTTATCAAAACAACTTTTGAATTGTCTAAATAATTGTTAGCAGAATTTTACAAAAAGTTAAGCCTATTTTCAAGCTTAAATTAAATTCAAATTAGCCCCAAATTAAGTCAAACACATATATACCCTAAAAGTCAAACTTAAGATAAATATAAGTCCCAAATTTGATCAAATAGACTCTCTTTTGGTAGCCCACAGAATTCATACGAATTTTTCACTTTTCTTTTCCTTCTCTTGTTCTTCTTTCTTCAAACCGTAAGCCCTAAACCTTAGCAAAAAACAAGCTCTTGGATTCAACAATTTCTCCAAGCCAAAGCCTCTTCATGAAGTTAATGCAAGTATAAACTCTTGTTTATTTTTTTTTCTTTTAATATAGATATAGAATCCATGTTAGGATGAGTTTATTGTCATATGACTTTGAATGATTTTATGTATTGATAAATGTTACGTTGTGTTTTATTGTTATATGAACTTCTTTATAGGTTATCGAAGTAGTGAGAAGTGTTGGTGAGGATTGAAGTTGATTTGAGTAGTTAAGTTTGAAGTGAAGAGTAGGAGAGGGTTTGATATAAATAAGGTAGTTTGATGTGTTAAAATGATGTTCAAAGTTGCTAGGAATGATTAATGTGGATAGAAGATAGTGTACGAAGTTAAACATGTATTTGAATAAGGATTAAAAGTGTTATAGGTTATAAATTTTCAAAGTGCAAAACAGGGGAAACAAATACTTTTGAATAGGTCTATTTTTGAGTATACGCCGGCATTTGGTACTTGAACGCCGCCGGCGTAGAGGCGGTATTGGATGTGAACAGAACCAATTTTTCGAATGCTGCTTATAACGCCGCGGCTTTTGTAAAAAAATTGGCCAGGTTTTATTTTTCAAATCGTACGTCGGCCACTAAGGTTCAACGCCACCGGCCTTTAATCGACGTTGAATGCAAACAGAACCGATTTTCTTAACACCGGGATTAACGCCGCCTGCGTATAATTCCAATGCTGCCGGCGTTTAGCTCAATTTTGCATGTGTAAATTGGTCATGTATCCCCTGAGTTTTACAAATTCAACCTTCTTCAATTGTCCTTCTTTACTTCATATATGGTATTTTAATGAATTTATAAGCTACATAACCATGTTTTATGTATGAATTAAATGATAAAACTATATATTAAGTTCATTGAATCTCCTGGATAGTTAACTTATGATTGTGTTGTATATATATATATTCTACGTTCGATTATTGATTTGTTTTGATATTTCTTATTTCAATTAAAGATTCTTCAGTTAATTTCCCTCCGAGTGAATATAGTAATACACTATTAGGTACATGTACGTAATAGCTTACTTGTTGTATGCTAGGAATAGGCATTATTAAATTTGACTTAATTCAATTAGATTTAATACTTTGATGAACTGGATGTTTATTACGCTGTTTAATTTGGTCCGAGAAGCAGCAAACCTATGCAATGACATGTTAGTTAGCGCTTAACCTAAGTCATGATGCAATGATTTTACCATGATGCAATGGTACGCTATGATGCAATAGCGATTCATTTATGGTTAAGTGGATAGCTGATGGGGATAATAGTATCTGAGTAACGTTTGCTTAAACTTAGGAGGAAATGCCATGGTTTAGTTCAAAGTTTATAGGAACTTGTGAACTAGGTCCATGTTGTGGACTGAGTTTAAGTAGAGTCGGGCAACGACTTTTGAACCTTAAATGAAGCTATTTCTTTATGGAATAGATATAGGAGATGTAAGTATTCGGACTGCTTATATCAACCCCTTAAGCAGCTGCTGTTACTCAGGACCCCTAAATTCCCAGAGCGTGATTCTGGGTTTGAATACCGTACCGTTGCTTTGTTAAAAGAAAACTTAACAAGATAATGACTTGACTGTTGATGCATTTCATTTGAATTAAGTTTGCTTGACAATTTGTTTTTGTATTTGTTATTGCGTACTGGGCCTTTGGCTCACTTTTGCTGCTTTACAGGTATTGAAGATATGTTGTATGATGATCTGGCTTATGGGTCAGATTTTGAGAGGTTCATGGACGAGTGGAACAAGTAGGACTCGAACGCCCTTGGTTTTGGGAGAAGCTTTTTCTTAAAGCATATTTCTCTGTATATGAGGTTTGTTAAATAATCCTAAGTTGTAAAAGATTTCAAGATCCCTTTGGTTATCTTTTGTACCAAGAGCAACTTGTAATTTTGTAGTGTCTTATATTGACACTAATCCTTGTACATATAATGTATATGTGTGTGGATTGCTTTTATTAGCAATCTTCTTTTGTTTAAAAATTGTTTATAAAGTGTTAGTGGATTTGATCAAACAATTCTCATAAACTATTAGTTTTAGGACAACCTTACATATAATGTGAAAATGTTATATGTGGTTGGGGACTCAGTAATCTCGGAAATTATGGGTCGAGTCTTTACAATATCTATAAGGGGGTAAGCTTCTTTGCTTAGTAAGAATTAAATCCACAAGTAAAGTACTCAACAATCAATAATCATTCAAGTTGTTTAATCAAGCATATGAGATGCAAACAATCACGTGAGCAATCAATACATACGATTTGCCGGGAATCATATGTTTGAATGGATTTACCCCTCCATTCGATGGTTAGGTGTTCCGGGCAACGAAGTCATAGTTCGTAAAGGATATATTTTTGTAGTTTTATACCAATTCCTACCAATCGCTAAAATATAGTTAATTTGGGTGCCCACTCACCATTTAATTGCAGACAATCAAAGTCATAGATTATGATTTCGGGTCCTCGACCTCATTACTATGCCTTTGTCCCACCAAGGGTATGGTAATGAATGCAATGTGACTCACTACGTGTCATGCATGAATCATTTAATTTAAGTAATCATGGCATAGCATTAATCATTTAATAAGTGACCATAGAATTTGCAAACAATCAATACTCAACTAAATCATTCAATGATTAGTTAACAATTATTACCTCGATATACTTATCATAACTTCAATCACGTAAGCAAAACACATGCGCTTTCATATTTTAGCTTTCCCTAAAACTAGTGTCACTAAGCTACAAGTAAATACATAAGTACAATTACGAGAATTTAAACTCACTCGGCCATATCAGGAGCTCCTTAGTCGAAATAGTCCTCTGGGTAAGGTAGCTCGGACTCCATGTCACTTATACAAAAGAAATACCTGAAATGAGTATTTTTTAGAAGATCTACTTAAACTTGTAACTCCATTATACTAAGTTCGTCAAAATTCGTATAGAGTGAAATTCCAACTTAAAATGGCTACAACTTTTTTTTTTTTTTTAACTTGGAATTTTGCATATTATATACCGATTCCTACCTACTAGAAAAGATCTATCTATTTCTAAGGTTATTTCCTACATATAAGGTCATTTGGGTTGCTAAACAGCTCGGTACAGATTCAAAACGGAATTTTCCAGATTTTGCAAAACAATTTTCCAACTCAACTTTATTCAAAAATCATTTAGCAAAAATATGTATGTGTATATATATATATATATGATTGAAAAATCCTTTGAGTATATATATAAGCTCACTTTATATGCAAAAATTCTAATGATAGTGTTTCAACAATTTATTTTATAAAACAATTCATTTTGAAGTGTTAAAACTTAAACTTGACAAATTTCTTTTCAAAGTATTTGGAAGAGACTTTATATTTTCCTAGGTTATTATAAATGAGTATATTCTTATTTTATTTTCATCATTCCTTTTTCCAAAACAAATAAAAATTTCCTTAACTTTGGTCTTTTTATAATTTTTACTTTTAGTGTTAAAAGAACAAAGTTATCAAAATTTTCATTAAGTTGTTGATAACATATTTATAAACTTGCTTTTAGAATGGTTTTAGCAAATGAGTCTTTTCCTCTTATATTCGCGTTTATTAACTCTTTTAAAAATAAATTCTTGTTTCTAAGACTTAGTCTTTTATTTCCTCTACAAATTTTATTTGAAAATAAATCATCTTTATTGATAAAATCCTTTGTTTTTGATCTTATCATATTTATATTCTTTGTCATTCTTTGAATATAGATTCCTCCTTTGGAAACTTGAAAATCTTTATTTTTCTAAGTGGGTTTATAAATTTATGGGTTGATTTTGTTTTAACTTTGAAAACTAGGTTGCTTCTTATTTTTGTTATGGAGTTCGAAAAGACTTAAATCTTAAGCTTTTTGTGAAAACTTAAATACTAACAAGTTATTTTTACTAAGACTTAGGTTATCATATTATGAAAAGAAGTGTTTATTTCTTATATTTTCTTGGTAAAGCCATATTTATTATTTGAGAAAACTTCGAGAAAACTTGTATTATTCCATTTCTATGTTGTTGATAATAACTCCTTTATTTAGTGACAACTTACATAATAGAAAATTTAGTTTAAGTTCTTTATTAAAGAAAAATTTTACTTTAAATTTACTTGAGACAATATCATTATGTAGATGCATGTATTATGAGCATGTAGTATGTAGATAATGAAAATATGAGATAAGAAGCAAGATAATATTAGTAAGCAATATAACAATAATAAGCAAGATATTATGGTCAAGTATTGAGAATCTTAGCTTCATCAAGGTAACTCGGTCGTATATTATGAACCTTTGCTTTATCAAGGCAACCAGATCAAGTATTGGGAGCCTTAACTTCATCAAGGCATTCCGGGACTATGTCCCAAAAAAAAAGATAAAGAAAAAAAAAGAAAAAGCAATAATAAGCTTGTTAGTGAGTTAATGAGCATTTAGGCTCTAAAAATTATAGATATATATAGATAGATAGTAACATATATATGAAGTTAGGTTAGAAGCATGAAAATAACAATAATAAGATCATAATAACAACATAATATGAAATTTATTCATGAACAAAAACAAAATATGAACATGGTGTTACTTCTATAACATTGAAATGTTTAAGAAACATAACCATGATCATGTTAAGTTATATGACATGGTAAAAAGAAATAGTAAAAACTTTTACCTAGGAAGATAATATGGACGTGGTAGTAGAAGAAAACTTGAATAGTGTTTATGTGTGTAGGAATTGTGTAGAAAAATTAGGTAGTGAAGAAAGAAAATAGAGATTTTGGTAGAGAGTATTTGAGAAGAGAATTTGGGAGAGTTTTAGTAAGGTGAATGAGTGTGTGAAAGAATTGGAGGGAGAGGTGGTATATATATAATTTTTGGAGTGAAAATTGTGTGAATTAAATAAATTGAAAAAGAAAAAATAAAATGCGTGTGTGTGGTACATGGCCGGCGTGATCAAGGAGGAGAGAGGGAGAGATATTTTTTTATTTATTTTGTATTTTTGTTAATTAAAAGTAATAAGATGTAAAGTTTGATGTGAATGAAGATGTATGAAAAAAGTAAAAGGTAGATAATATGTATGGTAGAGTGTAGAAATAGGTATAGAAAAAGTAGAATAGGTAAATAATAATAAATAGTGTAAATAGTACTATGAATAGTAGATGGGCTCATTTTCATGGAAGTATGTTCCTTGTATCTGTCTGATGGAAAACCATGTATAGGATGTAACTTTACTTTTTACTAAGGAATGTTATAATTAACATTAATAATATGTGTCGATTGACTAAACTATAAAAAAAACTTCATTAATTAATTAATTTGTTTGCCAATAAAAACAACTTGCACATACCATTATCTACATACAACATATAGACTTTTTTGAAAACAGAAAATATTGTGATTATTGGAGGTGGAATTTATACGCTGCCCTTATTATCCTTTTTATTTAAAATAGTAAAAATTTTCACTTAGGAATTATGAGTTAATACTTAATTTAAAAACTAATATGACTCTATTTATTTATGATAGAATATGCTGGATTTTATGATAATTAATCTTTATTCTAAACTTGCTTTTATACTTGCACCAATTGGGGAAAAAATGGATTAGAAGAAGAGATGAAGATCTAGATCCAACCATTTACATAAATATGTTGAATTGAAACTTGAAAGGAAATAGATTGTAGCATTTTAAGGTTCCATTGACATAAGTATAAATAATGAGGGTTGTTTTTCTTTCTCTTTTTTTTTTTTAAATATCTTAATATGTGGTTGTTTTTCTTTATGCCGTTATATAATATGGTTGTTTATTTTACAAAAGGAGCTG
This sequence comes from Combretum micranthum, assembly GCA_024138025.1. Classification (NCBI taxonomy): domain Eukaryota; kingdom Viridiplantae; phylum Streptophyta; class Magnoliopsida; order Myrtales; family Combretaceae; genus Combretum; species Combretum micranthum. The sequence goes on from JAMXBD010000643.1 coordinate 354,847, forward strand.
TGAGATAGTAGTATATAATGATGAATAACATTTAGTATTCTGACCTTGCAAATTCAAATATTATTTTATATGGTTTTACAGATTAATAAAAATACATCATTCATTTTGAAAGAATTAATATTGTTGCATTAAAACCAATATTATTTTGTATGAGTTAATATATGGTTTTAATTGTGCGGATGCGTAACCGCTAATACTTTATATAACTACATTTTTTTTATAGGAAAATTATATGGCCCCATCATTAATTTTGACTGGACGGTCTTGTCATTATTTAATAGCTCACACCATAGTCGACGAGACTGCAGAAGCTCCATTTTATATATTATACCTCTCTTATGTGTTCCTTATTCTTTCCTAAATTTCAAGGTAACTCGCCAGTAAACTCACCCACTTTCTCTCCATGAATATCTGCTCTTTTCTCCTTCCCACCCTCTCTTAATAACTATTTCAAATTTTCAATTTCTTCATTCTGCCTTCGTCTCTCCTCTCTCTCTATATATATATATATAATATGCACATCATGGTCACAAAAATTTTTATTGATGATTGGAAATTCTACAACCTTATCACCACTACATTCTTTTATTCATAACATTGGTAAATTTTGGTTTCTTTCTATTGAGATTATTAGTAATGTTGATGTCTATAGTATCTGAAGATTTTTTTTATTTATTTTATGCAGTTGTCTAGCATGGATGGGTGACCATGGGCGAAAGTTAAAATTTTTAATTTTTAATTTTTAGTTTTGGAAACCCAGAAGTGTTTGGTGGAAACTAATTATTGCTTTTTGTAGGTAGTAAGATAGTTTATTAATTGAAAGAATGACATGAGAAAGCATAATTAGAAAGTACTTTATCCATTTTTAAATTACTTTAATGTTAGCTCTTTTTTTCCCTCTTTTTTTTAACCTTAAATGACTATTATTGATATGTTTTTATATTGGATTTTTAGAATAAACTTGATAAAGTAAAGAAATAAAATGTTCCATTTTGTGTAAGGAAATTGCAATTTATCAATGGAGTTTGCAGGATCATATTAGAGAATGTAGATGTGTTATATGGACAAAGTGAAGATGGTCAAGTGATCATGATCTTTTGCCCGGGATGAAGGAACGTGATATGACTGCCATGTATAAATAAAAAGAAAAACGAAGGTGATTTAAAAAAAGCTGTTCAACTGGCTTTTATTTTATCTTTGTTTTCATACTTTTACTATTAACATTGTAATTGAATGGAGTATTGACAATGTAATAAATTACACAGCTTCTCCATGCCTGTGCAACAATTGTTTACTTTGTTCACAATTCTCAATTTTTGAATTAGTGTTTTTAGGATCTCAAAATGCTAATAAAATGAAGTTTTGCATCATTTTATCCATTATGTTTATTGGTCTAAAATCCACATATTTAATGGTCCACTATCTATAATGTCAATAAATTTTTTTGTAATTTAACGACTATATAATTTTTTTCACCTTTTAATCAACATTCATTATATGGGCTAGTTATTAATCTTTATGTACTTAAATTGGTCAAATCATCTTAATTTTCACTAATTTTGTAGATAAAATAAAATGATGTAAAAGGAAGGATAAATTGCTAAAAATTATTCAAGCACAAGATATGAGTGGTGCTCATTTTAAATCATAGTGCAACCCCTTGGGCATAATTTTTCCTTCATTTTATTTTAATATTTTTTTTTATCATCATAATCTAATTTAACCACATTAACAATGATCTTACCAATTTTAAGATTCAAATTGCTCTTATCAATATTTGAGGTGAACTTAAATTAATATGTGAAGCATTTTATATTATTTATTTGTATAACGACCTTTAACTATTGCTAAATAAAGTTGTAGAAAACAAATCGAAGGGAAATAGTTAGTGATTGACAATCTATATATTTAAGAGTGCTTTAGTTATTTGTAATGGGTTACAAGTCTACATGTCTTTATTTTGTTTGTTATTTTCTCTTACAAATAGAAGTTATATGAATTATAATAATAAATTATTTCTTCTAAATTTTTAAATAAATATTTACAATGGTAACTAACTGCTACTACTACTACTAATTATTATGATTATTATTGGCACAAGCTTCATGAGTGCACCATTTGCTAGTATTATTTAAAATATAATAACATATTTACTAAAAAAGTATAGTATGCTACTTAAAAATATATTTTATTTAAATAATAAAATATATAATATAAAATAATTAGTTTAAAATGTAAAGTTAATATATCTTAATATATATAAATGGATATTATATATTATTTTAATAATATATTAATGAAAAATTGACATTTATATTATTTATAGTATATTTATTATATATTTCTAACAAAATTTATATTATAAGAGTTGCACGAGTTATTTTTAGGCCAGTAGAGATAGCTTCTGCAAATACAAAAGAAAGATCAAAGGGGTATTGAGGGTTGCCTCGCACGATCACGATGCCTAAGTTAGTTTGTGAGTAAGGATAATATGTCTACAAAGAGGTAGACAAGTCTACTTCTCTTTTTCAGTTTACTTATTTTCTTGTCCCTCTCCCCAAGAGGGAATGGGAGTATTTAAAGTGTTTAGGGCCATACCAAGATAGATTGCTTCCCGGCAACTGACCTAGTACCCAACGTCATGAGGATACCTGAGCTGAAGAGTCATAGCTTCTTGGAGTAGGGCCGAGCTGATGATGTCTTCTCCTTCCTCACCCCTTAGGTTGTGATATGCGACTGGAGTGCTTGCCTTGATTGGAGATCATGAGGTCGAGTTCGTTGGATGGCTGAGCTTGCGTGGCTCAGCCAGCCTTTCGAGGTGAGGTTTCTTAGGTGACACAAGCATGGGCTTCCTTTGGGATCCTTTCGGTGTACTTGGGCCTTGGAACCTAATGGACCGAGTGGACTGATAATTATATTTTATTGTCAACATTTGTCTCCCCACTCTTGTTGTAGGAGAGCAATGGGAGTGCATAACGCATAAAGTCATTGGCTCAAGGTGGTCGTTACTAGTTGTGGATGAGTTATGCTCCTCATTTGAGCCGCATGCTCATGTCGTAAATATTTTGTGGAAGAGGCCGTTTGAGTTCCTACTAGTATCGTACTTAGTATGCTTTGTTGCAGTTAATGACATGTGGTTTCTTGAGGAACCTTGTGGATTTGAAAGGTCTTAGTAATAATTATTCCCTGAATTTAACAACTGCAATTGTTAGTTAGGATGTCAGGGCTTTAAGGCCTACTCGCACGTCGAGGGATTCAAACCTTTACATCTTCCCTCATTGATCTATAAATACATGTGTTTCATGGTCATTTCTTCACAATTCTTTTGTCTTTCATTAAGAGAATTGTCATCTTGAATCATTATTGCCTTCTTAATATTTCTACATGCTTGAGACTTCAGATGTTGAGCCCAGGTAACTCCAATGGTAGGGTTCAGAGGCTCGCAGATGAGGTGAGGAGGATGAGAGAGAGACGAACATTAGCTCGAGAAGGTTAAGCACGTGAAGTGATGAGAGTATTTCGGTTGGTGGCAAAGCTTCAGGTGGTGTTGAGATTCGACCATCCGCGGTAACAAGGGGAGCTCAACAGGTGGTGGTTCTTTTGTGGGTTAATATGTCAAACTTGTCAAAAAAATGTACTGGATTCCCTTGGGTGAGTATGCAGATGACGGCAAAGGACAAGGCCTTGCAGTAACTCTTCATAGCAGGCGGTTGTTAGTGATGGTCCTCATGGAGTTCGCAGCACGCTTACTAGCACGAAGCTTGAAGAGCACTAGAAGAGTGAGATACGTGGCTGTTCAAAGGACTGGGAGGTTGTCTTTCCTTCTTCCTTAGACCAAGTTGTTTGCTGGAAGGGTGGGCTTTTCCTTATGACAAAGCATTTAGTTTTGGTTTGTAAATGTCGTTCTCCCCATTCCAGTAGGGGTTTTTAACCATCCTTGGCTTTCTCCTGCAGAATTGCTTCCAAATGCTTAACGAATGCTTGTGGCCTTTGAGGCTTTGTGCCTTAGTCTCGACATGGGGCTTACTCCAGACTTATTCTAGAGACACTGCTATTTCAAAGGATCCAATGGGGGGTAGTATCTTAGGAGGCAACTAAGAGCTTCTTTATGCTCATTGGTGGAGTTATGAGTTCCAATGGTCCTCATTGGAAGAAGAAGTTCTGGATCGTTCGAGCTAAGGCAGGCACCCAACATTAGTTTGGCATTTAGGTAAATTGATGCAAGCCTATCCGTAACATGATGCCTTTGAGGTTAGGGCCTCATGATGCTGATGTCGAGTGAGCTATCAATAGTATATGAGCTCTCGATGTGGGAGGCAATTGGATGTCGAGTTTGTGGTGAAGAACTTTTTGAGTAGGAAGCTGATCACTGATGGAGGTGTGACTTGATTCTTCGTGCTCATGGCCTCTCTTTCTCTCTCCCAAACACCCCCCCTCCCCCCCCCCCAATCACCTGTTGAGTCGAGCGTTGAGGATACGTTGTTGTGAGGAGGTTTCATGATTTTCGAGCTGTTGAGCTCGATTGACAAGGTGTTTGTTTCTTTATTACTGATTGTTCCTTGTTTTTGTTATATATTTTCAAACTTGAGATGCTGCTGTTAGAGGTGGCTGATATTCTTTTTGCTCCATCAAAGAAAAGAAAGAGGGCTCTAACCAGAAGAGAGTGGTTAGGGAGAAGCATCTTGTAGAGGTCAAGCCTCAGGCTATCGAGTTCGTTGATTTCGAAGTGCAAGATCTAAGGGGTGCTTGTGTCGCTGTAGGAGATGTGGTAGCCAAGGCTGGAGTTGTTGCTATCGCGGTTGGAATGGCTAGCCCTAACGTCCGTTCAGAAGGCCCTTCTCATAGTGCTCGATCTCCTGAGAAGTGACACCTAACTTATCTTTCCCCAGTGCCTATACGGGCTCGTAGCATGCCATCTCCTGAGGTGGATGCTGTTGGGAGCAGTAATAGTGCTTCTGTTAATCGAGCTGGGGTCGTAGGTCGTAAGAGTTAGCCTGATATAAGGGTTGCTAGTGGTCTTTTCGACTTTGTTTAGGGGAGGGCTTTAAAGTGGGCTGACATACCTATAAAATGGCCTTTTTCAAGGAGGTGGCCCACTTAGAAGATAGGAAGAGGTTGAGAGATTTTTATGGTAGTTTGTCATTAATGGATTTAGATGTATATTTTTTAGCACAAAAGATGTATGAGGTGAGATTACGGTGTTTGTTCACGTCAGTGTTTTGCTCTTTAGTTATTCACATTCTTATGTTGATTGTTTTCAGGCTTTGGTGACAATTGTTGAGGCCTTTAGAGTGTTGAGGGTGAACCATGAAGTAGTACATTGTGTTCCTCCTTTCTCTCTTTCGTGGAATTCTCCATGACCGGTAATTTAGAGTTACCTTCCTTTGTCTAGGGTTCAGGAGAGCTTAAGGTTGCAAGAGCGAGATTGGAGAAGGAGCTCGCTGAGGTTGGTAAAACGAGACATGATTCAAGAGTGAGTTGCTTGTGCATTCCGAGGAATATGAGAGGCTACTAAAGTAGACAAAAGACAAGGTCTTACGTAGTTGAGCTAGCGTGGTCGAGACGAGGAGGAAGATTTCTCTTGCTAAAATGGTAATTGTTGAGTTTGAGGGTAAATGGACGAGTGTGAAGGGCATGTGAGATGAGATTTCTCATCAATTAGGTGATGCCCAATTGGGAACACAGGTAGAAACAGGCGTTTGAGCTCATCACGTTGGAGATCAGTAAGCTAAAGGAGAGTTCGATCTTCCAACTTAAACAGGAAGAATCTAAGGGTAAGGTCGTTTGAATTCCTTGGTGTGTGATTATCCGCCATTGCTTATGTTGTGACTTCCTTTGCTTCCCGTTGTTGTTATGAGATCGCGTGAAGGACTTGGAGAGTGGTCGACTTATCTTAGAAGCTACTAAGAAGCACATTTTGAGAAAGCTCTTTAAGAGCAAGGAGTAGAAGGGGCCCAAGTGAAGCTCGTGATGGATACCGCTAAGCTGATAAAAAAGGAGTTGTTGGATGGGTATTTGGACTTGGACCTTAGCTTTCTAGTAGCTTGTTTAGGAGAGGCTCTGGTAGAGGCTTCTTCTTCTGAGGAGGATGGTGGAGAGGGAGGCAAGTAAGGTGGAGTCAAAATTGGAGAGGGTGACCAAGATAATGTCGTTGTTGTTCCTAGGGTCAGGAAACTCGGTTGACGCTACTTTTGTGGTTGAGGCCTACGTGCTTGATCAACATAATCTGATGCTAGCGGATTGCTTCCCATGTTGTGGTCAAGCCCCAAGCAGAGGGTCATATCAAGGGGAAGTTGAGATTGTTGTCGTGGCTTCTCAGCCCGTCGAGTGAGGAGGTTTTTGGTAAGTGCGAGCCTAACCGATTTTTTGTTTTTTTTTTTTTATGAGCTTCATCTCGATCATTTCATGTATCTACCTACTTTGTTTGTAATCCTTCAAGAGTATGTACTTTTGGATGCATTTTTCAATGCCTATGTGCTTAAGGGGCTTATTCTTAGTTGCTTTTGTTTTTATGAGTCTCTTTTTTTCGTCCATTTTAGATTTGTCATTTAACTCCTTGGTCAGCAGTTTGTCATCAGTACAATTTCCTATAGAGGATGACATTATTTTAGGAGGGTCGGCATGTGCCAAAAAACTTTTTTTTTCTATGTATATGGATTCCTTAGGCATGATCAGATGGCTAGGGTGAGTTGACCTTGGGATCCCAAAGGTTTGGTGGCATTTAATGCGGGTTGTTGTAAAGTCCATTGTTGCCTATAAGTAGCCGACGGGTAAATATCTCTCCGCTAACCTAGTTTATCTTACTTGGCTTCATAAATTTAAACTTCCCTTTCCATCCTTTGGTTGCTAAGAGTTTAAGAAACCATGATCCTTCTTTAGAAGAATAGGAGCAAATTTCGGGTTTGAAACTAAAACCTCTTTTTTATATAACCCCATTGATTAGAGTATAATTGATTGCTTTGTACATAAATTTTTTTGTGTCCGTTTTGTCTAGAGGTAGGGTGTTGTCCCTAAGGTATTATTCTAATGGGGTCATCTAGCTTGGGGGTGGGGTTATCTATTATAGATCTAATACCTTAGGGGGTCTTGTAGTGGTGGATTTCTCGACAAGAATTCAATGAAGATTTTTACTTTAGTCTTTCCCAGGATGGGGGCTGTCATGGAGGCGAGTTTGATAAGTTTATCAGCCTCAGAATTGTCAGTTTTGAGTATCTTAATGATGTCCCAGGATGGTAGCTCTTTAGTAAGGAATCGGACTGCTTCTAGATATTTGGCCATTTCTTCATTTTCGCTTCATACATACCTTTGACCTATTGCATAATGAGCTAAGAGTCGGAAGAGATTTCGAGGCTCCTATTTTGGCTCCCACACAAGTAGCGAACTTAAGCCTTGTTAGTAGGGCTTTGTATTCTACTTTGCTGTTGCTTGTGGGAAAGCCAAATTTTAAGGCGTAACTAATCTTGACTCCATGGGGTCCTTCTAAGACCCAAACCCAACCGCTCTCCCCCCTTCCCTTTCACCCCTCCCTCACCCCCTACCCACCCCATCCCACCCACCCACCTACCCTACCATACGACAACCACATTTAGAAGGTCTATCTACATGGAGGGTCCCCTTTAGGTTGTCGCTAGGCTTGAGTGTACTGGTTTATTTAACCACAAAATTTGCTAGAGCTTATGCCTTCATGGCTTCGGAGGTTAGTATTGTACTCCATAGGCGCTAAGTCCGATTGCATACTTCATCATTCTTCCCAAGACGTTTCGGTTTTGTAGGACTATCCTTATTGGTACATTAGTGAGGATAACATCTTTGTATGCCTAAAAATATGGATGTAGTTGATGCGTAGATATTACCACTACCGGAGCAAATTTTTCCAATTTGGTGTATCTTTACTCTGGGCCTTGCAGGATGGCTGAAGTAATATACTAGTTGTATTTTTTCCTTCCTCTCTGGTTAGCATAGATAGAGATATATGTCACTCATTGTGAGGTAAAGATACAAAATTTCACCTTGGAGTGAGGATGTTAACAATGAGGGTTTTGTCAGCAATTGTTTCAGCTTATCAAGTTTGCTATGATTTTTCATCCATTCAAGTTGATCGGGTTTCTTGAGGATTTTAAAGAACTCTAAGCACTTGTCAGTGCTTCGATGAAGGAATTTTCTTAGCACCATTATTCTACCAACAAGTTGTTGCACTTGCTTGATTGAAGTGGGTGGCATCATTGTCAAGACTGCCTTAATCTTAAGGGTTAGCCTCAATCTCTTGTCGGGAAACCACATAGCCCAAAAATTTTCTTGATGAGATGCTAAACACACTTCTCTGTATGTTGAGTTTTAGATTGTAGAAGCAAAGTTGATCAAATGTTTCTTGAAGGTCATTTAGGCGAGCTTTTGCTCAATTACTCTTTACAATCATATAATTGACATAGACTTCCATGTTTTGGCTCCATTGGCGGTTTAAATATCTTAGTGACTAGCTTTTGGAAGCTAGCGCATACATTTTTCAATCCAAACAACATCATATTGTAGTAGTATCTGTCGAAGGATGTGACGAACGAGGTATAGACCTCATCGGTTTCCTTTAATCTTAATTTAGTTGTATCTTGAGAAGGTGTCCATAAAACTCAGTAGGTCGTGGCCTGCGGTGTTGTCCATAAGTTGGTCGATTCGAGGAAATAGGAAGTAGTCTTTTAGGCACACTTTGTTTAGATCGGTGTAATCGATGCATATTCGCCACTTCTCGTTTGGTTTTTTGACTAGGACTACATTAGCTAGCCACATGGGGCATTCTTCTTCCTTGACGAACCCTGCTTGAAGTAGCTTCTAGACTTCTTCTTCAATAAAGGCTTGTCTTTTTTGAGGCAAAAGTGATTGATTTTTTTGGTGAAGTGGCTTTTAGGTTCTATTGATGTTTAGCTGATGTGTGATCACACTTGGGCTTATGCTTGTCATGTTATTATAACCATGCGAAGACATCTTTATTGGCCTGTAAGAACTTAATCAAGCTCTCCTTATGTCGAGAGGGATCGATTTTCCTACCTTGGTAGTGTGTTCGAGGTTATCATCTAATATGACTTCTTCTGTGAGCTCCGCTGGCTCACCTCGACACCCAGGTTCATCATTTGGTTCTGTATCTATGGTACAAATGCGATCTCCCCTCAAGGCTTGATGTACAGTTGTCTGGATTGTTCTTGATCTCCTCAACATATCCTTTATCCCTATTGGCGTTGGGAACTTGGCTTTGAGGTGGGGTTGGAAAATGGTCATACCAAAGATCTACTACGTGGCCCTCCCTAATATGGCGGCATCGTAAGGGGACTGGTAGTCTACTATAAGAAAGTCAATTTGGTGCATCACATTGCATGATTCTTCACCGAGCTTAAAGGGTAGAGTGATGATCCCGCGAGGTCGGACAGGCCGATTGTCAAAACAATACAACTTGTGATCATATGGCCTTAACTTCGGTTTTAGCACGTATTTCATTTGCTCATATGCTTGATTGAAGAGAATCTCAGCAGTACTTCCTATGTCAATCAAGACCCTTTTAACTTTCTAGCTCGAAATGTGGTTGGAAATCACTAAACGTCTTGGTGGAGGGTTTAGACCCCTTTATAGTCTTTGTTCAAAAAGAAGATAGTGGTGTCAACCTTAGCTTTTTTAGGTTCTAGGCTCATTACTTGCCTGGATGAGCTCAAGTTGGGCAGTAGCCCAATTCTCATCAAAGTCAGAGGTTCCTATGATAGTATTAATCTCACCATGATATTATTGACGGAGTTGGGGTAATCCGAGTTATCTCAGGTGTTAGTAACTTCCTCATGCTCGTCTGTCTTGCGCTTCTATGCCCATGGCTTCGTCTTTAGGTCATGATCGATATACTACTTGAGCTACTCACATCACATGGCATCCTCACTGTTGCACTTGAGCTGCCAATAATTTTTTGTATCTTGTCCACATTTGCGATGATATTCACAGTATTCCTTAAATCTTTCCTTGTCAAGCTTGGTCTCATCGGAGGTGGTAAGGGTAGGAGGACTTGGTTCCTTATCTGAAACACATCGTGGATAGGCAACTTTAAGCGGTGAACTTGTCATACATCAAGAAGAGATTTTTCTTGTCATCATCCTTGTGATTTTGATGTGTATCTATTCGGTTGAAGTCGCAGCGATCTTTTATTGACCTCTTTCTTGTGCGGATCCTCTACTAAATGGGGCTCATCTTGGGTTTCAACTTCCCTCTTAGCATTTCAGGTATCCTCCTTGGTGGATGTATTTTTGTGCCTTTTTCCTCACTTTCTCTAGCATAGTGAGCTGACACTTTGAAAGGGAGTCAAAGAATGGGCCATCCGCTGGGACTTTTTCTTTGATACCCTTTAAGGCTACTCTTTGGTTGAGGTTTGGGACCTCTAAGCATGCTTTGTTAAATCTTGCCAAGTACTCTCTTAAAGGCTTGCTTTGCTTTTGTTGTATAGTATAAAGCTATGAACATTTTTCTTTAGTGGCTTACTGGCCATGAAATGAGATAGAAAAAGGTTGCTGAGCTAAACAACCAAGTCTATTGTGTTTAGCTCAAGTTTGTTAAACCATATCCGAATTGTCCTTCGAAAGGTGGTAGGGAAGGTTTTGCACCATATGGCATCTAAAAAAATGTATATTACCATGGTGGATTGGAACTGAGCGATATGGCCTTCTAGATTGATTGACCTATCATACGATTCTAAAGAGGGTAATTGAGCTTCGACTGGAGCACCTTGGTTTGGACCTTAACCACAAAGGCATCTTGCTTGGGAGCGTTCTAGCGGTAGGTTCATTGCCAAAACCCTCCCATATGGTTGACAATCTTCTCACCATGTCCTTGATTTCTTTGAGCATACGCTCTTTATTGGAATTAAGCTGGGTATCCTTTGTAGCAGGTGCACATGTTCCGTCCTCATGGGCTCGAGTTAAATGAGGACACGTAACCCTAACCTTGGCATGTTGCTTGTCTTCCATTTGGCACTGAGTGACTAGAGTTGAGTGTTGGGAAGCTATGTGTCTTCGTGAGATATTTGCTCGAGCATAAGTTCGAACCATAGGATCGCTCTATGGCAAAGGCACTAGCCCGTAATGATATCACCGTGCACTTATGGCTCCTTTCGACCAGTTCCTCGTTGGTTTGAGGGCAATTGTGTTAGGGAGGCACTCCATCGTGCGTTAGAGGTGTGCTCCTCTAAATATAGGTCCTTCAAACCCTCCAGCTCTACGATCTTTGCTTAGAGGAGGGTATTGAGGCATCATTCTCTATATTCTTTTGGACAAGTTGTCTACACAAATCCTCTAATTCCTGCAAATGCCTTAATCCAAAGGGCTATTGTTAGTTGCTGCTAGTTGGCCAGTGCACGATGGTTCTTAGGCTACGTTGTCACTTACCAGAACGGCTCCATGTTGTGCAGGGGCAGGATCAGTTTGATTCTTGCTCCACTACGACCTAAGCATTATAGGGGAATAAGAGTATCTGTTATGGGTTTTGACTTTTGAGGGGGTTTTAGCTTAAAAGTGATAGGAGAATAAAAGATTTTTCGAAAGGGTTTCAGATAAGATTCAGACAATGGGATTAGGTTCCCATAGATGGTGCCGAATGTTCAATAAGCTGATTCTAAGCTAATAGAGATAGCTTCTGCAAACACAAAAGAAAGGCTAAAGAGGTGCCAAGGGTCGCCTGGTGCAACCACTCCGATGCCTAAGTCAGTTATAGATAAGGATAATGTATCTGTAAAGAGGTAGACAAGTCTACTTCTCTTTTTCTATTTACTTGTTTTCTTATCCCATTCCCCAAGAAGGAATATGGGTATTTAAAGTGTTTAGGGTCATACTAGCATAGATTGTTTCCTGGCAGCTGACTTGGTACATGACGTGGTGAAAATACCCTAGCTAAAGAGTCATGGCTTCTTAGAGTGGAGCCAAGCTGATGATGTCCCTACACTCCCCCTCCCCACTGGATTGCTTGTCTTGGTTGGAGATCACGAGGTTGAGAGGTCGAGCTCACTGGATGGCCAAGCTCACGTGGCTCAACCAACCTTTTCGAGGTGAAGTTTCTCGGGCATCACAAGCACGGGCTCCTTTTAGGATCCTCTGCTGTACTTAGGCCTCGAAGTCTAACATATTGAATGGACTAAGAGTTATATTCTACTGTCAACAATAAGTTTTTCATAATTTCTTAAGTGTAATAACAATCGACATAAGAAAATATATTACTTTATAATTTTCTAAATAAGTAGTGTAAAAAGTATAATTATTATATAATCATTATATATGAATAAAACTTTATGTAAATATTATTTATATATACATACTATATAATATTTTTTAATAATAATATCATATTTGGTGAAAAAATTATAATATACTACTTAAAAATATTGTATATTTATAATAAATATATAATATAAAATAATTATTAGGTAGTGTAAACTTTATATATATAAATATTATATTAATGAAAAATATTTCATAAATAGGTAAAGTGAAATTATAAAATAAAAATTAGTAAATTAAGCTAGTAATTAATTATAAAAGATGCGTAAAATGTTTTATAGTTACAATATTGTAAATCGTGATATGTGTTAAATAAACAGTACTGAAACTTTATTTGTGAATATATGAATTGGTTCATTGGTTTAGTACTTATCAAAACTTTAATGTTAAGTGTATTCAGTGCATAGCATTCTAGGATGGGTGAACTCTTGAGAATGACAAACCCAAGTGTAGGACGTAAATGAGATTTTGTAAATAATTTATCTTAAAATTAAAGATAGATTTGCAACGAAGTACTTTTATTTATTATTTGTTTTTAAATGAGTATTTATTAATAACTATTGTGAAATCAGAGGCAGATTTGCGAAATAAATTTCTACAATAGATAATAAATCTATTTTTGAAAGAATTAACAGTGGTGATTTTACAGATAGAATTTTATGACGGAAATTCTATCTTTAAATTTTTTTTTATACATATTTTTCACTTTCAAAGATAAAATTTTTGTCTTTAAAATAAAAATTTCTTGTAATAAAACTAAAATTTCTTGTGGTAACTCATTCCGTTTATTTTTTATCTTGATCGTATATTATGGGTTTTAATATTTTGCAAACTTCCATTTGGAGTCTTAAAAGAGATATGTATATATACATATATATTTCTAAAAGTTCCGGTTTCATAAGAAACAAATGTTGAGAAGCAGAAACTTATTTCGAAGCATCGTCATGCTGTCCTACTGATGATTCCTCATCCAACATTGACCGTAACCTTTTCTATAAGGGAAGGTAGAATGAAAGAAAGTTAAAAGAAATTGAAAATGAAAAGGTACAACGCAGGACCTGGCTTTTTTTTTTTTTTTTTTTAACGGATAGAATGTTGCTAACAAAATTGTTTCTTTTTTTGTAATTTAGTATATATTTTATCATTGCAATCTAATCTCGAGTTGCCCATTTTACACTTTCTCTTTTTTTTGCATCAAATTGGCGCTTAAATAATCATGACATCGTTTGGTTTGGTTGGTAGATTGGAAGATGTTAAATATCAATGAATTTCTAACCCACATAATATAGTAATAATAGTTATTAATTTCTTTTCCTCAAAAATCAAGGATGATGTTGATGATTAATTGAAAATATATACCCTTGATCTCAAGCTTGTCAAACTTAAAACTCACATTTTTCTTTAAAATAACCAATGAATTTAAACATCGAATTGAACTATGGAAACGCGAGTTCCTATAATCACATAAATTAGCTTTCAATAATCCTAAAATACTTATAACAAAAGATAAAATATAAAGAAATTCAAGATAAAATTCAATTTCTATATAAGTTATGATACAAATGATTAAGTATAAGTTATCATACTGAAAAAACTAAATATAAAGCGATATAATGACAAAAAAGTCTTGGCCAAAAAGAAAAAAAAGAAAAGGAGAGACAAAAGGTGACGTGTTTTAAGTCTTTTATAAAGAAGTTACCAATGCTTTGTTTTTTATAAAATTGCAATGTGTTTTTTAAATTAATGTTAATACATGCCAACATCTTATTGGTTCGAATATTACTTAAATAAAGTGATTTTATCATATATATTTCTTTATATAATTATAAAAAAATTTAGAAATTACAAAAAAAAATCCAAAAAATAGAAAAAGAAAGAAATCTATTTTTTGGCTAAACCTATATCGAGTAAGATGCTAACACTCTCTCTTCCAATAGTCCCCCTCGAAGTATTACACCTACTTTAAACTAATGTTGGATTATGCGCTTTTACTACTACACCAACTTTAAACTAATGTTGGACCAAAAGTTATAGTTGATAGCAATATGAAAATCAAATAATTTTCAATTATAGGGTTGTTTAGCAAGAAACAGATCGAACCATATCAGATACAGATAACAAATATATGATAAACAATCAATTTTACTCATAAAAAAATCAAAATCAGATATAATGGCAAATAAAGGACAAATAAATATAGATATAGATACAAATACAAATACAGATGAAAAATAGACCATCCAAATAGATCCAATAGTCGCTCAAGAACCATATTTGATTGTGACTTGGCCATTTAGACCTCTATCACGAGTGAGATCCTCACACACCCTTATTATTTGTTATAGTCACAACTGTTGAAATTGTTGAACACTTAGAATTTACGGAAATGATGTCTGAATATATGGTCAGTTTTGCAGACATTTCAATGCAAATTTCAAAGTCTCCAACACTTTGTCAACACTCTTGTCCTTCAATTGTTCAACGATCATGTGTGGTTATTAAGAGCAAAAGATTTTATTGGTGCATGACTAGTTAAACTTTTGAAGTACAGAAATTTCACATGCCTTTCTACTGTCATTTTCATCTCCTTTCTATAAAACTTTCTAGCATAGCATCACAGCAATCTTATATTTACACGATCTATAAAGACATTTATTATAAGATGCTCATATGAAATGGCCGCTGTTGATAACAAGCTCAATGTTATAAAACAATCATTACAGAAAAAAATAGATCATTCTGTAGTAACTGGACAATTTGATAAGATCGTGCTTTCTTTCAAATAAACAGGGATGAATTAACAGTAGAGATGGCAGGCGCTTTAGTCGGATTTGGGAATCACTGAATCAGTGACTATACAGCAAAAAAAAAAAAAAAAAAAAGGGTAGAGATTTAGCCTGTTCAAGGAACGACTGTACAAAATAATCATGCTTCTGTCTCAAACTCTTTGATCTTAAATAACCCAAAATTTCAACCTTCCAAAATAGGAGATGCCGATCACTTTGTCTCCAAGTGCGTAGATAATTTAGCTACAGCTATGTAATTGCCAGCAATTATATGGAGAAACATGTCTAGAAGACTCGTTCTGCAGTAGCATAAAGACTATAGAAGATCGCACTGATGAAATATAGAGCTGCAGTTACTGTTAAGAAAGCCTGGAAAGATCCTAGCCATTGTACAAAGTAACCGGTTCCAACTGTGCTGATTATTGCAGCACACGTCCCAAATGAGTTAGCAATGCCTGTATTTTCATTAGACAGAAGTTTGTCATAAGAATTCTCATGTTGCCAATCTAATATATTTGTTTTAGAAAAACAATAATCAATTTCACAATACCCATCAAAATGAAAACAAAAACCTACCATGTAGAAATCCTGCACATTCGGGCGCTATATCCTGATCAAGTGAAGATTAGAATGGTAAATGAACGTATCCAGAAATATCATTTCCTGCATGACAGAATATTACCCAAAGAAGCATTTACCAGGCTGACTTAACTTACTTGAATATTGAGAAGAAACCCAGCTTGGCTGAAAGAGCTGAAACTTAGAGCTATTGTCATCAGCAAAGCTGCAACCATAGGTGTCTTGGCATAGTTCAAGCAGAGTAGCGAAATTCCAGGTCCAATAAAACCAATAGACTGCCAAGAAAATGTATAGCTCTAAATGTTATGATATTGAGAAGAACGTGAGAAAAACAGAAAAAAAATGGGTTCCATATGCTATGACTAATGCTAGATTCCAAGAATATTGAAATTTATGAAACATCTGTAACTTCAAAAGTTTGGCCCAATATCACACAGCACAAATGGTTTACAAGTGTGCATCCAAAGAGAAAAACACGTGTTATTCTAATTTCAATCCTTTAAGATAACCATTTGGTTTCAATTTGGACCTAAATGAATAATAGGAAAGGATTAATATATAGTAAAAATTGTTTCTGATTACTTCAAGCAGCTACTTTCTCAAGGCACTTAGGCTTTGGTGCCTTTTTATGCCCTTCAACACATATTGCAACATAAGCTTGTCTCTCTAACAATGAAAATGTTTCATCGTTTAAAAGGAAAATCAGAGAAATCGAACAGCCATTCTTATTATGCATTAAGATCTGACATGAAATGCACTTGTTCGAGGAATTATCATTGATATACCTGCATTATTTTTCGAACAAGTGTCAAAGAGTACCCTGCCTTTATTAGATAATCTGATACTGCACCTGCAGCGTACCCACATAGTGCCATAGTTCCCCATGGAACAGCACTAAACCAAGCTGCTTGCTTTAGGTTAACATTAAAAACCTGCATTCAGCCATATTTAAATATCAGTACTTGCAAAGTACTTGCGCTGTGCGATACTAAAACATGAAACAGTTACAATCCCTCTTTTATATGTCAATGAGCATCCATTGTATAGTTGAAACCGTTTTAATGTTCTAAATCAAAGGTGCAAGAAAGAAATTTTGAGTTATTTATAGTTAGCTATTACTTTATAGTTAGTTAATTCGAATTAGCTACTGATTGTGGAGAAAGAAAACTTACAGTCTTGAAATAAACAGGCATCCATGATAGAAGAACAAAATATCCCTGCGAATGTAACCGTGCATTTAGTGAAATTCACCTCTAGCATGTCTCAAGATAAAAAGATTTACAATAAAACTTACCCAATTGTTTGTTATGTTGGCAGAAATGATTGCCCATGTTGGTAGTTTTGAAAGTAAAACTCAAGAGGTGGGAACTTGCTGCTCTTGGCAGAGGATTTGGATTTTCCATCCTGAATTAACCGAAGCTCGGATTTGCTAAGAAAACGGTTGTCCTCTGGATTGCTCGTCACTCCATATGCCCATTTTGTCACCCAGAAGAAACCAATCATTGAGAAGAGAAGGAAAGGCCCAGAAACACCCATTGAAGACATCATTACAGGGGTTAATACAAGCCCTATGACATTACC
Source organism: Combretum micranthum (assembly GCA_024138025.1). Lineage (NCBI taxonomy): Eukaryota > Viridiplantae > Streptophyta > Magnoliopsida > Myrtales > Combretaceae > Combretum > Combretum micranthum. Next base: position 372,083 of record JAMXBD010000643.1, read on the forward strand.
AAGATGAAATCCTGCCATGGAGATCCCAACTGCACTCGATCGTTCATGATTAGGAAACCACCTGGTTAAGTTTAGACATGTACTATTATTATGCTCGCCCTGGAACTGGAACATAAGTGCCCACAGTACTTAACTAAAAAAAAAGGGGTATAATCTTTTACCTTGAAGAGAGAGTGCTCATGGAGGGAAGAGCTACACCCTCAGCTAGTCCAAAGAATGCACGGGCAGCCAACAACGCGATAGTCGAGTGGTTGGCTGCCCAGGGAGTGAGTAGAGTAGCAAAAGACCACAAGGTAACACCCCATGCCATTACTGTTTTGCCACCATATTTGTCTACTAGAGCTCCTCCTATCAGTGACGAGAAAATGTATCCCCATAGAAAAGACGACTTCAAGAACATGATTATGCATCCCGTTAGTATTTGAGTAGAAAGGAAACAACTTGAACAAGTATGAACAAAAAAATGAAACTCATCAATTTGCTTCTATATGGCATGTCAAATGATCTTTTAATCATATAGGTGACAAGCCACATTCGCAATGTTTGGTAAGCTTAAATAATGATTGTCTCTCTTCACTCCACCAACTGAATTTAGACTTGTTTGTTTGACCTTTTGATGTGCTTCGTTAGTTTAATATGAACTGTGAAATATAAATAGTCCCCTCAAAGAGCAATATAGAACTTGAAATTCCCCCTTTTTTTTAGAACTTTTGCTGTTTTAAAATGCATATAAGCCAAAGAATACCTACAACTTCTAATTGCAATCGGTTCAATTTAAGCCATGCAAAACACTCATAAATGATACGTGAATAAACAATAGCCGGCAAGAGTAAGCTTATAGTTACACTTAGACCTAGGCGTGGGCCGGGTCTGACATTACTGGATGCATAACCCAGTGGTTCTGGGCAAATACCAAGCCATCCAGGCCAGTAATTTAGGTATACCAAATTTAATGTTTCTGTCAGGCCGACGGTTTTTATATATTAAAAATCTATGGACTAACTAAAAGTTTAAAATTTTTATAGATTAAGCATGTTAAGAAGTTGACAGCCCAAGGGTAGATGATAAAAAGTCGATGGTTTAAGTCATATTAAGACGTAGTGGGGGCTGGTGAGTGATAAAGTATTCACCCATTTTCTTTTCAATGTTCTTGTTGGACCGTAGTAGGTGAAGGTCCCACATGACAACTTAGTTTTCCTATAGTAATAGCTTATAAAGTCAAGTTCGGATTCGACCATCAAAAGTGGGCATAGATGGAAATGGGTAGATTTTACAATAACGAGTATTAAACTATTTAATTCTAAATATTAAAATTTATAGTTTGATGTGATCTCGTATCCATTATAAAATCTACTACATTTTGATTTTTAGAATACCTTATTTTTATTTTGAGATTCGCAAGATAACATGCACATTATATTACTAATGCATAAACCTTAGTTTGACAAATACAATAGAAAATCAATCACGTTCATCTAACTTAAACTAATAATTATAAATCAATACTCAATCAATTAAAAAGTCAAATCGATTTTGTTATTATTTTACACTTTATTGAAACTTGTTATGCTTACATCTATTACAACTAACATTTAATAACGATAATCAGTTATAAAATAAATTCTGTACTTCTGACATCATTAATTTCTAACTGTATTTAAACTTTAAAAAGATAAGATTCAAAGATACATGTGATATTCAGGAATACAAAAATTTCACATACTACAAGTGCCATGTTACAAAGTAGAGATCCCACCTGCTCCTATTATTGAGATTAGTACTTTCTGGATAATTTTTCTCTCAAAACTATCATTCCAAAAGAGTCAAAACTATTTTTAAACTACTTAAATTAAGCTTGAAAGTTAGTTGATTTGGAGCCAAAAATACGCAAGCTGGGCTTCTTAAGCAATTTGTCAAATTGAGCTCAAGTTTCATAATGTTAAACCTGATGGGCAGCAAATCTAATCAAACTTAAGTTGAGTTAATATAAATATTATATTAATTTTTAGAAACAGAAATTGTTTTAGGTTAATTAAAATTGAATGAGCTTAAACAAATTGAGATCCACTCACATAAAATTTTATGTTCATTTAAAGCTCAAATCAAGTTTTGAGTTTTTAAATTTTAAATCAAGTAGCATCTATCATGCCCGATTATATCCATACCGAAAACCATAGAAAATTTGTCTTGTGGCTCATTTGTATTTTTGGTTATGCAGGCATATATATATATATATATATATGTATTTACTTATACTATATTTCTCTGATAATAAAAAATAGAACTACATATATTTTATATGCCTGTTTAACCTATGTCATAAATAATTATATACTCTCCAGGTCTTTGAATCTTACCAACGTTGTGACTCGTGACGTACTAAAATAATACATTGTTCTACTTTTCTTACTTTCTTTTTCTTTTTTTAAATGGCTTCCACGCTCATACACATCACGCGAATGATGTATTTTGTAACGAGACAATGACATACTATTTCCCCCCCACGCTTTTCGATGATTTCTTCTCAATATGCCATTTTTTTTCAGTTTCAAAGTCATGTTTTTTAGTATCTCTATGCTAACTATAATAATTTATAAAGAAAAGAGGGAGAATAAAATAAAGGAAAGAAAAAGAATTTCTATCCTTTCAAGTATCATTAGGATTGAGAATGTAAAAGGACGAGTAATAAAGATTACTTGGGAAAATTCTATGGTTCGTGATGGTTATAAGGAGATCGATCTCATCATATTATTAACCTTTTCATATTTATTTCACACCAAAGTCTCATTGGATTTTCCTTTCAACAAAAAAATGCTATAAATGTTTGTGGCTTTTTTACACGAGCTTTATTAAGATGTTAAGTAGAACGATTAAAAGATCTTTAACATGTAGGCTTTGTAGCTCCCAATTATTTCGAATTCCACCAGATAATGATTAAATTCGTAACCATGGAATTGAAAGCCTAGATTGAATTTTTTTTTAATCAAAAGATAAAAAAAGGAAAGAAATTGAATGTTACGAAATTTTATTACATGGAAATAAGTAGCAAGGTCTAAGGTTTCATTAATGAACATTTCCAATATTTAATTAAATAAGTGTACAATTTTTTAAAGCACGATTCAAAGATAGAAAGATGGGCATATCGATATATATATATTGATGCATGTATGAATATATATATATATATATATATGTTTTTAAATGGTGGAATGAGTTCTTCAAATACAGCTGTTGAAAAGATTTATAGTTATCTGGAAAAATTCAATAGATAGAGCTTCTATTATTCAACAGAGGAACATCTGCTGATTACAATAACTTACCATAAACTGGGGATATTCGGCCAAGGAAAGATAAGGTTGTGAAGCCTAATTGGTTGCAAGATTAGAAGGAAAATCATCAAGTGATAACGCCAAATCCGCAATTGATGACATTAACTGCTCGTTCATTTTACTGTAATTGTAATTTCATTACAGTTTTATTTTTTACGAATAGCTATTATGACGTTTAGTTCACTGAATAGTGATTCCATAATAAATTTTTATTACACAAAATATTGAGTAGTCATTCTTTATTCAAACCTATGAATACCAATGTAATGCTAAAACTGTCTTTATTTTAAAATACCATAATTAAAAAAAAAAATTAATAAAGAAAAATCTTATTACAGCTCTATTTCATTATTTCGTAATAGAAATTTCATTACAGTCTTATTCATTCAGCGAAGTAAACGAGCCATAAATCTCATATGTACTTATGTATTTAGTGGCTTTCATTGGTTATCGTGGGTGCTGGATTTGAAGTGTGACCAACAAAACCTCGCCTAACTTTCTAGGAATGAATTGAGATTAATTTGGTGGGGAAGACCTAGACCACACAATAGCTAGACAGAGACATTTTTTTTCCCTTCTCTTTTCTTGTAGGAGCCAACAAACCAAATGCACCTACATTTTCCTTTTTTATCCAATGGATCTATTTAAAAAGACTCTTTTTTCTCATTTTTATAAAAAAAAAATATTTATCACATATTTTATTTATTGGGCCATTTAGAAGATTACTGTAAGCCTTCTTATTCTTCCCCCCTCCTTTTTTTTCCTTTCTTCTTTTCAAAATTAATGATGGAGAACTTGAAATTCTGTGGCTAATCTTTCTTCTTATGCATATAACACAATTCCTAATATAACTTTTATTTTTTTAAGGAAAAAAAAAAAGAAATATGATTTTAATAATCATGTTTAATTAAAATATATAAAGAAAATAAAAGTATCAACGACTATTCAGATATATATTTATTTAATGCTAAATAAGAAACTTCCCTACATTTTTTCATGCATTTGTTTTTCTAGTAAATTGTACTAATTAATAGGAAAATTACATGATCCGTAATTCAAAATTTAAATTCATAACCAATTAAGATTGCACAAAAATTGATTTGATGGAAATTAGCAGATGGACAGAATAGTAAGAACTCCTAATTTATATTGGAAAATGTAAAACTTTTCCAACTCTCAACGAATGCTCTAATTGGAGCCACAGGTCCACTAACCTTTTCCTATAATATATTTATGGAAATGAAAATGAGCATTATATTATTAGTACGCGCTAGTTTTAAGACGTTATTCAACTGAGAAGAAAAAGGTTATCTGATTTAAGACCATCAAAAGTCATAGAATTTTAAACCAACTCCTGCATATGCTGTGTGTAAAATGGTACCTAAATCAACAATATTAATAATGGCGCTTTTATTTGGCCACATAATAATAATAATAATAATAATAATAATAATAATAATGTTGGTTTTAAGGATACAGTATACACTACAATTATAGTCATATATTAATATGAAAACTTCATTAATATTTATACTAATTAAACTTTTTCCTTTTGCTGGGAATATGTAGACACTAAACTCGTTTTATTAATTTTAAAAATAAAAAAAGGTAGCTTAGTAGAAAGGAGAAGAAACAGAAGGGAAAATTCTATGGTTTCTAAGTAGTTATAACAGAATTGATCCCGTTCAAATTTATCTCGGTCATGATTTAAACTCTTAATATTTTTTTATACTAATTTTTTATAATTAAATTAATAACAATATAATATTATATGTAGATGGTTACGGGACGGCAAGTTGAAGTTCGAAAAACGCAAATTGTATCTATCCAATCGTTTTTCTGGCCGTAGTTGTCGAGTTGCAGATAGTAATGAATAATCGGGACCCCCGCTGTACGTGAACTCGCTGCAATTTTAGGGGTTTCACACTTTCACTTTTGCACGCAGCGAACCAACACGTCCCGTTTTCTCAACCAACCATCCTACCACATCGTATCAACCTTTCTTGTTTCTCTACTTTGTCTCCAATGATTGGCCAAACCATCATTAAAAGAGTAATGCTAATTGCGAATACTACTAAGTCGTATCATCCGAATCATTAGTCATGCAACTTCCATTCAACGCGAACACGCATATTAACATGTTGAGACAACCGAATCATTATCCTCGTTGTTAGGATCCTTATTATGATCATTCGAAAATAATAAACCATTATAATAATAATTTATCAGGCAATTCTATGTTACGGTCGACGACCGTCCAACCTAGTATCATCTGAATAAGAAAACAAAGAGCATGCTAAAAGATCGGGCATCATACGATTAAACGAAGAAGAAGCAAATTTGTATGGATCACGTGCGTACCTGAACAATGCCTAAGAAGGAGCTTGACCAGCCATATTTGGAAGCGAGAGGGACAATAGCAACAGACATCACCACTCTGTCCGCATTACACAGACACATAGCAGCCGCCATTAAAAGCACCACCTTGAACCTCTCCGGTATTGCCCCAACAGCCTCATCGATCTTCGTTTTATTTGCTTCACGTATAAAAAACCCTCTCTCCAGCCCTTCTGCTGTGCACCTCACTACTGCTGCAGCCTCATCATTCTTTGTTTTTCTATTCAGCAAATTCACGTTGTTGAAAATGATTTCCCTTTTCTCGGGTTTCCCATGGAGTTTACTCTCGATCCAAAACTGGGTTGTTTTCTTAAAACCGATCGATCTTGTCTGGGAAGTCTGAGGATAGTAGTTATTACGAGTTAAAGAAGGTAATCCTAGGAAACGCTTAGTAATCCTCAACGTCTCCATCCTACTTGTGTGTGTCGAACAGAGACAAAGAGAGAGGAAGCGAGAGAGAGAGAGAGGTAGGGTTAGGGATGGATCAAATTCATGGCCATTGATGAGGAATGTGTTAAAATGGTAATAAGTAAGGAGAGGATAATTTATGCGGTGCGTGGAATTTTATAACGGCGAGAGAGATGTATTGTTTATTGGCGTCTAGGACTTACGCGTAGGACACGGAGGACACGAGTTTGGATTGGGAAGTAAAAGGAAAGATTAAAGGAAAAAAGGTTGTCCTGTCAGGGGTTGGTGAGGATTAACTTAAACAAGCTAACATATTAATATTAATATTAATATTAATTTTAGTGGTCTTATATGGTTCTGTGGACTCAATAATCCCATCATTAAAAAGTGAATATAATAACTAAAATATCAATTATTCTACTAATATGATTATGTGTATAAATCTAAATTGTTAAATAATCGATTCCATTAAAATTAATGAGAAATCGTATAATTTTCTTAAAGAGTTTCTATGGTATTGTCACGGAATTGCAACCTATATGAAAAATAAATGGATTATAAAATTAAAAAGAAAAAAAATTTCAGAAATTCGATTATGATCAGGAAAGATCTGAACTGTTTATTAACATGATAGGACCAGTTCTGTTATAAATGCTATAGGTTGTAATTTTTTCCATTTTTCTATTATCTGTATTCAATTTCAACCCACAAATGGGGAATGAGTCCGTGCTGAGAAATGGTTGAATCAACTAACATGTCCCACAATCATGCCAAATCATGGATTAGAGGTATATTAATTCTATATATTTAGATATATGATATGTTTTATAAAGTAAATTAAAATTATTTTTTCCCCTAATATATGGTGTATCAATAAGAAGATTTTGGAATTTTTATATGGTATTGTGAAATGGTTGGAAGGGTAGTTTCGTCAAATTAAGTGTTGAAATCTTGCGTGGCAGCACGTGTTTTCAAGACTAGGTTGGCTCACCAACTTTTCGTTATCATAATTTCTACTAGTAAAAGGGGGTTTTCTTCTTTTCCTTTTTTTGGTTTTCCAGTCAATTATTAGGAAAAGGTTTCAAAGACGAAATGAAAATGAATACTCAAAACAAAAAAAATTTATATGATGGTTGGTTTTAGACTAAAGCATGAGGCTACCGCACCTACCAACCCCAGTGAACCTACACCCATCCACCGATTCAGAACGTCGTGACAGAGACATTTCCGACTTCATCATGGACGTTATGCTTAGACTCGTAAATCTTGCGTCTGGTTGTTTTATGCTTGTTTTTATATCTTATTTTTATTTTTATTATTTTTTAAATAGATATTTAAAAAAAATAAATATAAATAAAAGTACATATTTTTATTTATAAATAAATTAAATAGATTAGATATAAATAAAATAAATACATATCAGATTAAAATAAAATATAGGTAGAAATATGACAATATTGATAGACACGCAAGTACCTATGACTAGACATAGGCACAGTTCGATTCCGAATTGGGAATGGAACCGGAACCGTTACCGGTGGTTCTAGAATCGGAACTTGACCGATTGGACGGTTTTAGAACTGGCTAAGGAACCGTCAGTTTTTCGGTTCCTAAACGGTCTAGGCCTAGAACTAGGTGGAACTGGTGGTTCCAACCGGTTTTATTAAAAAAAAAGAATTATGTGAAAAAAATTTAAAAATTACATTAAATATATAATTATTAATGTTTACACTATTTTATATAAATAGTAAAATTTATTATTTATTTACAATATTTAATGTTTTATTATCAATAATATAAATAATCATAACGTAAAATTACAAATAATTTAGTTTATATAAACTTCTTCTAAAAGCAAAATTCATTCTTTAATAACATGAAACTATTTTTTGTATTACAATTTTCTTGTTATCCTCTAGAGTATTTCGCGATCTCATAGTATTAATTATAATTGATATTAGATGTGTTTATACATAAATAGATGTTCATTCTAATTTTTTTAGAAATTTTGATTAAATAATTTAATATTTTTAGATTCAATAATTAATTATTTTGAGTTTAAAATTTATTTTATTAAAATATAAAATTTATTTTTTTACTTATGAAAAAAAAACTATTCCACGATTCCAAAATCAGAACTGGGAATTGCTGGTTCTATAAAATTGGATTAGAATCATGAGAGATGATTCTGATTTCAGTTTCTCATTTTCAAGATCCAAAACCAACGGTTCCGATTCTGATTTGGTTCGGTTCCAGAATCGTGATGATGTCTACCTATGACTCAGTTTTAAGTTTTAACAGAAATCAGAACTTTTTCTACACACGTAAAGAGGGTTGTAATACTTTAATCTAGACCAGATTCGGCGAAGGACCCCAGTGGGTCCACGGGCAAGACTAAACACTCTGTTTATATCCTCATTTTGGATTAAATTAACCAAACTTTTTTCGATCCTTTTTATTTTATGGCCTCGCATATTTGTACATCCGCGCCAACCGAGAATTTGTAGGCGATAGCAAATATATAATTGGAATTAATTAAAACCTAGACTAGACTAAGGCATCAATTACTTTTAACATAAAATCGATTTCCATAACCATATGCGGGTAAATTTAACTGATAAATCCCCAAGCCCAACCCTATCACTTTTGGACTTGCAATCAGACTTGAATATTTATGAATACCATCAGAAGACTGAGCACACCAATCGAGTTTTTGGTTTGCTTGGACGCAGTCATTAATCCTCTCATCTCGGCCACACACCCTTTCGGCTCAGCAAAATTGGACTCGTCAACACCACTCTTGGATGCATCAGAACGTGATTTTAATGGTTTGGTGCCCACTCTCCAACTAACCGCCATACGCCTCCACCGTCCTCGATGCATGTTTACTTCTTTAAACCGTGTTTGACTTTCTCTCTATAAATATTAAATACCACTCAGATGCAAGGATAATATATTTGGTAACACTTACAACCACATGCTATCATTTTTATTACCCCAAACCATTTATACTTGTGGCTGAGCTATACAACCCCTTGATGTCCATTAACCCTTATTTGTTTTACAAGCCTAGATTTGACTAGACCTTGATCCAATCAATTCTACCAGCAGATCTCAAGCAACAAAAATAACAATATCACAAAGTACTTAAAATCATGAAGAAATGCAAAAATAAATAAATAATTATTCTTGCAATATTGATTTTAACGCCTATTATACGTGCTTTAGAGTAGTTGGAGAATTAAGAATGCATGGAAAATATTGACATATAAGACATTTTGCAGAGGAAGAGATAGATGAGGAAATTGCATGGTGCCAAATAAAAATTACATATATACAAATTACCTAAAATTAATTACCAAAATACTGATACAAAGTAATGTATATAGGATGTGATTTTGTTATTAACATATGAGTTGCATCTTATAAACCACTCATATGTTAATACACGAATTGCATCTTAGAAATGCGATTCACTAAGTACATAAGTGAATCGCATTTTTAAGATGAGATTCATTAAGGAAGTAGGTGAATCATTGCTCAAGATGTGATGTAACACTATAGATTTTTTGCTAAATTGTGCAACCTACATGCGATTTTATATCAATATTTGCATAATTATTTTTATATAATTGTATTTGTGTAATATCTTTTTGAAAGATCAATAGACACATGTTTTACGCACAGAGAAATATGTTTTCAATAAGTTTTGTGAGAAAAGGTGTACAAATGAGACAATGATAGTGAACTCCTACTTACAGATGAATTCAATGGATGTAGAGCAAAATTCTTTGACTCAAATTAAAAGTTTTTTTTTCCCTTAAAAAAAAAGATTATTGTATAGTTCCATCTTCTATGTTAATGTTACAAGTAGTGGTATAAGAGTTCACATTATGAAAGCTACAAGTTGCAACAAGCGCAACCTTTTTTTTTTTTTTTCCTCTAAATAAAATGCTAGCTAACATAACAAAGGGCTTAGCGAGCTCTATAAGTCATCAAACGCAAGCCATGCCCTACCCATGGACCTGTTGAGTACTTAAACACCGAAATGCTTTGTAAAATGATTTTACAACAAATGGCATTTTTGTAAATCTATCTTTTGCTTTGTTTCTTTTCTAAATTTATAATTATTGAAGCTTTGGTTTCCTTTTAGTTACAAATTAGTGTGTGACAATGAGGATAATTGCATTGTAACTACTATAAACTCTTTTGAAACTCTAAAGACCTTAAACTTAAAGATAAAAAGGAAACAAATAAAAGAAGGTGGCTTTTCCCTTCTTATCATGATCTCTACCTTAATCCCCTCTTAGGATAAGAGGGATTCGTTTCAATCTCCTCTTTGTCTTCCTCATCTATGCATTAAAGTGGATGCTAATCCTATGTCTTTGGTAGTTTAAACTTTAAAGATATTTGGGGATTTTGTAAGGAGTTTTAGTCGATAACATTTGATATTTGTGAAAATTTGTAAGAAAATATAAGACTTCATGCTTTTCATTGAGTTCAAAATTATGGAATAACAAAATGTGATTTGTTATTGATCAAGGAGAATTTCTTTTTGGTGTAGTTGCTTGAGGTAGTGCCTAACCCAAGAAATTTATGGTTTTAAAATTTAAGTAGATAATAATTTACAATGTCTAATTAGGTCATTTATTATTGCAAGATTATAATTCTTTAGCTATCTTAAGGAATTGATTTAGGGTTCGTCATTTGATGAACATGTGTTGTGTCATATTTGTAATAGAAGATGTGATTCGATCAAAAAGGTATGGTTTGTAAACCTCTAGATTTTTTATACTCTTAAAAATGAAACTTAGAATTAATACCGAAACCTTGAAACCATTCTGAGTTAATCATAGACCCTAGAAACCCTAAACAATGTAAGATAGGTTAGATAACCTTAAGTTTCTGATGAGTAAGATAGGAATAGAAAACCTTAAACATCAAACCCTAAGAAAATGAGTGCCTTTGAAACCAGAATAAAAATCCGATAATTGTTCGACTTGGAAATCCTACGTTAAAAAAGTCATTGTCTTATCACTAATATGCAAATCAAGATAATATATTTAAATAATATTTAATAATATAAAATAATTTTCTATGATGTAGTATTAATTTATCGAGTGAAAATTTCATTAGTTAAATCAAGCCTTTTGCTTATACAAATCACTACCAGTAAAATAATTGTCATTTCTATATCATTATTCACATCTCTCATTGTCATGTCACTATCATACTCTACAACCGTAGCCCTACTCTTACACATTACATAACCTACAACATCATATCTACTTTACTTCTTCCTTGCTTTTATCTTCTTCCTCCCTCTCTCTTTCCCTCCCTTATAGAATCAGTGCTATGCCTCTCTCTTTCCCACTCCCATTCTTCTACACTTTTCTCTCTTCTTTACATTCTATAAATACCCCTCAACACTCATAAATCCAACACTTTACATTCATAACCTCTTCAACACTTTCACAAACACAAAACATTCTCAAAATCCTCTCCAATTCTCTCGTCTCCTCACCCCCATTCTCCTTCCCCATTTCTCTCTCTCAATTCTCTCTCTCTCTTTCTCAAGCAAACACACACATTTCTCTCATCTTCTCTAGGTAAATACATACATTCTTAGACCTACATCATACATGCATGATCATATGTATGAGCCATTGTGCAATCCTTACGATTTTCCCTATGATGCTTTATGCTAGGAGGAGGAAATGCATGGCTTCATACTTAACTTTATGTTTATGTTCTTGTTATCTTTATATTCTTTGCATTGTGTACACTAATCTAACTTTCTATATGTGTATATATATGTATACGTGTATACAATTTTTAGAGTATAAAGATCACTAATTCAACTTGAAATATTTTTTTAATTCCATGCACTTTATTTATTTTATCTTTATGAGACTGATCTTAAATCAAAGTCTCAAAGACTTATCCACTTCAAGTCAAAAAAAGAAAAGACTAGTCATAATTCTAGTCTTAAACTTGTTCATGCTCAAGTCATAAGGAGACTTGTCCGTTCAAAGTCTCGATAAGTCTTGTCCTAAATCTAAGACTCCTATTTTCCTTATGTTTGATATTTATGTTTTGTTGGTCAAGAGACCATTTTATTTCTTCATGCACATAATATGCTCATGGTGATGTTATTAATATTTATATGATCATTTTTGAACTTTCGGTGCTATGATGCCCAAAATTTACTAAAATAAAAGTAAAGAAAAGATGATGATCATGAGATCATTATAATATTCATTACGATTTTAGAGGGTCTAGCATAAGATGAGAAGTTCAAGTTCCTTTGAACTGCTCTATTATAACAATTCTTTGTTATGTAAAATCTTTTCAAAAATATGATTTTTAATATATAGAAAATCAATTTTAGTAAAAGAAAAGTTGAAAACAAAACCTCACCCCTATTTTCTAAAATGTTGTGACACGAAAAACAAAAATGAGGAGGCAAAACTTTAATTCTTTCTCTTAAACCAACTTGATTTTAAAGTCTTAGTAATGATCAAACAAAACCAAATTTCATGTTTTCCTCAAAGATGCCATGGCACAGGGAATGAGTGCAAGAAAATGAAACTTCGATTTTTTTTCTATCTTAAAAATACTTGAGTTCAATGTTTTGAAAGTGATCAATCAAAATAACCTTTGTTTAGAAAATTCTCTTAAAATGTCAACACTCAAGTGCCGTGATCAAGGTATAGAACTTCATCTTTCTATTTTAATATGCTTGTTTTAAAAGTCATAAATTTGATCACACCAAAAAGGTTTTTATTTCCTTTTCATTTATTTTGGTATACTATAAAACTCCTCCAAGAGGATTGTTTTTAACATCACCAAAACCGTGAGTAAGTAATACTATCGTATTTATAATTGCACATAGAGGTAAGTACATGCATGTTAGAAGGCCCAATAAGCTTTAATCCCTAGAAAATTACCGAAACAGAGTTAAAACGATTGTAGAGGCGATCTAACCCCTGTTGGACCGAGGCCTTAATGACTTCCTATGACCAAGATTACCTTAAAAATAGATAGAACATTTAAAGTAGGTAGAAAACAACTACTTATATGCGAAAACCGGAGTTAAAATTACCTGGATATGGCTATTTTAAGGTTTAAATTAGATAATTGGAAAAAATGGTGAAAATAGAAATTACAGAAGAAGACATTTAAGTAAAGTTGGAATGAACTTTTATTCAAGTGACAAGGAATATGAGACCCCTTTCTTGAAGACTACTTCAATTAAGGACTTCACAATGGCCAAGTGAGTTTCTCTAAATTATGTACCTTGTTTGTACTTATAAAAGTAGTTACACTAGTTGTTAGGAAAAGATAAAATGAATATGTTTGGGGGGTGGAGGTGGGCAAAAAAATCGAATAAACCGAATCGAAACTGAAAAACCAATCTAAAAATTTGATTAACCAGTTTATCGATTTTGGTTTAGGTTCACAATTTTAGTTTTTTTAGTTTTTAGTTTCGGTTTCAGTTTGTAACCACAAAAAACTGACGGTTAACGGTTAACCGATATCTATAAATATATAATATTATATATAATTAATTTTTTTAAAAAATAAAGAGTATAAATCATGCTAAACTTAGTAAAATATCACGCAAAACTGAACATTAGACAAATATGATATAGCTTATAGTACATTTGTATTAGATCTTTGTTTTGTTTTATGTTATTATCTTGAGCGCTAAAGCATGATATATCTAGCTTTCCATAAATGATTGAAGTTTTCTTATATATTACGAATCTTGAGTAATGAGAGAGTGTTTATGTTTGTTGACCTAATGCATCCTAGCCATTTTTTTGTTTTAAAGCTATCTTTAATAAAACTTGTACTAGGTTGATTATCATTCTGACTCAAGGTTGTCAAAACCGGCCCAGACCGGCCGGTTCGAACTGGTTCGACGGCATCGACAATGAAGGCGGGCCGAGTTCAACGATTAGCTCGTTTTTTACGAGAACCGGATTAACCTGGTCGAACCGGGTTGAACTGGTCGATCCGGATCGGTTGACCCGGATCCAAAAAAATAAAAATAAAAAATTAGAAATTTAAATATTTATTCATACTTTATTATAAATTTATAAAATATAATCATTAAATCATATTTATTTAATAATTAATTGATGAATTTGATCCAAATATAGATTTAATTGAGTAATTATATACATATTGGTCTTTTATAATTAAATTATCCCTTATATTTTTATTTTTTGTGACCTCGGTTCAACCCCCGGTTGAACCCGGTCCAACCCCCGGTTGAACCCGATCCAACCCCTCGACTCCTGACCCCCTAGCCTGTCCCGGTCAAACCCCGATCTGGTTTTAATAACATTGTTCTGACTTTACATCTTTAACTTGTTAATTTTTAATTTTTGAATGTAATTATGAAACAAAAGTGTTAACCGAAAATATGGTTAACTGCAACTTTTAATTAACCATTATGTTAAATGGTTAAAACCTGAAAACCAAAATTATTAAAAAAAAATGATTAATCGTCAATAGTGAACTAGTTTAGGTTTGGGATTTTAAAAAACCGATTATTGCGAACCAGTTTAAAATATGAGATCATGGATGGTTAACCGGTCCATGCCCACCCTTATTGGAGGATATCGTGGGTTACGTATGAATTTCTATAATTATGTGATTAAGTTCATACTAAGCATATCGCAACCTTTAAATGTTTGCTTAAGTATGTTTGTTCATTTATATATTTGGTTACTATGAGATGTGTAATTGTTTGATCACCCTTAATGAATCTTAATACGGTTTGGCACAAAAAGAAGGAATTGGACATGCATTGCATAGTTGCACAACATACAAAAGGTTGCTACTCTTATGCAAGGGATCAAAAGGCCTATAATATCCTGTCATAAGCTTAGGTTTGCTCCTGCTTGAGGAAATTATAGATGTTCCGGGAATGCATCCATGCTGGTTGATTAATATGAGTGCGTGCTCGAGGAATAGCAATAGAGGATGCAAAAAATCTTAATTTGAATTCCCTAACCTTTGTTACAGATGGTGTAAATCTATTTTGTGTATGGTTCCAAATGCTAAACATATTTGCTTGCTTTATGTGTTTTGTTACATAACATGCGCTTGTTTGATAAACTTGTTAGGTTATGGTTGTACGATACATATGAATGGATTATCTCATGGGCCATGTTGTAAGCTATACCCTTATAGATTTCTTTTGACGCAGGAATGCTTATGGCTTCACCCAAGGGATGTAATGTCCGAGGTAATTATTAGTGAACTTTTGAAGCTTTGAGGAAAGTTATGGAAGAATAAGAAGAGGACACTTTTTAAAATATTTTATGTGAAGTTTGTAAGACTTTATTATTTTGGAGAATTTGAGGATGACTGTAATATTTGATTTATTTGTGAAAATTAGTGGGGGTATACCCTTAAGATTTTGTAAACTTGATGTTTAAGTTAATTTATATCTAGTTCCTTTGCTTGTATATTATTTGTTATCGTCTTGAATTACGCTACTCCACTGATGTTCCATTTGTTGCGAAGTATGCCTTGTGCATGGTATGAAAACATTTGTATGACTAAGATAGTTATTCCTAGGTTTCCATGCTATGCACAACAGGCTGTCACATTTAAGATACTCTTTGGAGTGTGACTTGGTTGAATCCTTCCCATATTTGAATCTTTATGTTAATTTAATTTTTGTTGGAAATTATAAAAGTGTTAATTTCTACTTTTGTTGGATAAGAAGGATAAGTGGTTCTTCAGATCCAATCAATTATGGAATTTAGGGTGTTAATAACTGTTAGATCATATCTTTTTAATTAGTGGATTACTAGATTATGTTATTTCTTTGTAATGGAGAAATAGAAATGAGGAGTGTTACTATAGTTTACATTAATGAAGTACGAGATTTATTATTAACTTTTCTAGTATAGTGAGTTATTCTCATGATGGGCTAAAGGAAATGATAAATGTTAATAAATATGTAAAAGAAGTATGATTTTAATGAGCAATCCTTAAAAAGATTTTTTAACTTCAGGTTACCATAAAAACATTTGATAAGTTATATAACAAAGAGAAGTCTCAGTAAAATAATATATATTATATATATATATATTTATAAATCCGCAACTAATCTGGACTCAACTTTTAGCAGCCATTCTTTTTTTTTTTTTAATTTAAATTTAAAATAACAAAGGACCATGTCCCCACGAAAGGTTTAACTATAAAATAAATAATATTTGACCAAATAAAGTTTATTTATTTATTTATTTTTCAATAATGAATTGTATTCAGTACACTAGTGTCCCCGTGGAAAGGAAAGACCGCTCATATTATGATATGTACAAACAACTTTAACTATTATTTTTTTATCGAGCAAATGTTGAGAATGATAATTGAATTTTGACAAAATACGCAATTAAATATCTAAAATTTTTAAATTAATTAATTTAGTATATGAACTTTGGAATTGTCGGCAAAAAAAAAATTTCGCAGGGGACCATAACCACCTTTCCACCAATGATGTGCTAGAGATAGCCAGGACAACACCATACCCATAAGGGATAGGGTAGGTGACTTATCAGCAGTGTCCTAACAACCGATAAGGACGATCCCATGATCCAAGGCACAAGAGAGACACATTTGCTTGTGAGAAGAATTGATCCCATGACCACTGAGGGTCGTGAATCGAAGCTTTATCAATTGAGCAAACATCTTGAAATTACTTTTTGTGTGTGCTAACCAATATCATAGAGGTACTATTGGTATGCACAGAAATTTATTTTAGGTTCAAAATTGATTAATTTTAACATTTAGGTACTAAATTGATTAATTTCAAAATTTAGGTATTTAATTATATATTTTATCAAAATTCAAGTACCATTGGTGACATTAATCCTTTTTCTACTAGTGCATTGGACTAATAAGAAAAAAAGGTTTAACTATTTAATATTAAATAATAATAATAAAAGAAGAAGAAGAAGAAGAAGAGTAAAACAATGGTTCATTGAATTGAATGTGTGTGACAATTGTTGTTTACTGAAGTAAAAGAAGGGGCCAGTGAAGGTATAATTAATGACAACAACTATTAGCTTAATGTGTGTTAAAAAAAATAATAATTTACATGTTCCAATGGTTGGTTTACACATATCCATGTTTTGGCTCGAGCTTTCTCATACTCTTGGCAAAGCAAAAGGCATGAAGGATATATCATAATTTTTTGTCTTCAATGTTTATCTTTTTTACATCCTAACATTATCTTCCATTAAGAAGTAAGTTTAATTTCATTTTTGTTATTACATATTGAATTTGGAAACATTGTTAAATAGACAACAATAGAAATTGTTTTGTGTCACTATCACCATGTCTTAATGTGTTTGTGGTTTTCTTTTTATTTTCTTTTGTAAAAATTAAAAAGAAAATGCCGTAGTATATGATTTAGAGGTTACAAAGTCAAACTTTATTTTTCAAATATAACCCTTCATACCCCAAAAAAAAATCTCTTAAGCAACTGAATAGTAGTTAAAAAAAACAAGTAGGTTTTCTTTTTATTAAAAAAGTGAAAATAAATACTCTTTTTTTTTCCCTACATGAATAAGAACTTTAAAAGCATGCTAATCAATAATCACAACAATATGCTTTTAAAAGGTGAAAAACACTATAATTTGTTGAAAATAAAATGAAACTCAAAGTCTTTTTGCTTCAATCAATAAGTAGATAGTCATCTCTCACAAATTTTATCAAACAAATGCATAATTTTGTTATTTTACAATATATTTTAGTAGTACTTATCTAAGTTGGTAGAGGAAAAAAATGATTTGATTTTACTTTTGTTGTTACCTCCACAAGTACAATATAATCCACTCATCTTAATCATGTCAGATATGTTTTACTTACTTATCTCAGTATTGTTTATGGAAATTCTTATCCAGCAAAATATAGAATACTCATATATTCATAATAATTTACATATTGTGTGAGGACATAATTGTTAATATTTACCTGGTCATCTTTATAAAAATTGATTGCGAAATAACGTAAATAACTTTAAAATATATTCTTATATCGTGCTTATATCCATGACTTGTTCACCAAAGTACTTTTCCTTACAATATAATCTTGCGTGGCAACACGTTTTCAAGACTAGGTTGGCTCACCAACTTTTTCCTTATCACAATTTATATTATAAAAAAGGGGGTTTTATGAGAAAAAAATGTTTGAAAAGGGGAAATGAAAATGAATACCCAAAAAAAAAAAAAAAAAAATATTATATGATGCATGGCTTTAGACTAAAAGCATGAGAGCACAGGCACCTACCAACCCCGTAAACCTACACCCGCCTGCCGATTCAGAACCTTTGTGGCATTGACAGAGACATTCTCTGCTTCAGCAGTGACGGTATCCTATCCTTCGACTCATAAATCTCGCAAACGAGCTCGTCCCGCATAACTCAGTTTTTAACTTTTTAACATCCGAATCAGTATTTTTTCTACACCCATAAAGAGGAAATTCACGGTGATTGTAAATTGTAAGACCTTAATCTAGACCAGGATTCGACCAGGCTAGGCTAAACACTGTTTGTATCCTCATGTTGGATTAAAAATTAGCCATATTATTTTCGTTCTTTTTCCCTTTTATGACCTCGCATATTTGTACTTCTGCGTCATCCGAGAATTTCTCAGTCAAGTGCAAATGTATAATTGGAATTAATTAGAATGCAGAATAGACGAAGGCATCAATTGCTTTTAACATAAAATTTATTTCCATAACTGCTTGCGGGTAAATTTAGTTGAGAAATCCTCAAGCCCAACCTGATCAATTATGGATTTGCACTGACTTGACTACCTATAAATTGGCCCATGCATTAGGCCCAAGACGCCATCAGAGGATTGACTTGGTTTGCATGGATAGTGGATAGAGTCAATCCTCTTGCTTGATTTGCTCGGGCACATTCAATTTGGCTGTGTAATAATAATTGTTTTAATTAAATCAAAATACCCACTCCTAATTATATCTTACACGTAATAGCCAAGCGTATGTATCATTTACTATAGTATAGCACTAAGCATAGAGTGTCTCACAAGGATTTTCAATTATTAATACTGACTCTTTCCTTATTATCTAACCAATAAAAATCAAGTTAAATTAATCTAAGAAACTAATAATATTCTATTGACTACTAACAATCTAATGAATACAAATTAAAGTTTGATTTGATTAACTCGGGTTTAGGAATACCTAGATCTCAGTTCACTCTAACTTAACCATTGTTACTTCTTAAATTCATTAGTTGAATAACATTAGCTCCTTAAGCTGTGGAGTTCCTTTTGTTAAATTAATATCTTTCTCAAGTATATTAATTCCTAATCCTAATTCGATCAATTAGAATCCCTTTTAAATCAATAGCAACTTAGAATCGCATTACAAACATGGACTTATGTATAAAATCTAATTGTCACAGAAGATTTTTGTTATTCTATCTCTAAAACAATGAGCAAATCTCTTCAATTGCACAAATCTAATCATAAAAAGCAATTTCTCAATCAACTTCCACGATATCATGCATAAACTCATACATCGGTAATATGAACTTAAGAAAATAATTGTGAACATGCATTTGAATTCAAGGAAACTAATGATATTGCATCAAAATCTCAAGCTCAATTACATGGTGGAGCTAAGGCTTATTAAGATCTAGATACAAAATGACTACTCTTCCATAGATATAGCAGTAAGCACGAATACAAAAGAAGAATAGTTGAAAGATAGATACAACTCGATTACTTGATGAAATCTTGTGAGTTCTTGAGCTTAAGGTCTTCAATCTTGTTCTTAAAGGAGCTCACGCAACTTTTCTCAAGAGAGACGACTTAAAATGTGTTCAAGACCCTCTTCAAGTTTCAACTAAAGCTTAGTATTTATAGAGAAATTCAGAAACCTTACAATTTTCTCAAAAATGACACATGGCATGCCTATACGATCAATGGTACAACCATATTACAGGACGTATGGCTCCCTAGCATTACTTTTTAGGTTCCATACCATCTTTTGTGTAAGCTATATCCCGGAGCATATAACTCTTTGACCTCAATTCAGGGCTTATATGGTCCTCTATATGGGCTATATTGCAGGGCATATGGCTTTCTGGTCTAAATTGTAGGTTACTCGTGTGGTCTATTATAGGGACTATATCGCAAGGTGTACAACTCTCTAATCTATGTTTTGGGCTCGTACTGGCTGTTGTAGGGGCCATATGTATTAGCTTATGGAGTTCTGTATCGACATAGAGAGCTATACCATCTACCATAGGAGTTGTATGGGTCTACTGTCCTTTAATTCCTCAAGTGTTTACTTTGAAACCACCCATTTTCTTCCCCATCTTTCATCTTTTCTTTAAATAAGCTTTTCAAACAATCGAAACCAACAATTTAACTCAATAAGTATCAAATTCATGTAACATATTTGACGTATTCTTATATTAAGGCTCAAGTTTATACTTCGTGTAAGGGCTTTTAAGACACTCATCACAATCCTCTTGTACTTAACCTCCCATCCTTACGACTTAAAAAATTAGAATTGTTAACACCACTATTAGATATATCAGAATGTGATTTAGTGGTTTGGTGCCTACTCTCCAACTAATTTCCATACACCTTCACAATTCCTTATGCATCTTTACTTATTCAAACCACCTATAACTTCTCTCTATAAATACCACTCAGGCTAGCAAGTATGACATATTCGGTAGCACTTACAACCACTATCTATTATTTTCATTATTCTATATCATTTACACTTGTGGCCACACTAAACAACCCTTGATGCCCACTAACCGTTGTTTGTTTTGCAAGCCTAGTTTTAATTAACCTAGATCCAATCAGTTATACTAGCATATCTCAAGCAACAACAATAGCAATGTCACAAAGTACTTAAAAACATGAAGAAATGCATAAAATATTCAAAAATATTATTGTAATAAGTATTACTATGTCTTTCTATGTCATTACCAATATCAATTGGATTAAATTTATTATTGTCTCAATCTTCCATCAATTCTTTTCCATTTAATGTGCTTCCACTCAATCCCTTTCTCAAACTTTAGCACTAATTGTATTTTCCTTAGATGGTACAGATGTTTAAACAAGTAACTAAAATAAAGTAGTTGAGATAGAAAATAATTCATGGGCAGTGGAGATTGTTTGCATGTACACCTAGTTGATACAAATAATGATTAAAAAGGAGATAGCAATAAAGATGGTTACATGTTTCTAACTATTATTTTTAAAGTTTACAAGTACCATAGAATATTAGAAACATTATTGCTAGACCTCGATTAAGGTTGAGGGATATCTAGTTTCACCACGTATAATGCTAAAGCATTATACACAACGACAAACCTAAAAGACCATATTTTCTGTTTCATTTACTAACTAATTTTATATTTAGAAATCATATGTTTAGTTTTTGAAAACTTTGAATAATGCAATAGATTTATAATTTGTACAAAACATCTTATAAAAGGTTACTCCCATGAGTAAGCCAAACATAAAGATAGCATTTGATAATATTGGTTTCAAAGTCTCAATAATCATCCATGGGAGATAACAACTGTAAAAGATATCTAAAAAGTATTAAAATCTAATACAAGTCTAGGGCTCGTAAAAAGGGCCACAAGATGAAAATAAGTTTGAAATAAAATAGTGTCTAAAGAAGAATAAAATACGAGCCTCGCTCCTCATCGTTGAGCTAGTCAAGAAACTCCTTGAAGTCAGTTTCATACCATAAATCATTATAATATTCATTGTGTGAACCATCTATACCTAAAATGCAACAAGAGTGAGCTGAAGTCCAGTATACAGTAATGCAAACATATGCAATGTAGCACATACACCTAAACTATATGTAATGCTATAACCAATAGTTTATAGTAATTATTTAAGGCGATTCAAATAATATGGGAGCACTTATACTCTGGATAACAAGCCATGAGAATCTCGGTGTCTTGAGTAGCAGCAACTGCTGAGGGAGTTGATTAAAGTAGATTGAATACCTAACCTCTTTTAAGCACATTCTATGTAATAGTCTCGTTTCACAACTGTTACATATCTCTATTTATTTCAGTCCATAGTGATATAGCCCCATCTAGTGTAAAGACCCAACTTACCCTACATCTGAAATTCAGGAAAGTCAAATTCCTCGACCACGTATAATACCTTAAGTATTTCACATACAAGCTTTCTTAAAAGAATTTATTTATGTCAAATATTTGCTAGCCAATTTTAAATTCTTAAATCTTTTAGTTAGATTCTGAAGACAACTAGATTTGTAGCAGGAAAACCAATTTTATAAAAACATTTCTAGCTTCCACTCATACAAAAGTGGATCAACTTTTATGAAATCAAAACTATACCATTAGGTATCTCATATACCTTTCATGATGGTCTACCAAAGCTTTAAAACTCATTACAAAATACACGAGCTTCTTAATCAAGGCCTCAAAGGAAAATATGGACTTTAAAAGATAAATCTATCTCTTTATATAAAAACAAAACAAAACAAAATAAATTAGCCAACGATTCTAAATCTACTTCTCTCCTCAATCTTCAACAAACTCCACTCAAATTGACCCAAACCCGAGATAATCATCATCAACATCTAACCCATTATCATCGCATCAAATCATCACTTGAAAAGAAAGAATAATGAGCCAAAGCCTAGTACATAGTAACAAAAACACACTTAAAGTGACACACAAGCTTAACTAAATGCAATGCAGCAACAACAGGTTATTATCTTTAAATTAAAGTAAACAAATCAATAGTGGAGGACTTACCCTTTAGAACAATCTTGGGAACCTAGGGATCCTGAGTAACAACAGCTACTCAGGGGATTGATATAGACAGCTTGATTACCTATATCTCTATATCTAACTGAAAAAGAGAAAATAGCCTCATTTAGGGTTCATAACTTTACTTGCTTTTTACTTAATTTCAGTCCATAACATCATTTAGTTCAACTGTGCCCATAAACATGAACTAAATCATGTCACTTCACTCCATTAGCTACTCGCCATCCATTTATGGATGTCATTGCATCATGACAAGGTAACCTAAGTGCCTAAACTACTATGCCCAACTCAAGACAAGGGTACTGCTTCCTGACAAGATTCAACGGCATACGCATAAGCAACACTCGATTATTAAATCGTCTTTAAGTATTAGTTCATTAGAACTGCATATCTTAACAACCAATATGCAAGTCACTATGTACCTCATTGAATTGAAATCCAATTAGAGACTCAGTAGCCATATCAGAAGATATATAAGATATCCATATTTGTTCAAGAATTAGACTCATATAAGCATTTAATTTAGTTATTCATTTATATCAAACTTATTTTATAATCCTATTTAATCATATATCAAGTAGGAACCCTACAATGGCACAAGATTTCTATTTGTTATATCATTCATTAAAAGAAATATTATCACATAATTCATTTTCAAAACATTCGTATTTCTTAACAAACAAACATTTGAAGCAACGTATTCCTCATGTTATTTATTGTTTAAGCCTACACATTAATCTAAGCTAATTATAAACTATTAATCTTATATTAACTTAATCCTAACCAAGTTGATTAGACTTAACTAATCTAATCCATTTTAACCCATTAAGGTCCATTAAGTCATGTTATCCTACGTTTATTAATTAATTTCATTTTATATCTAAGATTCATATTTAAACTTAAGTTTGTTAGCTAGTTCACTTCATATTTAAAATCTATATATTAAACCTAAGGTTAGTTACCAAACTCATTTATACTTTAACTTCTTCGTCTAATTTGATAATTAGCTTTTAAGTCTATTTTAACTTAATCCTAGCCAAGTTGATTGAAATTAATCATTTAATTTAATTACTAAGTCAAGTTGATTAAACTTAATCAATCTAATTCATTTTAGCTCATTTAAAGTTCATTAAACCATGTTGAACATAAAGATTATTAACTAAGTTCATTTTATACTTAACTTATATGTTTAATCCAATTAGTTACTAAACTATAAATTCTCTTAACTTATTTCTACTAACATATCATATTAATTATCATTCATTTACTTCATTTATATTTATACATGTATCAACATATCATATCCATTATTTATCTTTCATCTAATTTATTTTTTCTTTCTTTCTTATCTCTCTCTTTTTTTTGTCATATAAGAACACACCAAGGACAGATCATGCCCGTGATGGGAGCCGTGATCTAGATCTCTAGCCTTATTACGCCTGTGATCAAGGATCATGCCCTCGATTACACCATGATCTAGGCGTGATGTGGATCACGAGCAATATCATGCCCGTTATCACCCTTTATATGTTGACTAGAGGAGATCACGGTCCTTGTCATGTCTGTGATCATCCTTGATTTTTCTTTTTGCTTGTGTCATAGCCATGATGCACAAGGGGATTATGTTACATTTTTCCTTTATTTTTTTACTCTACTTTGACTACTTGTTTTCAACATACATCAACAAAAACATCTTCTTATTAGTACACCTATGCATAATCTTAATCTATGAACACTTATATATATATATATATATATATTTCTATTTCATATTTCTTTAAATCATTTCATCAAACATATAATCTGCACATGCATATATAAATCTAAGTTTTAACAAATATGTTCATATATCTTTAATCTATAAATTTTATCATAAGTTCTACATATTTAGCCATAACTCAACATTTACATACATAAAAAACAATCAAAACAATAAAATCAACCAACTTACTTGTTTAGTTATCTAGATCTTCACTACTACTAATACTACTACCGGGCTGATGTAGCTTCTTCATGCTTAATCTCTACTCCAATCTTGTTTTTCATCTTTTTTTCCTCCATTGATCCTCTGGAATTTAGGATTCTAGTTAATTTGAAGAAAATGAAGAGAAGAAGAAAGGAAGAGAAAGAAAGATGTAAACGAAAGAAAAGGAAAGTAAAGAAGAAGACAGAAGGAAAGGGAGAGAGGCAGGTGGCAGCAGAGAAAAGGGAAAGGAAACAACAAAATGTTAAAGATATTTTAAGATAAGGGTTTTAAGTTTATATCTTTCTAAGGTTTACTTTAAGTTCCGAGATTAATTAGAAAATAATTTGAGAATCTATTTAATAAGATTTAATAGTTTGAATCAAATATCTAACTTAGGAGCTTAATTTACAAAAATATGATATTTAATTTGGATTCGGGCTTACGAACTGATATTTTTAAATATTTCAAAATTTATAAAGATTTCAGTAAATGAAACTTAAACTAAAATTCAAGATTTAGGAGTTTAAATAAACAATTTAAAATGAATATTTATGATTTATGATTTGAAATTGGGTTATATGAATAATGTTTGAAAAATTGGAAAAGAATATGAGATTTAATTTGTCAAAACGAATAGATAAAACAATTAAACAATTTTTGAAAAGGGATATTTGAAATGTCAATTCTTAACTTAATCTATTTACTAATTTAATTATCTTAAATCGTCTATTTCTTTTATATTGCTTACTTATTTTATTCATTTAACCCATCCTGTTTAGATTTCTAACTTATGTGAGGATTTATGGTATTTTATCTAGGGTTCACAACCATTATACAGCTCAATCAAGTACACATACCACTCCTCACCGAATGAATGGACGTTATCTTGACTATTCGTTAAGCCATCAACGGTAGCCTAAGTGTCTAACTATTGTGCTGGCATTGTCAAGTAAGGTTGTTGCTTCTCAACCCCAGATTAAATGACACACGCACAAACAAAATATTCAATTATTAGGTAGTCTTTATGTTAAATCAATTTGAGAATACCTACCCTAGGCAAACATCACGCATGTCGCTGCATACTTGATATCGAATCAGTAGACAGTAAAAGGATCACACGAAAGACAATAGGTCGATCAAATATATATTCAATGAAGATTGATTGTATAAGAACGAAGTATCTAAACTAATTATTCAAGTCATATTGATTAATTAATTAATGCAAGGCATTAGCTTTTGAGTTATACTTGAGTTAAATTTATTTAGGGTAGTTAAGCTTAGCTGATTTAGATTAAGCCCACTGAATTTAAAAATTAAATTTATTATTTAGATGTATTTGATCTTTAAGGATCCTAAGTTAGGCTTAATAAGAAGTTATCTAAGTATTTTGCTTTTTAGGGTAATGGGTTTTAGGGTTTAGGATTTGAGCCCATTAAGGAATATATATATATATATATATTAAATTAGGTAGAATTTCACTTTATTTTGAAATTGGGTTATGTTAGAGTAGTATTGGTTATTGGACTTAAGAATCACGTTTAAGGCCAATTGGAATTAAACTAGACTTAATTTAGCTATTGAGCCTCTATTTTCCTATTGAGGCCTATTAAGAATACTTT
Source organism: Combretum micranthum (assembly GCA_024138025.1). Lineage (NCBI taxonomy): Eukaryota > Viridiplantae > Streptophyta > Magnoliopsida > Myrtales > Combretaceae > Combretum > Combretum micranthum. The sequence goes on from JAMXBD010000643.1 coordinate 398,651, forward strand.
AAGGCTTTTGGGCTCATAGAAGGAATTTAAGCTTCATTAGGTATTCCAATACTTAGAAATGATAAAAGACTTAAATTTTTTACAAATAGGCCTAATTGGAATAGGTAGAGAGTGTTGGGCTCGTATTATGGAATTTATGCACATAAAGTATAAGGTTAGATATAGGCTATTTTTTAAAAGTCTAGGCCTTAGATGACTAGGAAGACTTTATAGGATTTAAGTTGGGCCTATTTGGTGTAAATAGGTTTAGTTGGCTAGAAATAATGTTATTGAGCCTAGAGTTATGTTTGTAAACTAATTTTATCTAATTAAGTCTATTTATATTTATTTAATCAAATTAGATCCTGTATTATTTAGGCTCAAAACCAATTTTTAAAGTCTACAATTATTTATATTAGCCAAGAGGACTTAAATTAATTTTTATATCCATTTTAAGTTATTTAAATCAAGTTGTACCTATTCTTACTATCTTAGCCCATTTTAAGCCATTTAAGTCATATTAAACCTATTTTTACTTCTTAGGCATGTTTAGGATATTTAGCCTATTTAGCTCTAAAATAATTACAAAATCCATTTTATGATCCTTTTAAGCCCAAAATATTATAAATACTCATTTCAACATTGAAAAGTCATTTTAAGCCCATTTGTATAATTATAAACATATACTAACATGGTTTGGTACATTTATCTGAATTGAGTCCATCTAACTAAATGAAATAATCTAAATTAAACCTACTAAATTAATTTGCATATATTTATTTATTTATTTCATAATTAAGATGTGATAATTTACGTTATAGGAACTTTAATTAGCATAATAAATTATTAGTATTATAATATGTTAAAACTTAATTGCATGTGTATGGGTGTAAATATATAAGTCTAGTATGTATATATGTGTGTGTGTTAAATTAAGTTATGTTATAATATATGTGTGTTATTTGATGCATTGAAATCAATATTCCTTTTCTTTAACTTAAGCCTAACTCTTAATTAAAGTCTAAGTCCCCATACACACAAAAGCACAAGCCATGTCCAAGCATCTTCTATAGGCTTCTAAATTGCCTCAAAAATCAAAGGCAACAAAAATATCAATTCCAAAATAGACCTAACAATCGTTTCTCTCTTCGTCTATCTTCAACATCTTTCCAACCACAAACAAGATAAAATTTCACCTCAAAACCTCTTCTAAATCTTGGCCCACAAGTTTTTAAGCAAAGAATCAATCTAAGGAACAAGTAGAAGTAAAAATTCAAGCCAAGAAAGATGAAAGTGAAGTTTGGTTGATTTTAGTAGCTATAAAAGTAAGTAAAGTTAATTTCTTACAGGTTAAGATAATATATATTTAATAACTTATTATTTAGCTTAGATTAATGTGTTGGATTAAACCATAAATAACAGAGGGAATATGTTGTTTCAAATGTTGTTTGTTAAGAAATATCAATGTTTTGAAAATGAATGATTTGATAATGTTTCTATAATAAATGCCTATAAACAAAGAGAAAAGAATTAATTTGATAGATAATAGAGAACTATCCGTATCTTGGCGTGGCAACTTTTCTTACCTAGCGTCTAATCAAATAAGATTTTAATAAAAGTTTGATATAAGTGGATTTCTTATATGAGTTATTTCTTGAATAGATATGGATATTTGATCATATCTTTTGAAATGGCTTATGAGTCTTTGATTGAATTTCATTTTAATAAAGTACGCAGTAACGTGTTTATTATTTATTAGGATAAGAATTCCTAATGAACTAAAACTTAAAGACGGTCTAGTTAATGAGTTTTGTTTGTGCGTGTGCCATTGAATCTTGTTCGCGGAGCAGTAACCTTGTTTGGAGCTGGATACGGTTGTTCAGGCACTTGGGCCACCCTTGTCATGATGCAATGACATTCATAAGTGTCTTAGTGGGTAGGTAATGGGGTAAATGGTATCATTGTAATGTCTATCTTGATCGGCAAGAAATAATATAGTAGAGCTCACGTTTATGGGATCGATTGAGCCTTATTATATTATGGATTATGATGGGTAGAGTGCACATAACGACTGTGAACCTTAGATGAGACTATTTTCTTATAAAGTTATGTAGGATATCTAGGTATTCAAGTTGTCTACATCAACCCCCTAAACAACTGTTGTTACTTAGGTCCCCCAAGTTCCCCAAGGCTTGTTTGAGAGTGTAAGTGCCCTCGTGTTACTTGTTTCGCTATAATTTAAAGATAATAACTTCTTGTTGAGGCATTGCATTTAGTTTAAGCTCGTGTGTTATCTTGTGTGTTGTTTTGTTATTGTGTACTGAGCTTCAGCTCATTATTATTATTGTTGTCTTCTTTTCAAGTGGTGGTAATGATGATGATGATAGTGATTTTGATGATGATGATATTGATTCAATTATGGGCAATCTTAAAGTTTGAGAGGAGAGATGAGGTGAGATAGGATCGCTGGATTATTGTATTTTATTTTATGTTATTTTAGAACTCGATATATCTTTTGAAATCTGTATTTTCTATAAGAGGGATTAGTTGAGCTTTTAAAGCTTTGTTTATGAGAAAGTCTACTATTGTGAGTAGAAGTTAGAAATAATTTATAAAGTTGTTTTACTGCTGTTAAATTCAGTTGTCTCTAGAATCTAATTAAACAATTTTAGAATTTAAAACCGGTTAGCAATATTCGACATAAACTAATCCTTTTAAGAAGGTATGTACGTGTAATACTTGAGGTATTATATGTGATCGGGAGATTTAAGAATTTTAGATGTAGGGTTAGTTGGGCCCTTTCAATATATGTAAAGGAAGTATGATTTCAATGGGCAGTTCCTAAAAAATTTTGAACTTCAGGCAGTGATAAAACATTTTATAAGTTACATAACAAAGTGAAGTCTCACTAAGAAGAAAAAAAAAAAAAATCTGCATCCGTAGGTAACATTTTGTAGGGACTCGACCCTGTAAATTTAAATTAACCCAGGAACCATGTCCCTGCAAAATGTTTAATTATAAGATGAATAATATTTGAACAAATAAAATTCATTTATTTATTTTAATCGTGAAATTATATTTAGTAAGGCCGGTGTCCTCGCGGAAAGGAAAAGCGCTGTTCATCGGTTAGTGCATTATGACATGTACAGACACCGTTAACTATTTTTTTTTATTGAGTAAATGATGCGAATAATAATTGATTTTTGATAAAATGTATAATTAAATATTTAGATTTTTGAATTAATAATATAATATATATTAAAATTAATTAATTTAATACTTTACAATTGCTTTTCACGTGAGCTAAGCAATATCATGAAGGATATTATTGACGCGAATAAAAAAATTTTTTAGATGCTTAATTGATCAATTTAAAAACTTAGATGCCTATTGCATATTTTATTAAAATTTATATAATATTTATGATATTAACCATTTTTAATCAGTGCATTTTGCTAATAATTTTTTTTAACTATTTAATACTAAATTATAATGAAAAAGTTTAAAACAATGTTTCATTGAATGTGTGTGACAATGTTAAGGGACAATGAATGACAACGACCATGCGCTTAATGTGTGACAGTAGACCCTGCACCGCTTTACTTTACACGTGCAAAAAATAAAAAATAATTTTAATAATAAGATGGTTAAATGGAACATAAAAAGGTTATATTTGACAATTACATGAGAGAGAAATATTATAAAGAAAAAAAATCTATAAAAAAGTTACATGGGTAGTTTTGGGAGGGAGAGGGAGCGAGGGAGAGGGAGCAGTTAAGGTGAATCAGGGCCATTTTTTATACCAATAAAATAGATTGATTTAATAGTAATAAATAGATAGAATTTAAAAAAAAAAAATTATTTGTTCCATTGGCTGGTTTACACATACCCATGTTTCGGCTTGAGCATTCTCATTTCTCTTCGCAAAGCAAAAGGTACGAAGGATATATGCCTATATATATATATATATATATTTTTTTTTTTTTACTTTATAGCATAAATGTTTAATAGCAATTTTTTGTCTTCTATGTTTTTCTTTTTTACAAGTTATTCATGATATTATTTTCCGTTAAGAAGCAAGTTTTTTAATTTATTTTTTGCTTTTACGTGTTGAATTTTGAAACATTGTTAAATAGATAATGTTACAATAGAAATTGTCTTCTATCGCTGTCACCATGTGTTTAATGTGTTTGTGGTTTTCTTCCCTTTTTCATCTTTTGTTAAAAAAAAAAAAGAATGTCGTTTTATATAATTGAAAGTTTACAAAGTCAGTTTTTTTTTTTAAATATGAACTTTTATACACAAAAAAAAAAAAAAATCCCAAGCATTTGAACAGTGGCAAAAAAAGTAGGTTTTTTTTTATTAAAAAAGTTATCAAAATAAATAGTTTTTTTTTTTTTTTTGTTTCTACGTGAGCAAGAACCTTACAGACATGCTAATCACAACAATATACTTCTAAAAGTTGAAAAACACAATAATCTGTTAAAATAAAATGAAATTCAAAGTCCTTTTCTTAAATCAATAAATAGATAATCATCTTCCACAAATTTTATCAAACAAATGCATTATTTTATTACTTTACAATATATTTTAGTAGTGCTTCTATAATTTGGTAGAGGAAAAAAAAAAAAAAGATTTGATTTTACTTTTGTTGTTACCTTCATAGGTACAATATTGGCCATGTATCTCAATCACCTCATATACGTTTTACTTATTTCAATACTGATCACGACAAATCTTATATGGTAAAATATAGAATATTTATATATTCACAATTATTTATATGTTATGTGAGAACATGATTGTGAACATTTACGCGACCATCTTTGTAAAAATTGATTGTGAAATGATGTAAACAACCTTAAAATATATTATTATATCCTGCTCATGTCCATGACTCGTTCGCGAAAGTAAAATGGTGAATATTTTATTTCTACTGACTACCAATTCCTGTTGTTGCAACTGAATAAATGAATAAGACAACATATAATCAACAGTATGTATATCTTACGTTTCATAATTATCCGAGCACCGGACTGGACTGTGACAGAAGTTAATCAATGCACCCAGAGTTTGCTATCGTCGAGACGCGCCATCAATGTGCCAAAGCAAAGGATTGACACGTTGGACTGAAATATCAAAATTAACAATTGGTGTCTCAATTGGAAACCAATATTAAAATTAACAATTTAAAACTTGTAAACTTGAACAAAAAAAAAAAAAAAGAAAAGAAAAGAAAAGAAAAAAAGTATGTGGTGAAATGATTAAAAGATTATAATTTTTATGAAATTTTCCTTACGGTACTAAATTTCAGACACCAATTTCTTAAAGTCGGGTAACACATGATATTCTTGTTTTGAATCATCCAATATTTTGAAACATGGTGCTAAAATGTCAAAAAATTTCCCATCACCTTAATGCGATAAAGCATATTATTAAATTGTTATCACCGATATTATAAGTGATCGTATACTCATAATAAATAGGTAAACTACTCCAGGAGGTCGTAACTTTTAGAGTTGAGTTCATTTTATGTTATAATATTTTGAAAAGTTGAAATGATGTCACAACATTTAGAAATATATTTTCTGAGATAAGTATTTTTCCTATTGATACATGCTAATGTGACCTTAAAAAAAAGGTTTCTTGGGTTTTAATTAGATATTTTTTCGATTGACACGTGATAATGGTGATCTTAATTGACCCACTTCTTTAAATATTGTGACTCAAAATGAACATACTTATAAATGTTGTGACCTAAAATGAACTTACTCACTAAATGTTATGACCTAAAATGAACTTATCCCTACATGTTGTGGCATTTTAGTATAACTTACCCTATACCTAATAAGCTTATACAAATACTTTTGTTGCTCGGGAGTTTGAATAGCTTCATTAAATATTTCCTTCAAACTCCTATGGTCCATTCTTATTGTAAGATGTCATCCCAACAAATATTGTCTCTACTTCTTAATCGACTTGACAACAACATATAGCTCACAGATATAAGCAGAAGCTTTTCTCAAATAAGTCAGTAGCTTCTTATTGAAAGATGCAATAAATTGATTATGTTGCAATAAAACCGCTCAAATCCCTTGTCCCAAAGTGTTTATCTCTATAGTAAATGATTGTGAAAAATTAAGAAGTCTCAAAATTGGAGTTGAACATCAAGCCTTCTTTAAACAATCAAAAGCATGTAAGGCTGCTTGTGTCCACTCAAACCCATCCGTCTGCAACATATCGCTTAAGGGATTAACAATTGACGTGTATGCCCTAATGAATCTTCTATAATAACCTGATAAGCCTCAAAACTCTCTTAATTCTTTAACTGTCGCAGGTTGAGGCCAATTCAATACAGCTTTATTTTAGAAGGATTTAGCTGCACTCCATCACAACTTACTACATGTCCTAAACACTCAATCTTGTGTTGACCAAAATAATATATACATTTCTTCAGATAAATTTGATCATCCAATAACACTTACAAAACAAAAGTTAATTGTTCTTTATGTTGATCCTTGGTCTTACTACAGAGTAAAATGTTATAAAAAAACAATGACAAAATTCCTGAAGAAGGGTTTGAAAATGCCATTCATTATAGCCTAAATTGTGGCAGGTGCTTTACTAAAGTCAAATGGCATAACAAGAAACTCATAGTGCCCTTTATATGTTATAAAGCTGTCTTTTCTATATCTCTATCATACATATTTTGATATGGTCATAACTAGATCGTAAATCCAATTTAGAAAAAATGATGCACCGTACAATTAATCCAATAAGTTATCATCCGTCAATACAGGACACTCATATTTAACTATTACTCGATTAAGCACCTCATAATCAATACAAAATTGCCAAGTCCCATAATTCTTTTTAATTGAAAGTATTGTACTAGAGATGAGAATGGACTTATACTATTTTCAATAGTCCCTTATTCCAACATATCCTTCACTTGTTTCTCAATCTCAATTTTTTTTTTTTACTAAATGTGGGTACTGTTATAGTTTCGCATTCATTGGTTTCGTCCCATTAATAAGATGCATTTGGTGTTGAACTTGGTGATATGTTGACAATGATGATGATATCTCAAATACTCTAGAGAATTTGCCCAATATACTCTCAAAAGAGTGATTGCTGGTGGAACTCCATCAGAGCAATGAGCATTAAGTCACTAACAAAAAAACAAGATGTAATAGCATCTATTTGAAACATACAATGCAATTGATTATTAGCAACATGTTGGGGTGAAGAAGTTTCACCCTTAAGAGACACTAATTTGCTCATATGAGAAAAACTTATGATTAATCATTGTAATCAATAGTGATGGTACCAAAATTTTGAAGCCATTGAACACCTAAAACCAATTTGACTCCTTGGATAGGTAACACATAAAAAGAGATTGAAAAGTGTAACCTCTACACACTACCCTTTACACATCATTTTAGTGTCATCACCAATTATCACCATAGAAGGAGATTCAATTACAGGTAAGTTCAAATGTCTAACTACATTTGATTGTAAGAAATTGTGTACTACCACTATTTACTAGAATTGAAAAATCATATTTACAAGTGATGCTTCAAAATCACAATGCCATAGGAATAGACACACTTGATAAAGCATGTAGACTAATGGTAGCATCATTGAATTGTAAACATTGATCAACGCATATCATCATTTTGAGAACTCTCTTGGTCATTTTCATCTTCTTGCACCACTATATGTAAGTATCATGCTTTTGGTCTTTGTTGTATTTCTCATTGTAATTGTAATATAACCCCTTTTCTCTCCTTGTAGCCATTCCATTTGCAAATGGTTTCTTGATAGGTAAAGTGGGTTTTGAAGTAGAGAGTTAGCATCATTGAATTGTAAACATTGATCAACGCATATCATCATTTTGAGAACTCTCTTGGTCATTTTCATCTTCTTGCACCACTATATGTAAGTATCATGCTTTTGGTCTTTGTTGTATTTCTCATTGTAATTGTAATATAACCCCTTTTCTCTCCTTGTAGCCATTCCATTTGCAAATGGTTTCTTGATAGGTAAAGTGGGTTTTGAAGTAGAGAGTTTGAAATTGAAATTGGTTTACAAAATTGAAGGGTAGATGAAGAAGGTTTAGATGAAATAGTGTTTGAAGAAAAGAATGGTTTTTGAAAAGAATGGTCATTGTAGTTTGCTTCATGAAGTTTGGCCAATGCAATTGCTTGCATCATATCAAATGGCTAGGTAATTTGTAACTCTCATTTCAAATAAGAGTTAAGACCCAAAATGAAACAGCTAAATAGAAAACTATTCGAAAGACCTACTACACAATTGAAAAGTGCCTCAAATTTGGATTGATAATCATCCATTGAAGAAGATTGCAAAAGCTTTGCCAACTGACCTTAGATATCCTCGTACATTGATGGGCCAAGTCTCTCATCAATAGCTTTCTTGAAAGCACCATAGGTAGAAAGTTTATGATTATTGTCCATCCATTGATACAATTCTAATGCAAATGGTGCAATGGTATGGCATTCTTCCTCAGATACTTTATAAAAATTAAGAAACCTTTCAGTCTTGAAAAGTCAACATAAAGCATCTATTCCATTGAATTTAGGAATATCCAAGGTAATGCCTTTAAGAACAAAATCGAAGGCATTAGCAATGGAAGATGATGATTTCTGATTTTGAGAAACCAATTGTGATGTGTTGGATGAAATATGATTGCCTACACTTTGCAAACTAGTTGATGAGGATCAGCGAGCATCAAATGTTCGGGAGAACAACTCCAATGATCCATTGCGAGGCTTGGGTGGACCAACGACTTAAGCTAGGGCTAAACGAGCGAAAGAAGCTTTGCACGGACTTGTGATGAAGATACAAGAAGAGGAATCTTGTTTTCAAAGCTTTAAATCAAGTATGGATAAAGTGCACCTTAACATACTTCAAGTACAAGTGAATGCATGTGGAGAAATTGACCAAAAAGTGGACCAGCCAAGGATTGTGTCTTTTTGAATTTCTTTATTTTTTATTTTTTAATTGATATAGGGATTAATTACAATTATGTTTTTAGTTACGTTATCGGTTACGTAACTGCCGTAATTATGTTTTTTTTTCTTCAGTTACGTAACTGCCATAATTATGATTTTTCAGTTACGTAACTGCCTTGTAATAGCCTATATATTAAGGCTAGTATGAAATATAGAAATCAGACTTTGACAATATTGAATTGAAATTAATCTTCTTTGAGGGAAAACTCTCTCTTGGTTCTTTGCAAAAGAACTCTCTTTGATTTCTTCAATCTAAACGGTTGAGGGAATTCTTCTTTGATAACTTAGGTTTCAATTGACAGGTTCGATTGGGGTCTAGTTCCGGTGAATGATTGCTTGTTCAAGACGGTCCTTTGGGGATTTGATTCCCTTACGGTTATAGGGTTCTAGGTTTAATATACCTAGGGTTCTATAGATCGCATCACTAGTTGTAATGGTTTGCTTAACAATATCCATAAAAGATGTAAGATTCTTGTTAAAACCTTGATTCAATTGCTTCAATTTCTCTAATTTCTATCAAGGCTCGCCTTAGGGGTAGGCCCCAAGCCAAAAACTCTGTGTGTTTGTGTGTGTGAGAGAGAGAGAGAGATATGGATATTGTTCATAGGTAAAGAAGATAATTAATCGTATTTCAACATGAGCAGCAACTATTCAAACATATATTCATACATACATGATTGTCCTTTTCTTTTTATATGTCATAATGACATAGTGACAACATACTTAATAAAATTTGTTGTAGGCTCCACTCTAAAAAATTCCCCTATTGTGAGGATGCCCCTAATCTTCGGTCATACCTAAGGATAATCAAGTATCCCCTCGGCTCATTGTTGAGTTAAGTGAGTGAGTAAAACAAAAAACAACATAATAGAAATAGATACAAACATATGAACATATATAAACAAAACAATGACTTGGTAGATGCATGTTATGCTAATGCGTGTGACATGCACTAGTAGTAGTATCCTATCTTAGCCTAGCTTTCGCTCAGTTAGTTAACATGAGTATTTGGATAAGAAATCCAAGAACCTGAAGCTATAAGGAGTAGCCAGTGAATAGGACTCCTTATAAATCAAGTCTAGCTAGCTAACTGATATAGTAGTCATAAAATGATTTGCCAATGTAAACCCAGCTTAGTTGACTACAATAGTTGCCAAAAATTGATTTGTCAATGTAAATCTATATGCCACAAATCTAGCATGGCATAATCTACGAACGTAAATCTTCTTTTGTGTGTCATGTCGTAAATGCTCTAACTATTGACAAGGCACAAATTCTTATATCATCAAAGGATTGTAATATCAAAGTTATATATAAATTAAATTTTTATTATTATCACTTAGACACGTATAAGTGAAACCCTATAAGGTTAATCCTTTATAAAGGAAATTATCAAGTCACCAATCACAAGTACAACCAATAAAGAAATCTCTCATAATTATTCAAACAACAAAAACATACACAACTAAATTCACAAAGTCAATAGACTTTAACAAAACACAAAATCCATTAACCAAGAGTTTAGCAGTGGTATATTAAAAATGTCCAAAAGTGTGTATGCTCCTCGGATGGTTCTCCTAGCAAAGTGATATTTCCCATCGATATTCTTCTCATGGTTTTATCCAGTTACCTCTGTTGATTTTCTTTTATTCTTATGTGTTTAAATATATATATACTCGTATAATTTTTTTTCTTCAAAAGATCGTACTATAGAATTGCCGTAATCTTACATTTATTTTCATCATCTTTTGTTTTTATTTAAAAACTCACCAAATGATTTGGAATATCAAAGGGTTAAATGTATTCATATCATTATGAATATTAAATGTTCTCATAATTTTGTCAACTCAAGCTATATTTTGCATTTTTTTTCCTTTTAAACTTTTATGGGAGTTCAAGAGTTCTTCAATAAGAATAACACTTCATCAAAAGTCAAAGTACATTATAATTTAACTTTTTGCGAGGAGTTCAACATTATCTTTTATAAGAATAAAAGTTTCTTCTAATGAATAGATGCTAAAAGCTTTAAATTTGGATTTTCCGGAATTGAATATTTACTAACAGCTTTGGCATGAAAAATGACTTAACGATATTAGGAGATCCTTTTAATACTCTAGTCAAGCCAAATATTTACAGCATGTAGAACATTGTCAGGACAGCGAGCTTCGTCTTTATTACCCTGCTGGTTAACCTACCACAAGGATTGCCAACCTTTCTTTTTGGATTTCAAAATAAGCTCCAGCAGCTATAATCTTTTATTTATAATCCACTCTATTATTATTATTATTATTATTATTATTATTATTATTATTATTGGTGTTAATATATTGTATCATGACAAATAACTTATGAAAACCATTAAATATAATATTCGCTTCATGATTGCCTGTGGAAACAAAAATTTTATTATTACATAAACGATTCTATAAATATCAAGTGTGTTTAGAAATTACCTTATTTTTTATGAAAGCAAAATACCCTTCGCTAAATTTAGATAACTGGTTCCTTTAATTATTATTGTAAAATAGTTGCGGTGACCAGCTAGTGGTTGGTAATACTTTGGTGGTAATACACTAGGAATAATTTGCAACTATTGTATTATAATAACAAGAGGGTGCTAAATTTAATTTTTTACGACATATTCAATATTCCTCAATATTTTTAAGGAACTTCAAATTAGTTATATGAAAATAGTAGAACAATATCCTAACATGCATGTATTATTATTCTGTATAATATATATATATAATATATATATATATATATATAGAGCAAGCAAAAGGACAACTGCTTCAGAAAAAAGCAAATTTAATTAGCTGAGCTCAATTTTCCACAGGGACTCGTTACTTTGTGTTCGTCAAGAATTCACGTTACTGCAAGGCCAGGTTGGCCTGGTTGTTTTATAGCGTTCTACCATCATTTTAATATCATTTTGTTATCATTTTTAAATTAATATTTATTTATTTTATATTATTTTCAAATTAATATTTATCAAGAAACTGATACCTTTAAAAAACTGACAATTTTACTCATGAATAGACCAAACTAAATCCATACTAAATAAATACCAATATCATTCAAATAAGTTATAGATATTAATCCGATATAAATATGATACCGATAACAATCTAACTATCCAAACAGGCTTGCTATTCAGTTTACCAGCTGAACAAGGAGAAATTTTCAAACTTTGTTTTAATTTCACTTAACCCTTCAATTACAAATTTTTGTTCTAATTTAAAACTCATAAAGTGAAAATAATAGAACTTTATACTAAACATCAAATTTTAATTCTTTACTTTTACAACGTCGAAGGTTTAACCCAGTAAATGTCAGTTTATATACTCCCAATATTTCAATATCACGTTTATTTTTTTACCTTTTATTCAATAAATAAAATACATAAGCCATTTCTATTGACGAAAAAGAAATCCTTCCTCATTAAGGATGCTGGTGTGGATGGAAATGACTTCTACTAACAATAATAGTCAACCCTGCTCAATGAAGGATATAAAATTTCAATGTCATATCCTTCTTTAGGAAGGAACTTGCATTAACCATGAAATTTTTTTATGTTGCTAAGATAGAAATTTCCAATTGGGTTCAATTCTACCTAAGCATTCCAGTATGATTTTTTTTTTCTATTTAATAAAGACTTGAAATATTAAATTTTATGAGCTTACTATATTATACTATTATTAATTTCTTAATACCGTTGACTTGGATAGTAGGGCATTACAATTTCTCATCCAAGGAAACGTTTGTTGTTTTAGATGCCATGATCAACACGAGAGCATCAAATGATACCCATCCCACTAACAATTCCACACTCATCCCAGCCCAACTTCACCCATTAACCCTACCACATAGCCACACACACTAACAAAACCACTCCAACACTCGACAAGGTAAACAAACGCTCTCTCTCTCTCTTTTCTCATTATTGCTGCTACTTCTAGTGTAGCTATGTGTTTGTGATTTGCAGGTTGCCTTGGCAGTTTTGAGTATTGCCTACTCCTAAGTCTCAAGATAATCTTGATTATGGGGCTAATACAATGGTGTTCCCCTGTTTGCTCCTCTTTTATATTGATATGTTTCCAGTTCATTTTTGTTACAATCTTGTTGTTCGTAGTTTACCTTTCAACTACATGAACTACTTTTGTAACTACACCAACTACTTTTCTATTGAAGCTACTGTGTAATATTGCTATTCTGAAGGTAGTTGTCTTTGTCTTGCATGTCTTGTACAATTATCTGTGACAAGCTGGCTCCTGAATATGCTCGTTTAGATTTGTGAATAGACTCACGAATAGGCTTATTAATAGGCTCATGAATAAGTTTGTCAGTAGATTTATGAGTTATATATATATATATTATATATAAGTAAATGAATAAAAAAATAGTTTCTATTATATATATTTAGGAACTCTTATATATATATAAATAATTTTTAGGTTTGAAAAAAAAAAAGGATAAACGGGTTATCTAAATGAGTCGATCTTAAACTTAAATTTCAAACTTGATAAAAACATGGTAAGTTTGATAAAAAGTTTTGCTCAACTCAAGTTTGATTTATAAATAGGCCAAGCTCGAGCTTGAAATAAAGCTTATTTAACTAAATAAGCTAAGTTCAAGCCTCAATTTCAAGCTCGATAAAAAAGCTTGATTCGAACTTAAATTCAATAATTTTAAAATGAGCTGAGATTGAGCTTTAAAAGCTCGACTCGACTTGACTCATTTGCAATCCCATAATCTAGTAAGCCTATATTTATCCATTGATTTAGAACCTTGTGACAAAGACTTTCTTGCTTTAGCAATGACGTATCCTTCCACACATAAATGTAGTAGATGGGCTAGTCCCCATATAACATAGTTCAACAAATGAATTAGAGTTTTTTTTTCCTACACACTTATTGCCAAGACTAGGCTTAGTGGTAGGCCTTGATTCAAAAGTAAAAAGAGACCAATGGATATCATTCATAAGTAAAAGATAAATAATTATATTTCTACAAGAGCCACAACTATTTAAACATATATTTATACATACATGATGTCTACTACTACCACTAGAATTGTGTATGCGGGGCGGGTTATGCAGACCAACCCGCAAAAAAATATGCGTTAGACTAAAAATTTTAGCCTGTTCAGTGTGTGGGCCAAAATGGCCCGCCACGCATAACCCACGGGTTGAAGTGGGCTAACCCATTGTGAGTCGGGTCGGCCCGCAAACATGTACTTAAAAAACATAAAAAGAAAGAAAGAAAGAAAGAAATATAAATCTTAAAAAAAAAAAACTTGTCCACTACTCTCTTTATTTTCTCTTCACTTCACTTTTCTATTATTTAGTTATTAAATATTGATTATGTAATTTTTATGCGGGTGATGTTTTAAACTTTCAAATTTTATGTTTATTATATTTTGCCAATACATTTTCTTTTATATTTATTAGATATTTAGGTACTTTTATTTAAAATAAGCAACACAATGTCAATTAATAATTTTCATGATTTTTTTTTTGCCACACCAAAGAAAAAAAATTGGAATGAATTCTAATTTCTATTAGTTAAAATAAATGTCAACAAAAAAATTTTCAAAATAGAAGTATATAATTTTTTTAGACACAATTATCATCTAGGATTAGTGTGTAAGTAATCGATGAGATAAAAAGAACTATATTATATATTTAAATTATTAAAAATTTAAATTTAAATTTGAATTCTTATAAATTTTTTCACTAAAAGAACATATTAGTAGGTTTGTGGGCTCACCCGTATAATCCGCGAGTTGACGCAAGACAGAATGGGTTGGCCCGCATAACCCGTTTGCAAAGCTCTAACTACCACCACCACCACCACGACTACTACTACATAAAGACATAGCTATCAAATACTTAATAAAATTTGTCGTAGGCTTCTCTCTCAAAATTCACCCCATCATCATAGTACCCCTCAATCTTCGGTCATACTTGAGAGGATAAACAAGTATCCTCTTAGCTCACTATTGAGCTAAGTGGGTAGATAAAATTGGAAGAAAAAAAAAAACACAACATAACATAACATATATACATATAAACATAAAAACATATATAAACAAAACAATTATGTAGTAGATGCATGCTATATTAATGCACATGACATGTACTGATACCAATATCCTAAGCCAGTCTAATTTTCATTCAGTTAGTTAATATTCCAGTTACTTGGATAAGAAATCTAAGAACCTAGTGCTACAAGGAGAAGCTGTAGAGTATGACTCCTTATAAACCTAGCATATCTAATTACAATAGTAGCCAAAAATTGATTTGCTAATGCCAACTGATCCTAGATGACTATAGTAGTAGACAAAACTTGATTTATCAATGCAAATCTATATGTCAAAAACTCAACCTAACATGGTAACAATTATGAAAAACATCATCTATAGGTCCTCTTTCATATCATGCCGCAAATGCTTTAATAATAAAAGATGACACAAATTTCATATCACTAAAGTATTATAATATCAAAGTCATTCTTACATAAAATTTTCACTATTATCTCGTTAACCTATATATAGGATTACACTTGAGTGGAACCTTATAAGGTAAGTTCTTTATAAAAGAAATTATTAAGTCACCAATCATAAGCACAATACAACAAACAAAGAAATTACTCATGATAATTTTAGCAGCAAAAACATACACAACTCAAATAATAAAATCAGTAGACAAAAGTCATTGTTATGAAAACACTTAGCTGCGAATTAGCGGTAATATATTTCTATTCCATATAGTGTGTATGTATCTCAAGTAGTTTAGCTAAAAGAATGGTATCTTTCGCTAAGATTCCCTTTACAAAATTATTTAATAAGCTATGTTGGTTTACCGTTTGACTTATAAGTATTTATTTGTGTAACATCCGTGTATAAAAGTATATACCCTATTTGTAGTATTAAAATGAGAGTTAAATAGATGTATATATCTCTATAAACTTCTGTGTGTACATTATGTGGACACAAATATTATTTATTTATTTAGCTCCAAGTGGCCATGTCTTCGTAAATATATGTATATTTATACACGTATTAACTGAAAATAATTGTAGACTTATACTTTCATGTGTACATAAAAGTTTACTAGGAAATTTCTGTCCAAAAAGGATTTCAAATTTGTGAAATACCAATAATAATATCAATACGTGTGGGGCTGGATTCATAACCAGTAATGTTTAGTTGAAATAAAATCTATAAATTCAAAGTAACTTCTTCATGCTATAGAAGGAGTCAAAAACGATAACAATCCAGTGGAATGTAAGTTGCTCACACGTGTATATACATATATACGTTACGAATGATACTACCATTGATGATATAAATCTTCCATAGACGAATACTTATTGAATAGAAAAGCTGAAAACTTGTTAGAATATATTTTTTTTATTATCTTTTTAGAAAAAAGTGGTAAAATACTAATATAAAATGTAGATTTGTTTAAAAAATCCGACAGTAAATACTCATACTCATGACAAGTAATTAAATCTCAGAGTTTACTAAATAATAATTTATAATCATTCCTCTATGGTTACTAGTTTAATATTTTACAACAATTTTATAACCATTAAAAAATTGACGGAAAGGCTTATTTAATAAATAAATAAATAAAGAATCATTAATTTTGACTTTCTAAAATATCTCATTATATAAGAGAGCAGAGGTTGAAACAACCTTCTATAAACATACTTAATGGCTTACATCATATTCAATTATACTCAAATCATTAAAATAGTTAATATTTTAATTATTAAATTTATTTTAATGATTAAATAATTAAATGGATGGTCCGGACTGTAGAAGCTCCGATAGTACATAAGCACCAAGGGAAAAAAAAAACAGTATGTGGGCACGTTTGGCAAATTAAACTCGTCATATTATAGAATATTATATTCCCAAAACATTATGCCATTAATATAAAATTATGCATATGGAATAAGTTACCACAGTGTCAAAGCTGAACATATCCATTTACTATGTAAAGAATCCCTATATTATCGCATGT
The DNA here is from genome assembly GCA_024138025.1 of Combretum micranthum. NCBI lineage: Eukaryota > Viridiplantae > Streptophyta > Magnoliopsida > Myrtales > Combretaceae > Combretum > Combretum micranthum. The sequence goes on from JAMXBD010000643.1 coordinate 415,697, forward strand.
CAAAATTGTTATAACAACTTTTTATAATTATATATATATATATATATATATCTTTTGCTACTAATTTATTAGAAAAATAAATATATTAACATCATAAAGTATTGTAAAGATGTTTGTCTTACGGACCAAATACCACCAAATATCTACAGTAACTTTGGACACCAACAGTTTATACGAAGAGAATCCAAGGATTTCAAAATCTAATTTTGGTAAGTTTGAAATGAATAAACATATATCCTTGCATTGCATGTCCCAAAAAGCCATTCTCTGTTATAATCGTTGCCATGTATAATTGCTCCTAGACAGTCTCTTTCCTTATTGCAGAAGCCCTGTTTCATGCTTTAGGTATGGTATGTATGTCTCTCTCTCTCTCTCTCTCTCTTTCTATATATATATAAAGCTGTCTGAGCAATTGAAAAGTGCAGGTTGTCGATTCAACTGGGATTGCTACAGAGAATTAATTGCATGAGGTTTTGGTCATTGAAAGTCTTCCGCAAAAAAAGCAGGTTGTCGATTGAACAGGGATTGCTACGGGGAATTAATTTCCTGTTCGTTCGTTCGTTCGTTTTTTTTTTCCTGATTGTATCAAAATTTTTATAAAGAATTAAAGAAACATAAAAAAAATCGATAATCTTATTAAAATATTAAAAAGATTAAATATAGATAAAATATAAATGTAAATCGAATATACTTATATATATCATTTTAAAAAAGATACCGATACAAATCATATGACATTATATGGCGTCTTTTGTCAAAAGATTATTAAATTACAATCTACCAAATTCTATCATTTTGTGGAAGAACTTTTATGCTATTAGCCAAGCAATTATCAAAGTTGTGTTAAAAGCATCCACGTTCGAGGTTTTTGGCACGAGGTATTTAGGTAAAGAATCTCACTTTGAGGTCCTTATAAATATGAAGAGTTTTTTTTAATTTTTTAGGATCCTCTGTGAATGATAAAAAAAAGTGAGTTCCTTCGGAATATTTTATTAAAATTTTGTAAATATAATACATTTTGTAAAAGTGAATGAGATCCATAAAAGTATAAAAAAAAAGTGAAAAAACTTATGTGAAGAACTTTACAAATATTGGTGGGATTCTTCGGCTGAAATGTTTCTTTAAATGCTGATGTGACACTTTAAGGATCTTCTAAATGACCCGATGAATGTAGATGCTTTAAGGAACATGTTTTCTTTTTATTCTCAGCGTGATCATTGGCCAATGTGTTGTTGTTTTGCACTTCTCCTCAGCATGTATGAAATTTTTGAATGATGAATGTGTTGGGACTTACCCAAAAAACAAAAGAAAAAAATATATACTTTTTTAGTTTTGTTTATAAATTATCTATCACTGTATTATACAATCCGGATTTGCTAAAAAATCGACCTAACATGCTCTTCAACAATTGTGAAAAGCATATATTATGTAATAAATGAATCATTACATATATATATACACACACACACACTTTTTTTTAAGCCAAAGAAGGAATCATGAGATTACATATTTTTGGCAATATATATATACATACACACATATATGCACATATTATAATATGGATTGCTTTTAGAGTTTTTTTTTATCACTACATATAAGAATAACATAATTAATAAATGATTTCAGATTTCCAAAAACGTAAGAATGTAGAATAAAAAATTTATTATTTTATAAAAAAAATTATAAGCATAAGTTGTTTTTATAAAATATAACAAAAAGTTTCATTATTCAATATTGGCTACAGTAATACTTGGTTCGATCCCTTAACCCTTAATCCCTTAACATGTTCTAGCTAACTTCGGCCTAGTTTGACAACATTCGTAAAATCACATTTTTGTACTCAATTTAATTACAAAAAAAAGTACTTTATATTTAGGAACAAATATATTTTCTGACAAAAAAAAGGAAACTAAAACCTAAACCAAAATTAAATTTAAAAAAATTAAAAAACGACTTGTATGTTTAATCTAAGAAACTCCAGAGCAAAATCAAAATAGAGTAGGGAAAAAAAAGAAAAAAAAACTATCGAAATCCATATACTAAAATGTCTTTTTGGCAGCCGGTAGCCATTGATTAATATTGTACAATTTCGATCTCTTATGTAGAATCACCTAAAATAGATGGTGACCAGAGAATCCTCAAAGATGGCAAATGGATATATGGCATTTTAAAATCATTAACAACTCTGGAACACTCAATACCACATTAATACAACAAATATTAAAAAGATAAAGTAACTTTATCTTCAGGAAAATCTACTAATTGATTAGTATCACTTATTAGACGAATAAATAATTACTAATCAGATATATATTTATATCTGTATAAGTAAATCCTATTGGTTGTCTAAGTATCCTAAGAACAATTTTTATTTTTTTTACTATATCCGTATTAACTTTTCTAAGTTATTATTTATCAATAAATAATAATTTTAAAATATTTTATTTTTATTGGGTAATTATAGAGTTTGTATTTAATAATTCAAGATTTTACTATCATCATTATTATTATTTTTATATTGTTTGTTAGTTTTCTTTATCTCATTTTATATCATTATCCGTTATTTATGGAAATCATATAATTCTTAATTATAACTTATTTATATTTTCCATTCTTATATATTTACTTATATATAATAATTATCATAGTCTAATCTTTTGTTTAATATAACAAAAGTGTTTTCTATTTAAAGGTTATTAGAGTTTAGCACATAACAACTATTTAAACATACTAATCTTATAGTATTTATATTTGTTTATTAGTTTTTATCTTTTGTTCTTTCTTTCTCTTTATATATATATATATATATATATATTGCACTGTTTTGGACAAAGCAAATTTTGTCTAGGGAAAATTTTGCACATATGCCGGCATCCAACGCCGCTGGCATTGAACTCAAGACTACCTGTGTTCGTGTAATTTTTATGTGATATTGTTTTAGTGTAAGTTGGCTTAGAAGGCCACCAATTTTACACATACACCACCAGTGTAAGCATTATACACCACCGACGTTTGGTCATTTTTGCGAGAAACAAAAATTACGTAGCTTCTTCTAGTGTATACTGATTTGAAGGCCGCCGGCCTATTCTTGTAAGCTGCAGACCTTGGTGGTTTATGCCGCCGGCGTAGGACCGGTGTAGGCACTATTCAAAATCTTCTTCCTTTTTTCCTAGTTCGAACTTTATTTTTATCATATTATATATATATAGATTATACTTAGTGTTTTAACTATTTTGAGTGTTTCGCTATAATTATCAGCTACTGTACATGATATATATAGACCTACAACATCTAAGAATCACTATACACATCATTTTCCATAATTTCTATGCATACAATAACTATAGCTAGGGTATGAAGTAAATTTTATCTTGTTTGAACCGTTGTGGTGGTGCTATATTCCTTCACTTGGTCTAATCCGATCCTAAGATTAGCAAAAACATTAGATTAGCTAATGTTTTATGTGTATACTAACTAAAAATGAATTTTTCCTTACCTTGAACTTTATATCCTTAAGCTTGTTGTTTGTGTTTGTTTATTCAAATGAAGCTAAGTTTGTGTGTTTATTGTTGTTGTGGTTTTGGTTATTTTGTGCATGAAAAATATGGATGTTGAAAGTGTAGGTTTAATTGTTTTGTTGTTTTGTTCATTAATGTAGTGTATATATAGAGAAACGGTAGGCAACAACTCATCCATTTTTGGCCAAAAGAGAGGAGAAGTTCCACCGAAAATTAGCTTGTCTTCATATGATATCTATTTGCATTAATTGTTGAAGCTTATTTGGATGGCTTTCATCATTTATTCTTAGTCAACTTGACTTGTTCATTAACGTGGTGTATATATAGAGAAAAGGTAGGCAACAACTCATCCATTTTTGGCTAAAAGAGAGGAGAAGTTCCATTGAAAATTAGCTTGTCTTTATATGATATCTATTTGCATTAATTGTTGAAGCTTATTTGGATGGCTTTCATTATTTATTCTTAGTCAACTTGACTTGTTTGCTGCAAATTTGGGCAATTTCTTCATAGATTTCGATTGTAGTGAATTGACGAAATCTTAATCATGTATCAAGTAGATTTTCCATTAAATTACACTATAATTAATATATAATATTAATTAATTATCTTAATTTTGCGATACTTTATCAAGCTAAATGGGTATAAATATGCCAATTATTTAGGAGTTATGTCTCTAAAATTTTATATAAATCTTCTATAAATTTTCTAGATTAACTTTGAGTTCAAACTTGAGTTTTAAAGTTTACGTGATTAATTTTTTTTAGGGTTTTATTTTACGCGATTAGGGTTTTCTAAGCTTAATAAGCAAATTTTGGTTTCAGTCTCTTAGAGCTTCAGGATTCTTTAACTAGAACAATGGTATGATCCAGATATTTAATTGAAATCTAGATTATTAGTTATGGATCTGTTTTGTTCTTATTGTGTATTTATAGCTTTGACGGTTTATCCTTAAATTATTATTTTCTAACTATAAACTTTATTGATTATTTTCTTTCTAATGCACTTGAAATCTTATTCCAGTTATTTCTATATTTTGAGTTTTTGATACCAGCTACGAAATCTTATGTTTGGTATCTATTACCATCTAAAGGATTTTATTTTAGGGTTTGAAAGTATATATAGGTTCACTACTATTGTAGTTTTATTCTATGATCTTTATTGAGTCCTACATTGACCTTCTATTTTCTATATTTGTATTTCTATTTATTTTTAATAGTATGAAAATTCTCAGGGTTTACACCTTTAGCTCACTGTGAAGCTAAATGGGTGGATAAAACTAAAAAAAAAAAAAACACAACATAACATAAATACATATAAACATAAAAACATATATAAACAAAACAATTATGTATGCATGCCATATTAATGCATATGATATGCACTGGTACTAATATCCTAAGCCAGCCTAACTTTCATCCAATTAGTTAACATTTCCGACACTTGGATAAGAAATCCAAGAACCTAGGGCTATAAGGAGTAGCTGAAGAGTAGGACTCCCTATAGGCCCATCATAGCTAATTATAAGGGTAGCCAAAAATTGATTTGCCAATGTAAACCCATCCTAACTTATTACAATAGTAGACAAAACTTGATTTGTCAATGCAAATTTGAATATCAAAAACCCAACCTAGCATAGTAACAGTTCTAAAAAACATCACTTGTAGGTCCTCTTTCATACCATGCCATGAATGCTTTAATAATAAAAGATGTGCAAATTTCATATCACCGAAGTATTATAATATCAAAATCATTCTTACATAAAATTTTCACTATTATCACTTTGACCTATATATAAGATTACACTTAAATAAAATCCTCTAAGATCAGTTCTTTATAAAAGAATTTCTTAAGTCACTAATCACAAGTACAACACAACCAACAAAGAAATTACTCATGATTATTTAAGCGGCAAAATCACACACAACTTAGATAATGAAATTAGTAGACAAAAGTCAATTATAATAAAAACACAAAACCCATTGACTTACGAATTAGTGGTAATATATTTCTATTTCATAGAGTTTGTATGTCTCTCAAATATTTCAGCTAAAAGAATGATATCTTTCGTTAAGATTCCCTTTACAAAATTATTTATAAGCTACGCCAGTCCACCGTTTGCCTTGTAAGTATTTATCTGTGTAACATCACGTGTGCAAAAGTATATACCCTATTTGTTGTGTCACAATGAGAGTTATATATGTTTATATATCACGTGGGCACATATATTATTTATTTATTTAGCTTTAAGTGTCCATGTCTTCATGAATATACGTATATTTATACACGTGTTAATGAAAATAATGTGCAGATTAATACTTTGATGTGTACATAAAAGTTTACTAGGAAATTTCTGTCCAAAAAGGATTTTAGGTTTGTGAAATAACAATAATAATATCAATATGCCTGGGACTGGGTTCATAACCATAATGTTTAGCTGAAATAAAATCTATAAATTCAAAGTAACTTCTTCATGTAATAGTAGGAGTTAAAAACGCGATAACAATCCAGTGGAATGTAAGTTGCTCACACGTGTATATACATAGACACACATTACGAATGATACCGCCATTGATGATATGTATCTTCCATAGACGAATACTGATTGAATAGAAAAGCTGAAAACTTGTTAGAATATATTTTATTATTATTTTTTTTTTAAAAAAGTGGTAAAATACTAATATAAAATGTAGATTTGTTTGAAAAACCCGACAGTAAGTACTCATACTCATGACAAGTAATTTATTCTCAAAGTTTACTAAATAAACAATTAAAATCATACATTTATGGTTACTAGTTTAGTATTTTACAACAATTTTATAACTATTAGAAAGTTGACGGAAAGCTTTATTTAATAAATAAATAAAGGAAGAATCATTAATTTTGACTTTCCAAAACTTCTCTTTATAAAATAGAATGGAGGTTGAAAGAACCTTATGTAAACAGTACGTGAGCACTTCGGGGGAAAAAAAAAAAGAGGTACATGTGAGCTCGCTTGGTAAATTAAACGCCTCATATTATGGAATATTATATTCCCAAAACATTATGTGATTAATGCAAAATTATGTATATGGATTAAGTTACCACAGTGTCAAAGCTGAACATATACATTTACTAATTTATTAGAAAAATAGATATATTAACATCATAAAGTATTATTTAGCCCTTGTAAATATGTGTGTGTGTGTATATATATATTTCCCTCTTACGGACCAAATACCACCAAATATCTGCAAGTAACTTTCGACAACAACAGTTTACACAAAGAGAATCCAAGGAGCTCAAATCTAATTTTGTTAAGTTTGAAATGAATAAACAAATATGCCAAATAAAAACAGAGTCTGTAATCTGTCTGCTAATAAAAACGAATAGAAAGGAAATTAATTCTAACCTACCTTTTTTGCGAAATACTTCCAATAACCGAAACCTCACGCAGTCAGTTCTGTGCAGCAATCCCAGCTGAATCGACAGCTGGCCTTTATAATTTAAGCATGAAACATGACAACAATCCCATTTGCTCAGCCAGCTTTTGAACTCATATAAAAACAAAGTCTTTAATCTGCCTGCCAATAAAAACAATCAGACAACAAATTAATTCTAACCGGCCTTTTTTGCGAAATACAAACCTCACGCAATTAGTTCTGTGCAGCGATCCCATTTGCAGCGATCCCATTTGCTCAGCCAGCTTTTGAACTCATATAAAAACAGTCTTAAATCTGTCTGCCAACAAAAACAATCAGAAAGCAAATTAATTATAACCGGCCTTTTTTGCGAAATACAAACCTCACGCAATTAGTTCTATGCAGCGATCCTATTTGCAGCGATCCCAACTGAATCGACAGCTGGCCTTTATAATTAAAGCATGAAACATGACAACAATCCCATTTGCTCAGCCAGCTTTTGAACTCATATAAAAACAGAGTCTTTAATCTGTCTGCCAACAAAAACAATCAGACAGCAAATTAATTCTAACCGGCCTTTTTTGCGAAATACAAACCTCACGCAATCAGTTCTATCCATCGATCCCATTTACAGCGATCCCATTTTCTCAGCCAGCTTTTGAACTCATATAAAAACAGTCTTTAATCTATCTGCCAACAAAAACAATTAGAAAGCAAATGAATTCTAACCGACCTGTTTTGCGAAATACAAACCTCACGCAATCAGTTCTGTGCAGCGATCCCATTTGCAGCGATCCGAGCTGAATCGACAGCTGGCCTTTATAATTAAAGCATGAAACATGACAGCAATCCCATTTGCCAGCAAGCTTTTGAACTCATATAAAAACAGAGTCTTTAATCTGTCTGCCAACAAAAACAATCAGACAGCAAATTAATTATAACCGTCTTTTTGCGAAATACAAACCTCACGCAATCAATTCTGTGCAGCGATCCCATTTGCAAAGCATGCTTTTGAACTCATATAAAAACAGTCTTTAATCTTTCTGCCAACAAAAATAATTAGAAAGCAAATTAATTCTAACCGGCCTTTTTTGTCAAATACAAATCTCATGCAATCAGCTCTATGCAGCGATCCCAGCTGAATCAACAACTGGCCTTTATAATTAAAGCATGAAACATGACAGCAATTCCATTTGCTCAGCCAACTTTTGAACTCAGATAAAAACAGAGTCTTTAATCTGCCTGTCAACAAAAACAATTAGACAGCAAATTAATTATAACCGGTCTTTTTTGCGAAATACAAACCTCACACAATCAGTTCTGTGCAGCGATCCCATTTGCTCAGTTAGCTTTTAAACTCATATAAAAACAGTCTTTAATCTGTCTGCCAATAAAAACAATTAGAAAGCAAATTAATTATAACCGGCCTTTTTTGGGAAATACAAACCTCACGCAATCAGTTTTGTGCAGCGATCCCAGCTGAATCGACAACTGGCCTTTATAATTAAAGCATGAAACATGACAGCAATCCCATTTGCTCAGCCAACTTTTGGACTCATATAAAAATAGAGTCTTTAATCTGTCTGCCAACAAAAACAATCAGACAGCAAATTAATTCTAACCGGCCTTTTTTGCGAAATACAAACCTCACGCAATGAGTTCTGTGCAGTGATCCCATTTGCAGCGATCCCAACTAAATCGACAGCTGGCCTTTATAATCAAAGTTTTTGTTGGCAGACAGATTAAAGACTGTTAAAATTTTTTTAATAAATCATTTATAAAAATTAAATACAAATAAAATGAATCATTTTATATATACACACACACACTTCTTTGAGATATAGAGAGAATAGAATTACTTTTCACTTCTCTGTTTTCTCTGGTTCTCCGTTTTCTCTGTTTGCTTTCATCTTCTCAAGTTACGAATTCTTCCATTGAATCACGATCGTCAAATTCTTTATTGATCCATTATAGTGAGCTTGTAAGGCCGATTGTGTGCTGTGTGGAGCGGCAACTTGTTGCACAAAGTAAACCGACCCCACTCGTTGAGAAAACAACCACAACAATAGCTATGGCAGAGGACGAAATTCATCAAATTGATCAACAAACGGCAATAGATATTTTGATAGCAGAAAAGGTAAAAATGAAAAAAATTTGTAATGTCGAAAAAGAAGAACTAGAGAGTAGGATTATGCTTCAAGAAGAATACGTAAATATTTTGAAAGGTAATTTGGAAGAAGAAAAGGATTGGCGGGAAAAGCAAGAAAAAATGCGAGAGGATTTGATGGAACATATGCAGAATGAAATCGGACAAATGGAAGAGGCACGCCAAAAAGAAAGAAGCCAGTGGGAAACATTAGAGGCACAACTTAATGAAAGGATTAGGGAACTCCAAGAACTACATCATCAGCCTGTGGATCACCCACAAATAGTGAGTTCTTTCTACTCACAAAGAAAGGGGGTAATATCAAACTATCTAGGTTGGATTTTCATTGCTCTTATGGCATGTCTATCTTATTTGATTTACAAGGACTATAGCCACGCTAAAGGAAACCCATTGCATGACTCCATATTTATCCCATTTTCTGTTCTAGTTGTGTTGTGGGGTGTAGTTTTTCTCATAATACGATTTACGCAAACTATACTACACCATGTAAGGAATTTGAATTTTTTTTTTTAAAATTATCCATTGCCTTAGTGAACCTAATTTTATTATATTATAATACATGGGGGCCTACATTTACCTCTACAAGTTATAGTAAATTTGGTCCATGGATACTTTTAGTTACTTTTATTGCTTCAGCTTCAGGATCTCGTGCTCTTCGTAACCAATCATTTGGGATCACTGAGGTGGTATTAGGAGTAGTAGTTAGTACCGCTTTCGCGATTATTAAGGAGAACAGAACTTTAGTAGGAATAATAATTTTAGTAATTTGCTTTGTGTGTGCAGTTTTTTTATAGAGTACTAGTAATTTTAGAGGAGGAGGATCTGAAGAAAAAGAAAAATGAGGGTGGCCAAGGTGCTAACGCGGTGTAGTAATTTTTTTTTTCCCCTTTATGTAATGATGTATTGTAACTTTTTATATGATGTAATAAAAAAATTTCTGGATTTCCTTAGTATTTATTTTTCTATGGTTTTCTTTATCGTCCCTGTTATAAGTTGATTCCATATACTAAAACCCCCCACCCCCTCCAAAAAAAAAAAAAGAAGTGATCATTTCAAAACTGCAAAAAAATTATTGTTTTATAATTGCATTAAGCTATGCCTCTTTGGTAAGAAACGTCCGCGGTTAACAGTGGTTTTATAATCGCGTTAAGAAAACTAGAAAATTTTGTTTGATATGTTATATTTGTAAGATGTATCGCCATCTTATTCGCGTCTATGATAAAATTAAACAGCATTCCACTATCAATTACACTGTAATAAAAGTTAGAATGTATATAGCAACAGCAGTAAGGAAAATATTACACGTGCAATGTATTTTAATGAATATTTAGCAAATATACAACCAGAACAGTAATTTAAAACCATGAGTATGTAAGTTTAATTTAATAAAAAAATGAACAGATATACTGTAATATAATTATAAGCGATAAAGAAACAATGACTAGGATATTATGTAAACAATATTAACGTTATGAGTTGTTAAGAATGTTATACTATGGAAATTGTACTGTTAGATATCACTTACTGAAAGATAAAAATTCACCATGAAATATCCTCTTAAAATCAGTTATATATATATATATATACGGATTAACTTTAGCTTTCGTGTCCTAATACTTTAGATCATAAGAAAAATCATTATAAAGAAGAATCCATGTATCATTTTATTCGTAGAATGATTATAAAAAGAACCTATATTCGTAAATCATGCATTGTTCCTCTGTTTCTATATAATCCACAAAAGATGTACATTGCATCAATGATCAAAAGATATATATTATAATAATCAACAGATTAATCATATTTATAAAAATTTGATACAATTGTAAATTTTTTTGGTAAATAAAAGAGTTCCATTTCTTCAAAAACCAAATAGATCAACAAAAATGTAACGTTCTAACCTAAAGGTGTTATCAGCCCGCTACATATCCTCATCAAAGATAAACATGCTAAGGCTATAAATCACTGTAATCCACCAATTATATATTTCACATATTACCAGTTGCTCACAATAAGGTTACTTTAAAAACTTTAACACTATAAAGAAATAAAACTTCCTTAATTCAACTACATCATGAACTAAAAATAAAAACTTTAACCTAACTTTAACATAATAAGAAAATTCCTAAAATACTAGAAGTCTCAAAGAAAACTAATTAAAATATAATATCTTCTTCTTCAATCCAATGTCTCTAATCCAACCACTCTAATTATCGACAGGATGGTCAAATCCGCTATTGCTCCTCCCATAGTCCATGAACACATCATAACCCATCAGATCATACACAATAGAATCTTCACCTATACCTGAAAAGGAATTAAGGATTGAGTGCAAATGCCTAGTACGCAAAACCGCAACCACATGCATATGAACAAACATCAAGCAATATCACATATGACTTAATATCTAATACAACAATAATAAATTATTATCTTTAATTTAGTCAAGCAACCAACACAGTCCAGAACTATTTTACACTAGTCGCAAACCTAGAGTATCTTATGACTCCTTAAAAACATATAATATAGAAAATAGGTAATTACATACTTATATGGCATTGGGAATCTCCCACATACCCGAGGTGCCTTACTCGCACTACTCCTAAACTAGCGAAATCATCTCCAGGTGCAACTCCACTTGGGACAATGCCACACAAGGATCATTAGGTTGCTAGCATTAGTATCACACTCTGCATGGTCTTTAATAACCGCAGCCAATCACAAGCAACACTCAATTTAATTAAAGTCCAATAGAATTAGGTCAAGTTTGACTAATCTAATCCTATAAGCATAATCGACAAACATGGTATGGTTGTACCTGGTCAGCTCTTTCGCAAAACCTTAGTATCAATATAATCAGATTATATAAACAAAACCACCTTATCACAATCACATACGTAATCGAATCTCAAAATAAACCACACCTTAATCTATAAGACTAAGATCTAGGTTTGTACACCTACCTCCTAAATTGATATGTTAACTGCAAACTCCAATAAATAAGAACTTCTCCAAAGATCACTAAAACCCTAGAATTCCTTTCATAGCACAACATAAACCACAAATCAGAAAAGAGTACTTCGATGATAAAAAGTTAAGACAAACTTGTACCTTACCTAGGTTGAGATTCCAATTTCTCGATCACCAAGAAATCACAACTTCAGCAACACCCAGGGTTCTTGTCTCCAATCACTTGATTTCCTCACAAAGCCAATTGAAACAACAATTAGAATTCAAGATCTAACCAAAGCTTAACCCAAAAGAGTCTAAAGAAGAAGTTCTTACCTAGAATTGCCTTAGGAAGAGTTATGAGGAAGGAACTAAAGACCTAGGGTTGTCTATAAAGGAATTAGGAAACCCTAACACCAAGAAAGATGTTTTAATTCACGTAAAATATCGACTGGAACCAAGCTAGCGGCTCAGAGGTGGCTTTGAATCAAAACAAGGAACATAACCTCATAGGCCGACCATACGTCGGCGGCCTTCAATTTCAATGCTGGTGGCCTTCATCTGTAAGCCAGCAGTCTTGGACCTGCTTTCACCCATACACTGCAATCTTTCACAATTTTGTTTGCAAATCATCCGAAGCTTCAAAGCTGATATAAAGCCAGCAGCCTTGTATTCAAAGTTGGTGGCCTATCGTCAGTCTAAGTCCTCCTCTTCTTATTCTTCGCGAACAACTTCTTCGGGCTCAAATTCAACTGTTACAAGACAAAAATACCCTCTTAAACTATAATATATTACAATACTATCCCTCAATATAATTTATTTATTTATATATTACAAAAAGCAAACAAAGAATAAGGTAAGACAAAAGAAAACATCATCCGACCAAAGGAACTATAAAAAAATTGTAAAATATCAGTTATGGCTTCGAAGGAGGTGTTGTTTCGTCAAGCTTTTAATGCACAGTAAGTTGAGGTGATACAGAGGATGTGTTGTTTTGTAAAGCTGAAATTAATGTATTAAACAGACAACGCATCACCTAGTAATTAAAGACGGACTAAGGTCTAAGGAGAGGAGCTGCAAGAATTTGTGTGCCTAATAAAGTAAGGAGCAGCCAATCATTCAATGGTTGATGGTGGAGACACTTCTCAAACCAGGACCCAATCCATACCAGCCACAGCAGGTCTATCTATTAAAAAATAGATAAATAAATAATAATTACAAAATTAATATAACACAATAAAAGAAGATGAGCTAGAACTCGTTTTGATCTATCCTGAGACCCAACAGGTTCACTAATTGATCCATCCTCCTCCACGGGCTAGTTAGGGGTCCTTATAATTTGGACTTGGATCTAAACCGCTCACGGAGATGTCTGGATGGTAGACATCATGTAGTATATCTAGTCTCTTAAGAACTTATTAGCATGGTAATAAACTATAATAAATTTAGGTAAAGTGCCAGTATGATCTCCTTTGAAATATATGCCTCACTGTACTAACTTTTTATTCTTTTAGCACAACATTATTTTATTAGTTGACAGTTAAAAATTGCGTACCATTTATCTCGAAGTATCAAGTACGCTTGGGAGTTCGTTAGGTAAAGGATGAATTTTCCTGAATTTTAGTCAGTTGATTAATCACAGCAAAGATTTATATAAACGGATATTAAGTGATAACAACAGAATTCAATGAGTCAAATGTCAACTACACTACAATAAAAGTGGAAGGAAAAAAAAGAAAAAAACTAAATGAGATGTCATAGACATATCAATTAGGTGATAAAACAAACATATACAGAAGAACATGTGCTTGTTAATGGTTTTTTACTTACATTTTGATGAGTACCACAAAAAAATCCATATATAGACATAGATATTAAGTGATAATGATAATAATAAAAAAAGATTGAAAAAAAAAAGGGATTCATAAACCAAAGTGTGACCCACCGTCGGAGTAATGCACGAAGTTGATTAGATAAAGGAAGGATTTCCATATTTTTAAGAGATAGTGCCACAAGTGGTATCTAGACTATCACAAAATATGCAATTATATATGTATTTCAAATTTTGAAATTAATCAATTTACTATTTAAAATTTGAAATTAATTAATTTAATAATTAAAATTTTTTTAAATTGATTAATTTAATACCTAAAAGGATTTAACGGAAGTACTTTTGGCATGAACAAAAAGTTTTTTTAGGTACTAAATTAATCAATTTTAATGTTTAGATACCTAATTGCATATTTTGTTAAAATTAAGGTATTATTTGTGACACTAATCCTAATTTTAATTAGTTAATTAAATACTTGGTCTTTTCTAGAAACTTGATGGGTCAACTACACTAAAATGAAAATGAGAAAAAAAAAATGTCATAGACATAGGTGATAATTGGAGCTTAAATAGCATAATAGAAAACATATATGTAATGTCCTAAAATTAAGGTTATTTTCAACTCACCATATGTCTATAACAAGTATAGACATGCTAAGACTCAAAATCTGCTAAACACCACAATAAGATTATTGTTAATCTCCTAACACACATATATAAGGTTAACTTCAAATTTACAATTACATAAAATTGTCATATCCTGAAGGGTATCCTAAGCGTGATAGTCCACCGTATGCAGTACTGAAATCTAGGAATGATGCCTTTATCATTCAAAGACTTCATATATAGTGTACAAAGCATACTCACAATTAGAGGAGCCATGGGAATTGACAATACCTAAATAAAAGAATGAAGAATAATAATAATAATAATAATAAAATAATAATAATAATAATAATAATAATAAAAGTAATCATGGAGATAAATAAAGGGTCTATAACCCACAAAACATAAGAGGTCTAAATAAAACGCAATGATAGTCTAAACTGTCCAATAATACATATAGATAAACTAGGCCACTCAAAAGAAAGAAATAACTCTTAGCCCTAATCTCACTCATCCCATCTATCCCACGTGCTAACCTATGGCATCCCACATCCAGGCTTGGTCCAAAGATAACCCTACAACAATAATTCACTGTAGCGGGTTAAGCTACAAGTAGCTTAGTGAGCAATTTCCTCATATAAAACCTTTCAAGTATGTTTTCAAGCAAATTAATTAGCACACATATGCAGTGCAAAACAATCATACGACTCAAATACATTTAGTCGTCTAGAAACTGCACATAGTACGAACTTGTGCTCTCTGTTACTTAGGTTGGGAAATAATCTCCATTTCATCAGCTCAAGGAACCAACCACCATGGGTCCTAGTAGTAACTAATCCAATTTACTTGTTTATAAATAACAGTTCATATATATTATATATATATTAAATGGTGATATATATTATATTTTTGAGGTTATGGTTATAATTTCCTAAGTGATGGCATGCTAACAAGGCTCTAATCAAAAGGTTGCATTTCTCGATGCAAAGTAGTTCTCAAAGTTCAGAGCAAGGATCGTAGTTGCACAACTCCAATTAGCCACACCCGGTGCACTGGATGATATTGATGACCTTTTTATGCAAGTCGTGTAATGCATGAACCATTTATTTGTTTTAACTTAATCATAATTAATATTCATTTAAAGTGATCAATCAATCGTAGACATTTGCAATACACTTACTCTATTGATACAACATATAGATTTAATTATTGTATAGTTAAGAAATTTTCTCGCAATCAATACACAACACTATTTCACATGCATAAACCCATTCCCTATACATTTCATTTCATAATAATATATTATTTTATCATAAAACTAATTACAAGTATAACCAAATGTAACACCCATGGGAAAAGTACTGATTGTGCCATGTTGATCATTGACCGTAGTAATCGTCAGGGTAATCAAGGTGCGACTTGAAATCACGTAAATAAAAGGACAATATATTTAATAAGTGTGTGATTTCATTTCACTAGTTACTTTAGTAAATTTTATAGATTTTCGTTACTTTTTGCAGTTTCAATATTACTTTCTTTCTTATTTTTGTTTATAAGTTTGAAATCTGACCCTTTATTTTGTTCATGACAGCTCTTTATCACTTTTGAAGGTGGCTTGTCTTATTCTGTTTCTCATCATGACTAAGGTTGTTCAACCACGATAATGTAGCACACATTGAAGTGGCTTTACTTTGAAACTAATCGTTTGATTGTGGTAGCATCTATTTGGTGAATTGAATACCAATCGAGCTCCTAGTTAGTCCAAGTAGGCTTCTATCGGTGTGGGTGCTTCATCATGGTGGTTTAAATAGCTCGCTGGTCTTCATTCCTTAGTGATACAATCCTAAGAGATCGACGGCCTATTGTGAATGTTTACAAGAGAAAAACTAATTAGCTACTGTTTTAGTTAGTTTGTTGTTGAAAGTGTGTGTGTAGGATGTTGAGATGTCATGTGTAGTAGTGTGTCATGTGTGTAGTATAGATGTATTGTTAGTATGGATGTGTTGTCATGTGTGCTGAGCTATCATGAGCTGGCATTAATTACATGAGCTGGCATTAGTTAGTAGAAGAAATGAAAAGAATATAAAGAGAAGTGAGGTTGTATGTAAGAGGTAGACAGAAAATACATACTTTTCGGAAATACTCTGGAAAAGAACTTGAAGTGCAATACCTATTGGTATACTTCTAGCTCTGTGGTTTTCTTTTGACAACCTTACTCGATAAGAAGTTTGAGTTCCAGATTTGCTAGAACGTATCACTTGGCGTCGTCTGTGGGAAACTCATTTGAGTCATGATTTACATGATGACTCGAATGGAAACTAGGATGGATTCTATGGAGAAGGAGATTAAAGACATTAGAGATGAAATGCGAGGATGTGTTTCGAAATTGCAACAGCAAATCCGTGACACAAGTGTCAAAATCGATATCATTGATGGATCGATTGCTAATATTCAATCGATGCTTCAAGAGATTATTAAGGATCGAAGAGCAGGGGACTCTCGAAGAACTCACTATGGATCGCCTTCAGTGAAACATTTTAACGAACAATTGGAGAGTTCGAAGAAAATGAGCCTATTGGAATACATAAAGATGGAGGAGATATGTTTTCTGAAGAAATATTTGAGGATGAGGATTACAAGAGAAATGCAGCTTTAATTACAATTCCGGAGTTTCATGGATCGGAACCGGTTAATTGGATTACATTAGTTGAACAATATTTCGAAATCCATCAGACTAAGACAGAAAGAAAAGTACCATTGGTTTCTATGTATATGAGAGGCCGCACGGTTTATTGGTTCAAGATGTTGAAGCGACGATTTCCATGTTTGGATTGAGAGGTGTTTAAACAAGAGTTGTTGTTGAGGTATGGAGGACATTCAGCTTTTAATCCTTATGAAAGCTTATCCACACTTCGACAAACGACATCTGTTGCTGTTTACATTGAGTCATTTGAGGCGATGACTTCTCAAGCACCAGAGATGACCGAGATGCAATTGCTTGGATATTTTCTTGGAGGATTACGTGAAGAGATCTTACTTAGGGTAAGGACATTCAAACCTATATCATTAGCTGATGCAATGGAATTATCTTTGATATTGAAAGAGAGTTTGAGCATGGAGTATTTCTTTCACAAGATCGTAGGGATACAAATTCTGGATCTTATTATTTGAATGAGTCAGGCTCTTCTCGCATTAATCCTCATACAACTTATAATGGATCAGTTTCATATATGAAGAATCCAGTAACTACATCTTATGCTACTCGAAATTCTTCTGTGGCTTGGAAGAATATTGGCAATAGTGGAGGGAATGGAGCGTATTCCAGTAACAATGGAGGAAATAGTATGTGGAATGACAAGAAAACGATCGGATCTAAACCTCCAATTGTTTCAGATGGAGGTTCGAGTATCGACAGTTCTGGTTTGTCGCGTATGAGTGGAGGTAGGGTGTCTAAACAACTCTCTTATAATGAATACATTGATAAAAAGAAGAAAGGAATCTGTTTTCATTGCGATCAGCCTTATAGTCCTAGCTATAAATGTCTAATAAAGCACTTAGGGTGATAATCCTAGAGGATGCTGATATTGAAACTGTTGAGGAATTAAATACTGCTGAGAAGGCAGTCGATACGGATTGGTCTCAGTCGGAAAATAATAAGTCAGGTGAATTCATGGCCTTGACTTCATTAGCTTTGAATGGATTTAATGGACCTAAAACTATGAAATTTAGAGGACAAGTGTTGGATCATGATGTTACGATTTTGGTAGATAGTGGAGCAAGTCATAATTTTGTTTCACACAAAATGGTTCAACAATTACAACTCTCTATTACCCCTACCCCTATCTTTGCTGTGGAATTAGGTGATGGACAACACATACAATCTTGTGGTATGTGTGAGGGGCTATTATTGCATATCAATGATATACAAACTGTGGTATCTTGTTATGTTTTGGAGTTAGGGGATATTGACATTATTTTAGGGGTAGCTTGGTTGAGAACTTTGGGAGAAGTTAAAGTGGATTGGAATTTGATGACAATGAAAATTCCATTTGAAGGACGTGAAGTGCTTTTGAGCGGTGATCCTGCGTTGATAAAATCGAGTGCTTCAATGAAATTGCTTCAGCAAATGGCTAAGGAGGCTGATTGTCGAGTAGTGTGGGGGACAGGAATGGCATTAAAGGTCATTGAAACAGAATTGATGGATTCTAGGATTGAGAAGTTACTGACTGAGTATACTGATGTGTTTATATCTAAAAACACACTTCCACCTCCTAGAAAGACAGATCATCGAATTCCCTTGAAACAAGGAGCTGGACCAATCAATGTTCGACCTTATAGATATGCTCAAATTCAAAAAAATGAAATTGAGCGTCTGGTTAAGGAGATGTTGGCAGTAGGGATTATTAAAGATAGCACCTCTCCTTTTTCAAGTCCAGTCATTTTGGTTAAGAAAAAGATGGATCTTGGAGATTTTGTGTGGACTACCGTGCTTTGAATGAGGCAACAGTTCCGGACAAATACCCTATACCAGTGATTGATGAACTTTTGGATGAACTATTTGGTGCAACGATTTTTTCAAAGATAGATTTAAAGGCCGGTTATCATCAAATTCGAGTACATCCTAATGACATTCCTAAGACAGCTTTTCGGACACATCAAGGACATTATGAGTTTTTAGTGATGCCGTTTGGACTCATGAACGCTCCAGCTACTTTTCAATCCACTATGAATGAGCTGTTTCGTCCATATTTGCGGAATTTTGTATTGGTTTTCTTTGACGACATATTGATTTATAGTTCATCTCTGGAACTTCATTTGGATCATTTGAGGATAGTATTGAATTTGCTTCGAATACATCAGTTCACTGCTAACCAGAAGAAGTGTGTTTTTGGTCAATCTTCGTTAGAATACTTGGGTCATATTATTTCTTCTGAGGGGGTTTCTATGGATCCTGCTAAGGTGAAATCAGTGTTGGAATGGCCAATTCCAACTTCTTTAAAGGTTGTTCGGGGATTTCTAGGGCTGTCGGGTTATTATCGGAAATTTATCCTTAACTATGGGAAGTTGGCAAGACCACTTACCAATCTGTTAAAGAAGGATGCTTTTGTGTGGGAAGAGAAAATTTGGCAGCTGATGCATTGTCCAGAAAGTTTGAGGAGATCGAGTTGAAAGGTATTTCGGGTCCTATTTGGACTGATATGGATTCTATTCGAAAAGATGTTCTTAAAGATCCTCTTTTATCTACTAAAGTTCAATTGTTGCGTGAGGGCAAAGATGCAGGAAAAGGATTTCAGTTGATTCAAGATACACTCTATTATCATCATCGGTTAGTTATACCTTCTAATTCCCCTTGGGTTCATTTGTTTTTGCATGAGTTTCATTCGTCTTGTGTTGGAGGGCATGCTGGGTTTGTTAAAACTTATAGACGATTGATCTCACATTTATATTAGATAGGAATGAAAGGGGATGTGGCTAAGTTTGTTAGTGAATGTGCTGTGTGTCAAAGGAATAAAGTTCAAAATCTTTCGCCAGCTGGATTATTAAATCCTTTGCCTATTCCTAATGCTATTTGGGAAGACATTTCTATGGATTTCATTTCCGAGCTTCCGAGATCGAAGAAGTTCAATGTGATTCTTGTGGTTGTCGATAGGTTTTCCAAATATGCCCATTTTTTGTTAATGAAACATCCATATTCAGCTAAGAGTGTGGTTGTAGTTTTTATGCGAGAGGTGGTAAGGCTCCATGGGTTTCCTAGAACTATTGTTAGTGAGAGGGACCCTCTATTTGTTAGTAGCTTTTGGAAGGAATTATTTGACTTACAAGGTACTAAATTACATTTTAGTACAGCTTATCATCCGGAAACGGATGGACAAACGGAAGTTTTGAATAGATGCTTGGAATGTTACTTAAGGTGCTTTGCCTCGGATGTTCCTCATACTTGGGCTACTTGGGTTAGTTGGGCAGAATTTTCTTATAACTCTTCCTTCCATTCATCGGCAGGTATGACTCCTTTTGAGATTGTATACGGTCGGCCTCCTCCTTCTTTCCCAATCTATATTCATAAGGAAGTCATCAACCCAGATTTACGACAAGCTTTACGATTGAGAGATGTTATGTTACAAAAATTGAAGGTTAATTTAGAACGAGCTCAGCTTCGCAATTGCAAAACTGTGAATTTGAAGAGACGGGATGTGGAATTTCAGGTGGGGGATTGGGTGTTCTTGAAGTTACGACTTGCCTTGCAAAACCGTGTGAAGGTTAAATCTACATCAAAGTTAGCTCCAAGGTTTTATGGTCCTTTCCAAATAATGGAGCGAATTGGGCCGGTTGCTTATAAATTGTCTTTACTTGCCCATTATAAAGTACATTCGGTTTTTCATGTTTCTCTTCTTAAGAAGTCCCATGGTACATTTCCAGTTCTGCAAGAATTACCTTCGGATTTAAATCAACAAGAGGATTTAGAAGAGGAATTAGAGGAGGACTCTTATCCAATTCAAGTGTTAGGAAGACGGTTTGATATTAGAGGAAATTTGGAAGTACCACAAGTTCTTATTCAGTGGTCAAATTCTACTGTTGAGGAGGCTACATGGGAAGACAAGGCGGCTATTCAAGCTCAGTTTCCTTTTTTCGTCCTTGAGGACAAGGACCTTGTTCATGAGGGGAGTATTGATACAATCCTAAGAGATCGACGGCCTATTGTGAATGTTTACAAGAGAAAAATTAATTAGCTACTGTTTTAGTTAGTTTGTTGTTGAAAGTGTGTGTGTAGGATGTTGAGCTGTCATGTGTAGTAGTGTGTCATGCGTGTAGTATGAATGTATTGTTAGTATGGATGTGTTGTCATGTGTGCTGAGCTGTAATGAGCTGGCATTAGTTAAGTGAGCTGGCATTAGTTAGTAGAAGAAATAAAAAGAATATAAATAGAAGTGAGGTTGTATGTAAGAGGTAGACAGAAAATACATACTTTTCGGAAATACTCTGGAAAAGAACTTAAAGTGCAATACCTATTGGTATACTTCTAGCTCTGTGGTTTTCTTTTGACAACCTTACTCGATAAGAAGTTTGAGTTCTAGATTTGCTAGAACGTATCACTTAGCTTCTACAACATGGTTTTCATTTCCAACTATGGTGGCTAGGTTCTCTTTTTAGCTTGACTCAAAGTGTTGCAGGTAAGGGATCATTGGTCTGTAATATTAAATGCCCCATCTTAGACTTTTGAAGACTCATTTTCAGTTTCTTTGTAAATCTAGTATTACTTGCATCTCTGATGGTTTTTGTGTTAATTTTATATATATATATACACATATATATAGCACGGGTAGCACCAACAGCTTGACTATGGTTTTATGTTTTTGTGTAATTTGCTATTTAGCTTCGTGATTCCTCTATCGTTGTTTGAAAATTCTACATTTTGTTTCCTTGATAACCATGTCACTAGTTGTCTTAAGTACTTGTTGATTGTTGATGGTTGAGTATGTTTGTTGATTGTTTAAAAATCCATCATTTTTTTAATGATAACATGGATGTTTGTGTGTCTGTTCTTTGGATGAAAATGATTCTAAGGTTGTCATTATTGACTATAATTCCATCAGTTTTCAAATTTTTATGAGAAAATTTTCAATTTCTTGAAAATTCCTATTCTGACTGTCTTAGAAGCACTTTGTATCAGTCAGATGAGAAGTCATTTTTCAATCATCTGGTATGTTTTTTGAACTTTGGAGAGGATAAACCATAGAATCGAGATCGTGCCTTGACCCTCATACATGTTAATGTAATTTAACAGTATGTACTCAATCCTAAAGTGTTCGGTTTGTGTACTTTGTTGGACTTGGCAAAATGAATCTGTTAAATGTATCGTTATTGTGTTTGTGTTGTTATGTTATTTGGTGTGAGGATGCTATTAGGTGTGTCGGGTATCTTGTGTAGTGTGTGATGTCTTGGAGATGACAAGATCTCCAATGGGCGCTCCAATTGCTGCACAAAAGCTACGGTATGATATTGCTATGTTCACTACTTGGAGTTTGTTGTTGTGGCTGTGATGAAGATGGTAGCAGCACTGTTCTTGTGTTGAAGCTGGTAGGGGTACTTGCTACTTCATCAAATGTATGTATTTTTTTTTGGACTTGGGGATGCTCCACTAATTTGCTTTTAGCTGATATAAGTACTGATAGTGTTTCACTAAGTAGTGGATATTGTGGAACAGAGAGATCTGCTCTCATACGTTTCCTAGCATGCTGCTATGTTTTTGGATTTCACCAAGTCTTTTTATGTTATGGAAGCTATTGTTTTATGCTTGGAGTTGATGTTGTGTACAACTCCGATTTGTTCTTGTTGATGTGCTCATTTGAATTGTTAACTTGTATTGAATGACCCTTTAGAAACTTTCATGCCACAATGATATACTCATTCTTCTAACCATGTTGGTTGGTCTTGGTGTCGTAGATCTCAATATATGAGCCATAACCTTATTGTCTTAGCATGATAGGCTAACGGAAATTAGTGGCTAGTGCGAAGTTAATACAAGGTGTTCTTAAGGTCTATAAGAAGCTCCGTTTCATTTTTAGATTCCAATGCCAATCTTGTGTTGCATAGCATGCTGCCTATTCATGTTTCTTCCAAAATCGACTTTCATTTCTATTTAAATTGATTCAACATAAGTCACATGTACTTGCTCTTGTAAGAAATCTACTTTTTTTTTTCCTACAAAGATTAATCATAGCAAATCCTTCAATAGTTTATCATATCATATCTTGACATTATAGAGGTAGTGAATTAATGCCTAATTCTCATCATGATACTTCTAGAATCTATTGAAATTCAAAACATGAAATTGAAGTTTTCTCTTTTAGCTTTCCATGAGATTTTGAATTGCATCAAAAGAAGTTCGGATGAGGGAAATATCCATAATTTACTCAACTTTATCAAATTTGCAAAAATTAAACACTAGCACTGCGCTTGCAGTAACTTCATGATGAATTTTGGCCTTAGAACATTTAGAATCTCTTAAAACCCAAAACATAAAATTCATAGAGCTTTCTCTTATGTTTCCATAGGATTTTGAATCATATTAAAAGGAGCTCAAATAAGGGAAATATCCACAATATACCAAACTCTATCAAATATATAAAAATTAGGTACTCTTACTATCATGCAGCAACTTCATGATGAATCCCATGAAAACTCAAAAAATAAAAGTTTTATATCTCTTCTCCTCTTTATATAGCGTTTTGAATCATCTCAATATGAGACAGTTTCGTAAATCACCTCTAACGGAGCTCGTATGAGAGAGATGTGTGCAATTTGCAAAACTATGTTAGATTTGAACATATCAAAGCACAACTCTATAAATGTAGCAAATTCATGACCAATTATGTATTAACACACTCCAAATTCATCAAAATTCAAAACATGAAAATTTTATTTCTCTTTTTATAGTTCTATAGAATTTTGAAATACCTGAAACAGAGCTCATATAAGGAGATGTACGCAATTTACAAAACTGTATTAGATTTGAACATATCAGAGCATAACTCTATAGATGCAACAGCTTCATGACTGATTCTGTATCAACACATTCTAAATTCATCAAAACTCAAATAATTAAAGTTTTATATCTCTTTATAATCTTTCTATAGAATTTTGAATTGCCTCGAATGGAGCTCATATGAGAGAGATGTGTGCAATTTTCTAAATAGTATTAGAGTTGTCCTACTTAACTCATGTTTGGTGCATTTGATTGACTGACTTAATGTTTCAATTATTTTCTGAGGCTTATTTCGTGTTTTAAACATCCTATTTCCCTTTAAGAAAGCTTTGTTGTGTGCAAAATCTCATGTAGTTTGAATGATGTGTTGAAAATAACTTAAATCCTAGCAGTCGCTTAGTATGTGACTTGTAAGTTGCTGTGTTTATGTTGTTACCTTATTTTATTTGAGACTGCGGTGTAATGTACAAATAAATAATTTATAATGAAGGAAAAAGTGTCATTTATCGAAAAATAAGATGGTTTTATGATCCACCTTAATAAAAATTATTTGTTGATGTATGATAGTTATGTGATTAAACAAGTGAGAATCATCGAAGAAGGACAGGTGAAGGAGGCTGAAAGCCGACCACTTAGGTCACTAGCCTTCAACGGTACACCGCTAGCCTTGGTCCTCTACGCCTCTAGCGTTGGTGCCGGCCATCACGGCCATAGAATTGTCTAAAGAGATTTAAGCCACTAGCTTATGTGTTTAGGATGCCAGTTTATGTGTCTAAGCCACTAGCCTTATACCAGCGTACAGAACGGAATTTGAAAGGATATCCAAGTTTTCTTTATAAGCCTAGCCCTATTCCTTATTCTCAAAACCATTTCTAAGCAGTAGAAAACTCTAAAAATCTCTCTAATTGTGATCTTTGCATCAAGAGAGATCAAGATTCAAGAATTATGTATGATTAATCCTTTTTAATTCTTTAGCAATCTAAAGGATGATTTTTTCCTAAAATTTTCTTTTGGTTTTGAAGGGAGTTAAATTGGAGACATTTTGGAGAAAAAAAACTCTAAGTTCTTGTTGAAGATTTCATGTTCTGCAATCAAGGAGGAACAATTATCAAGAAATAGGTGAGTTAATCCTTTTTAATCCTTTTGGTGATCTAAAGGTGTAATCCTTTCTGAATTTTGCTTGATTGTTATTGAAGGGAGTTCTAGTTTTTTGAGGAGTTTTTAGAGAAACCTTATTCTTTTGGAGATTCTGTGATTTTTACAACTAAAGAAGGAAGGTGTATATTAACTTAGGATATGTTGTTCTTTTCAGTTTAGGTTTTAGATGATGATAGTATTATGTTTACCTTATGAAAACATTTTGGAGTATTTGATTATTATCAAGTGTTTTTGGTGAAGTTAGTGTTTATGTTTATAAAGTGATTTCAGGTACGATTTTATCTTATGTGCTATTGTGTTTGTAGGCTTAGTAATTGTAAACTGACTAATTGCTATCTGGTTTTAAATTTGATGTGCTACTTATCTTTGGTTAGGTCTAGTAGCACGGGTAGACCATTGCTACTGGGATGATGCCCTGATGATCTGAGTGTGGCACTGTCTCGAGTAAAGTTGTATATAGAGATGATTCTAGTAGTCTAGGAGTGGTACGAGTATGGTACGAGGGTTGTGAGGAGTACCCAACACCAATACATATATATTACTATTTTATATACCGATTGTTTTTAGGGAGTCATGAGTTGTTTTGGGTTTAATACTAGATTGCAGATGGTTCTAAACTGTGTTGTTTAGGAGTGGTACAAATACAGTATCAAGGTTGTGGGGAGTACCTAACACCAATATATATATATATTACTATTTTATATACCGATTGTTTTTACAGGGTCATGAGTCGTTTTGGGTTTAATACTAAGCTGCAGATGGTTTTAAACTGTGTTGTTTACCTGGCTAATTAAAGATAATAAATGTGTTTGTTGCATATGATATTATGATGCATGTGGGTTTGTATGTTGATTTCTCATGCATATGTGTTTGTGGTATGACGTACTAGGCATTTATGCTCACTCTTTTCTTTTTTTCAAGAACAGGTGATGATCTAGTAGTTTTGATCTGTCGGGCTATGATATCTTCGTGGACTATGGAGGTTAATAGTTGATATGACTTTCTTTCTTATGTTTAAATATTTTGGTTTGGAGATAGACAAAGTTGAAGATCTTATGAAGTTTATATGTTTTAATGATTTTGGAATTGTTTTATGAGACTTCTCCTTAGAATGTTTCAAGTTTGATTTATGTTAGCTTTGGTTTATGTCAACTAAATGGTTGAGAAGTTTTGTTATGAAGAATTGTTTTTTTAAATAAGTACCCTTTATATGAGAGGTTGATGTTATATGGTTGAGTTGGTGGATTAGAATAATAGCCTTAGCATGTCCATATCTAATGAGGACATGTGGCAGGTTGTAATGCCTTTAGAGTAGGGTGTTACAACTGTCAATCATGCTTTAGTTGCTGCTGTATTTGTTTGAAACTACTGAGTGCTTGACATGTTGGTTCTATGTGTTATTTCTAGTTCAATATCCCTCGATTCAGATTTGAGATAATTTAGTTGTTGGAACTTGATTTAAGTCTGAATATACATGATTCCACCATCGCTATGTCTGGTTTCTCGATAAGGACCCGGGTAGCAGCTCAAGTACTATTGTCATGCTCCATTCCATAGAACTATGAATCCAAAAATTCTGGAGCATATGAACTCCCTTTTATATATAAAGTACAAAATGAATCTAATAGTGTTTCTATCTTAGGCAAAGTTGTTGGGAGAGCTTGATGCATGATAGGACTCTAAGAATGATGGATTTGATACAAGTGGCTCTTCGATAACTTTCGCTTATGTGCTTATCTTCACAAGTCCAAAACACAAGACATGACTAGCACTACAACATTATACAGTTGGTGACTTGATCAACACAACTGCTCTTGATACTCATTCATGAGACTTACATTTGTAGGAAGTGAAATAATAATTGTTGATTTTTTTGAGTTTGCTTGAAATAGTTACCAGTGTTAGCATTGTTGTGTTACATGCATATATTTTCTTGATGACGAGTGAATGTCTCCTAAAAGTCATACTAGATTTTGTATTCCTTTCGTTTGTAAAACTAGTTCACCTTTCATTTTCTTGCAATGCATGTGCTAAGATCATTAAGTGTTGGACCATCATCATACCTTCTTCACCACTTTCAAAGTAGTGATAAACTGTTATCTTTGGCACCACATTGCTTCATGTTTGAAAATGGTCAAGAAGACTAAGAAAAGCAAGTCAAATAGTACTAAGAGGTGAAATATTGACACAAGTAGATGGCCATATGCCAGATGTTTCGTCACCACGAGACGAATAGGTTGATATAACAATTTCAAAAGATTTTTTTAGGTGGACATTTGCAAGCAAGACTTATTTCCACGCCAACCTGTAGATGGTCAATTGCGCTTGATGGGTCAAGAACCCTGCATAGGATATAGGGCACTTATAGATAGCTTTTCCATATTACGATTCAAAAATGAGAGAAAGGAGTTGCCCCTTTCAGAGAGCTAATTTCCCAGTCTCAACCTAGTCATGCAAATATGGGGTTCATGGCTAGAGTACATTGTTGGAAAATATGGAAGCGTCCTTCATCAGGTTGGGTACATGACTTGATATGGATCACCTCTAAGTTAGGTTTCATTCGTGTTACAGAGATTGAAACATGGCAAGTTATCATTTACCATTGGAGCACTCAGACGTACAATTTTATCAGTTCATGGGTGAGGTTACCCCTGCTTTAGAGCATTTATGTATGCTTTTAAGCCTACATGATGTATGATTAATGGATATTACTACTGCCGATATTTTTGAAGAGGATGAAAATTTGATAACCTCATTAGAGTATCGCATGCAAGCTGTTGTGGATAGTCGTAGACAACTTACATTTGCTTCATGGCTCAAATATTTCTTCAAACAAGAGAAAAGTAGCAAAAATGTTAATGGTCCTGGCTACGATAGCAAGTTATGAAGGTAGTTATATTGGTTGGTGAATACTCTTGAGAGTCTTTTACTCATTCCTAACTCAGTCGTAAAAGCGGCAATGGTTTATCATTCTATACAATCCTTTTTACAACTTTAACCTCACTCATTTGTGTTGTTCCATTGTTTTAGGGAGTAGTAGATGGCCTTTTCTCTCCTTATGGCTATCATTATTTGTCTTCCCTAGTGGTCTCAAAAACAACATCAGTCCCCCTTTCTTTTATTTGGTGATTTATATATCACATGGAGAATGCTTCACACTAAGTCTATTCTACTTGGAGTCTTTATATTAAAGACTAGATCTTTATCATAAGGCTTTGGTGCAATCGAAAGTTTGTTATGTAGTAATATGCTATGCAGACTTGACATTCTTGTAGCTGTTCATTGCTGAGTGTTATAGAAAATACTATGATCCCCCACTAAAAAAACTTGATGTTGTTGAACCCTGAGCTTAGGTTTGGGTGAATAGAAGACCGTTGGGATCATTGGTCGATGTTATTAACAATTTTCAAGAATTCATCTTCCATCGTTATACTAAAGAGTTAGTTAGCTATGAACGGTATCCAAACTTAGTAAACTTAGTAGATAGGCATGAAAGTCTTTCTACTGCTGAGGTAGGATTCATCTTTTGGTGTACAACTGGGACTTTCTTGTCACTTCATGACTAATAACTCTTCCAGTAAGTTCATCGATTATGGTGTTGTGGCATATTTACCTCATCAAGTCGCTCGTCAATTTAGGTTTGGTTAGGATGTTCCTCACACCATTAGGATCATTGATGATTTTGATGAGTGCTGCAAGGAACTTCACCCGAAAGATTGTAGATATATTTATCGATCAGAAAAATTTTCTTTCCCTCTAGTAGTCGTTTTGGTGTTATTTCTATTGAGTGGATGACCTATTGGACACATCACTTGGAAGAGTTCAAAAATTATGTTAACTATGAGGTAGAAGACATGTTTCCAGAACCTTCTATCTACAAATTTGAGTTTTATTTCCAACTGTCAAATAAGAAGATTTCCAGTTAGGTTCAAAACCAAAGAACACAATCACCTGCTAAGGTTATCAGGCATATCAATCATTTACGTACTCATGAGGTATTGGCATTGACTCACTATATCATTATTTCCTTGCATACTATTGACATGTCATTAACCATGGTTTCATTTCTTCATTCTTTTTCAAAATAAGTTGAGGACATGCTAAGCCAATATCGCGAACCAAGGTGAGGTTGACAGAAATGTTTCTGGCGATGGAAACACCAGAACTTCTGAAATATTTGCTTCATCGAAATCTTCTTCACCAAATATTAACCTTTATCCTAATCAATATGGTATTGAGAAAGTATTGCAAGTAAAGGGCGATGGTACATCTATTGTAGTAACTGATGATGATGATGATAAGGACATGGCCCATGAAGAGCAAGCTTCTGATGACTTTGGAAGTGAGAGAAGCGATCATGGAGATGAGAGCATACAGGAGGAAGATATTTATGCATATGCAAATGTGTTAGCTACAGAGATTCATGATGAGGGAATTGATGATATCCATTCTAACACTGTCTTTGAACCCTTATTATGCTAGGATACTCTTCTTGCTCTTCCAAGCAATGATATACCAAAGCAAGCTGAAGAAGAAAACCTGCACTTGTGCATGATAACTTCAGGGGAAAGTGTTTCCTTTTATGAGTTTATTGTCCCTTCATTTACTTAGATCATTGAAAAAGTTACATGCATGTGATGGAGAGTTTTGGGTAGGATCAATTTGTTTTAGTTCTAAAGTCACAAATGCCTTGATTGTGATGTTAAGTCGAGCTTGTATGTTGCTAGATAGACCATGGAATTCATTGTCTTTAGTTGATTTAGAGTTGTTAGTGCAAGCTTTCAATAGTGCTCGTGCTTTAGAGTTCAAAGTTAGTAGTTTGGAGAGTGTTGCTAATAAGGCACAGAGAATGTTGCTCCATCAACCACTGATCTAACGATACGATAGGCTCAAAGCTATACTTGAAGCGATATAGTTCGAATTAGAGAAATCTCTTAAGGGTCTTGATACCACTTCTATCGTAGAAAAGATTATTATATTGATTATGATACTTGTTTGAAGACTGTGTTAAGTTCTATAACTTCATGAATCTTGTCTTTGCTTTATTCGATGCTTATCTACGCATGATACTTCCTGTAATGCAATTTTTTGTTAATGTTGTTTCTTTCACTTGGTATCATATCATAGTATGACTAACTTAAGTGCTTTAAAGAATATCAATTTAATGTAGCGGCACTTTATATGTTATGACTTTGTGTGTTTATATTATTATTTCTTTCGCGAGCAAAAACTTCTCTATTTCATGGAAATTGTCAAGAGGGTATTACCCATTACTTAACCATTCCATCGATTATGATGACTAGTATAACATGCTTAGACAAAAATTCGTATGCATGCATCATGCCACATGTTTAGTAAATTTTAACAATTACAAGATGTACATTGTAACATGAATGAATGTCACACACATAGGAGACGAATCTCTTACTAAGTAGTAGCAACATACAAATATAACATTTAACTAAACTGATTGATGAAAGAGTCATGTGAAAGCAAGCTCATTTTATTTAAGTCATCATCATCATTGATCATGCTATTATATATGAAACTTCTTTACATATTTAAAATTTATAGGAGCTGTAATAGCATTAGTCTTTACATTAAGGAGCTTGTAATATCCGCTATCATGGACTTCATGTATAATGAAGGGGCATTCTCATTTTGGTGTGAACTTTGGCATAGGTATACCTCGGCATACGTGCTTAGTTGCACGAAGTACAACATCACCCACTTGAAAGGACTTTTTCCTCACCAAAAGGTCATAGCCTATACCAAGCTTGTGTTAGTAGTTGATCAAGTTGCTTTTGGCCATGTCTTGCCTTTCATCTAAGGCTTCCAAATCTATCATGCGTAAGATGTTTGGTTCAAGCTCAACATTGATAGCTAATCGTGTTGGAGGGATCAAAACCTCTATGAGCACAATTGCTTTGGCGCCATACACTAGTGAGAAAGGTGTTGCTTATGTTAATTGTCGCTTGAAAGTCTTATAAGCCTAAAGTGCTAGAGGTAGCTTATCATGCCATTCTTTATGGTTGTCATGTACCATACAACTGAGCACTTTTAAAAGAGTCTTGTTCTTAGCTTTCGCTTGGCCATTGCCCTTAGGGTAATAAGGGATTGACTTCGCCTGATCAATATTATAGGATTCCAATAATTGGACATGTGAATTAATGAAAGAAGTGCCATTATCTGAAAGGATGTGCTTTGGAATCCTGAAGCTACAGATAATGTTCTCCTTAATGAAGCTTGCAATTGTTGGTCCCATTGCCTTCTTTAAAGGAATGGCTTCCACCCACTTAGTAAAGCATTAGATTTCAGCCAAGATCCGAATATAACCTCTAGACGGTAGGTGAACGAGACCGCTTAGATCAAACATCTAAGTATAAAAAGGCCTTGGGGTTGTTAAACAATGAAGTGTGATCACAGGAGCATGAATTACATCTCTATGTTCTTGGCAAGAAACACACCACTTAACAAAATTGGAACTATCTAATTCCATGGTTGGCCAATAGTACCCATATCAAGTAGTTGATAATATAACTTCCTTGCACCTTGGTGCTCACTGCATTCTCTAGCATGTACCTCAATTATCTATTCTGTTTCATGAAATACAATGCATCTGAGAGGCTTTCCCATAAATAAAACTTTATATAATTCATCTTCATGCGAGTAATGTGCGCCTTCCTTTTTACCAATCTAGCATCCGTACTATTAGTTGGTAGCACATTATTCTTCAAATAGTTAATGTACGGATGACGCCAAGCACTTGCCACAAAATTACATTCTTTCATGTTTGGTAACTTAGAGCACTTGGGACAATATATTTGCACCTAAGATGTCACACCATGAAGGATACCCTAAACGTGGCAATCCATCATATACAATATTAAGACTTAAGAATGATTACTTTAGTCACGCGAAAGTTTTGATATTATATGTAAGGCATACAACATGGTAATAGGAGATGCCATTGGGAATTATGGTTTAAGCAAGTAATAATGAATGTACAAGAATCTAGAAATAAAGTTAACCCATAATAACAATTAATAGTATATTACAAAGTCTTAGGGGCATTTTCCCACTAATCTCCAAGAATAATATAAAAGTTACTAGTCTTTACAAGAATCTTAAATACTTTCGTAAAAAGATTTTAAAGGAAGTCTATTCTAATCTTCGAGTAGATTTCCCTCAAAAGCTCCCAAAAAAAAGACTCACTCGAGTATTCGAAGACCTTAGATAAAGGGACAAATGGTCTTGCGTACACAAAAATCTATAGGAGTATAAGCTTTACGAGCTTAGTAAGAATATTCCTGATTAACATACCCGAAACAAAGATATCAACCAAATTTATTATATAAGCAAGTGAAATGCAACAAACACATGAGCATACAAGACATATGGTTTTTTGGGAATCATATGTTGAATGGATTTACGCCCTTTATTTGGGGTTAGGTATCCTGGCCAATTATAACCAATAATGTTTTTTAACAACAATTTTCATAGTTCTTACTAGCTACTATTCGCCACCAAAAATATGTAGATCTTACTGGCTTTTACTAGCCAACAATTTATGTAGTTCTTACTAGCTCCTACTAGCCACATATAAATTATACCGGTTATGCTAACCACCACTATCATACACTTGTCCCACCAATTATATAATAGCGGATGCAATGAGACTCAACTTGTGAAGTGCATACATTAAATTTTATTTAGAGTCTAGCCATTTTTATTCAATTTCTTACAAGTGATCAACCAATTTCAGATGCTTCAACATGCTACTAGAACACACAATTCATTATAGGTAATTCATGGCTCGATATGCTTAAGGTTCCTTCACCAACATTATAAGTCACATGTACTTTCCATTTTATTTTTTTCTTATATCTAGTGCTACTGTACTATAAGCACAATTATAAGCATGAAAAACAAGGAAAGTAAACTCACTTGGCCATCGCTTAACGATACTTCCTTAATCAAAATAGTCTACGAGGTAATGAACATCATTGTCCTCATTTCTTAAACAAAGAAAATACTCAAAATGAGTATTCCATGAAATTTGTAATCAAATTTTCTAATTCTATCTTCTAATTGCGGTAAAATTCACATTGGTGGAAATTCTAACTTAAAACGGTCATAACTTGCTGATTTTAACTTGGAATTTTACATATTATATGTCGTTTTCTACCTACTCGAAAAGATTATTTTTGTCATAAAAATTCGTTTGGGTCCTGAAACAGTGAGGTACTGATTCACCATAAAAATCCCAGCTTTCAAAACATAAGTTTTCAAAATTTTCTTCATCCAAAAATTCTGGTACAAAATTATAGATATTTGTATTGCTGTAAAATACTTTGAATATATATATATATATATATATATAGACTCATATTGTATGTATGAATTTAGTGATGTTGTCTCAATAATGATTTTTATAAAACAAAGTGTACTAAAAGTTGGAAAAAGCAAAGACTTGAAAATTTACTTAAGTTTGTTGGAAATTTTTGTTTTGAATTATTATAATTGAATGTTTCCTTCTTCTAATTTTATTTCTTAACCTTTGAGAATAATTTAATTTTCTAAAAATAAATTTATTCCTTTTTAAGATTTCTACCAAGTTTATTTCTAGTGATTGTAAAATGTAGTTTTTTAAAGTAATTTTTGGTAGTGATTAAAATTTTCTTGAAATAGTTACTTGTTTATATGTTCTTAATTTTTCCAAAGTTAGGTTAATTTTAAATTAATTAATGATGATCTTTTAAGTTAATTACAAATTTTATTCCCTAGGTAAAATTTGTTTCTAGAAAGCTAATTTTTTATGATCTTGTAAAACATGTCTAAGCCTTAGTATTTTAGAGTGTTGAAAGAACTTTACAAATAAGTTTAAGAAAAAATTTTGTTAGCAATATTGAGTTTTTTAAAAAAACTTCTTATTTTATTGGTTTGAAAAGAGTATATGTGACAATCTACTTTATGTATTCTTTAATGAAATCTAATGTACCATTATTACTAAAAACTTGTGATGAACTTATCTAAATTTTCGAAAAGATTTGTTAAGATAAAACTTTAAGTTTTTATGGAAAAATCATTTTCTAAGTGACAAATATTTATCTTTAAGGAGGGTTCTTATTTTTCTTCATTTAAGAAAAATTTTATTTTTATTTTTGAGACAATATCAATATGATCGTGCATGTTTATGAATATGTAGTCATGAGAAATACATTAATATCACATAATAAGATAAAATAAATATAAGAATCAATATGAGCATAATAATAAGGCCAAGTATTGGGAACTTTAGCTTTACCCAGACAACACGAGACTAAGAATAGACTAGTCCCAAAAAAAAGAGAAAAAGAAAGAAAGAAAAAGCATAATAATAGTAACAATAAAAGCATAATAATAATATGAGCATAATAGTAAAAAGAAATATAATAAAAACATAATGTATGAACAAGAACAAAATATGAATATAATGTTCTTTTCTTAACCTCTTTGAGTCTTTAGAAAACACACACTATGTTCATATTAAGTTACATGAACATAATAAATAATTTATTATTAATCTAAAAACATAAGAATGGATGTATGAATAAGAACAAAGTATGAACCTATTGTTGCTTTCTTAACCTCTTATGGGATTTTAGAAAACATACACTAATCTTATACTAAGTTACATAAACATGGAGAAAGGTTTAAGATATTTACCTAGTGGTTAAAAGAAGATGGAAAATGGTAGATAGAAATTTTGAAGAGAGGATTTTTGTAGAGTGATTTTGAGAGAGTTTTGGTATGTGAAATAAGTGTATGAAAGAAATAGAGGGAGAGTGGGTATTCATAGAATTCTGTGGAGGGAAATTAGATATAATAAAATAAATTAAAAAAAATAAATGGATTGGAGAGAGAGAGGGGTGACGCCAATTCTGGCATGGGGAAAAGGAAAGAGAAAATTATTTATTTTGTTTTCTTATAATGAAAAGTAATTAAGATGTGAAATATGAAAGATGTAAAGTTGTATTGGAAAAGAAAAAAAGTAAGAAATAGGTGTGTAGGTAGTAAGAAAAAGTAGAGATAGATAAATAGTAGAATAGAACAATGAATAGTAAATAAGACTAATAATATACTGGTAGTGAAAACATGTTAAAAAATTATAAAACTATACGATGTCATCGAAATATTTTTACTATTCCGAGCCCCATGACACGTTTTTCGAGAACTGATCTCGTTTGGATATGAAATACACTAAAACTTAGTGAATCTGATATTTTTAAGCTTTCCTATATTATTACGAACTATTATCCACAATTATTTCAATTCCATTGTTTAAGGTTTAATAGCACGGGATTATCGGATCTAAACACTAAGGTTTGTTGTAGTCTTTTGTTGACTTCTAGAGTTTCCGGTTGATTTCTAATTCTAAGATTTAAGCATAAGCTTAGCAAAAATTCAAGGTTTTACATGAGATGCATCCTTAACCAACAAGGGCCAGTAATACCTCACATGTTAAATGTGACGATATAAAGGAGGTCCTTCTTCTCCACACCAAATCTTATGATTCTTGTCCAATTTGAGATAGGCTTGTTTTGTACAAATGCATTGCCATATAATACCCTTTTGTCCTTTGAAGTATAAGGTACCATTGATGTAAAAAAAAGTTCTTCAAAGTCACAATGGAGGCCGCATTGGGTTATGATA
Source organism: Combretum micranthum (assembly GCA_024138025.1). NCBI lineage: Eukaryota > Viridiplantae > Streptophyta > Magnoliopsida > Myrtales > Combretaceae > Combretum > Combretum micranthum. Next base: position 451,502 of record JAMXBD010000643.1, read on the forward strand.
GTTGTGTCTTGATACCAATACGCTAGTCATCTCCTGCTTCCTCATCTTCCTCCAATAATTGCAAGGCTATGCAAGGGATGGTTTTCTAAATAAATTTAATGTCTAAAATTTCATCTGAGAAGAACATTGGAACCTTAGATGCTAGCGTTGCCAATGCATCTGCATACTGGTTCGTAGACCATTTGGTATGTTCATATCTTACTGATTCAAACTTTGTAATTAGAGTTTGCACTGCACCTTGAGAGCATACTTGCCATTAGTTTGCTTAATGATCAGATTTGAGTCACCACAAATGCACAAATGGGTTGCCTAAGCTTCCAAAGCAAAGACGAGTCCAAGTAATAATGCTTCATACTCAGATTCATTATTAGTGCAATGAAAGTCAAGTTTAAACACCAAGGGCATTTCTTGGCCATTAAGTGATGTTAATATGACTCCTGCCCTCCATCCTTGACTTTCTAATGAGCCATCAAACTGAAGTAACCACTCTCATTCTGTTTTGATTATGAGCGAGTCTTCATGAAATTCTACCGACATAGCATCCATGATCACATCTTCATTCTGATTTGGAAAATGGGCCAATAAGTTGGCTAAGGCTTGTGACTTTACAGCTTTAAGAGTTAGTATTGTAATATCAAATTCTCCAAGAAGCAATAACCACTTTCCAACACGTCCAGACAATACTGGTCGTGACAATAAATACTTGATGGGATCCAATCGAGTGACAAGATTGACCTTGTGTGCTGTGACGCAAATTTTGAGTGACAAATACTAGTGTGAGACAATGCTTTGTGCAAGCTGGGTATTTAACCACACTTCCTTGAGATGAATGACTCAAATGGTAGAGTGGCTATTCTTGACCATCTATTTCCTGTGCAAGGAAGGCTCTAATGGACCTATTAGTGGAAGTAAGATACAAAATCATCGGTAATCCCTTCACAAGCATGGTCATATTATAGGAAGAAGTGAGAATTTCCTTAATTCTTTGAATTGCATCCTCGTGAACTTGTTTCCCTTGAAATGTAACTCCTTTTTTCATAGGCTGATGTAAGGGATGTGAGATCTCTGCAAGTGCATGTATTAACCGCCTAATATAAGAAACTTTTCCCATGAAAGTTTTCAACTCTTTCAAAGTAGTAGGGGAAGGAATAGATAATATAGCTTGTATCTTTATGGGGTCAACATCAATTTCTTTCCTATGGACCACGAATCTAAGGAATTTTCCTAAAGCAACTCCAAAACACATTTTAGAGGATTTGTGCAAAGCTTATATAATTTACATCGTTTAGAAACCTTTTGAAGATGGACCAAATGGTCAAATGTATGCTTTGATTTCACAACTACGTCGTCCACATAGTCCTCCATGAAATCATGCATCATATCATAAAATATGGCTGTCATTTCTCTTTGATAAGTAAAACCAACATTCTTGAGGCATGATAATATAATAGAAATTCCTAACAATGTTCAAAAGGTAATTCACTTAGCATCTTTAGTTGCCATCTTAATTTGATTATATCCGCTAAAACCATTCATGAATGAATATAGTTCATGTCCAGTGGTGATATCTACTAAGGTGTATATATTTGGCAAAGGGAAATCATCTTTAGGACAATCATTGTTCAAATCTCGAAAATCCTCACATACCCTTATCTGACCATTCTTCTTCCTGATAGATTTGACATTCGTAAGCCAAGTAAGGTGCTCAATTGGGTTTATAAAGCCTACATGAAACAACTTTTCAATTTCTTGCTTGATCTAAACTTCAACGTCAAGATGGAAAACTCATTGTCCTTACTTAATAGGGGTTGTACTTAGGGTGATATTTAGTCTATGCACTACAAGATTAGGGTCTAAATCGAACATTTCATTATATTGCCAAGTGAACACATCTCCATATTCTCTTAACAAATCAATGAGATGACTCTTAACATCTATGGCTAGCCTTTGTTGACAAAAATTGGCCGTAGCAACTCTCCTAGTTGCGCTAGATCCAATTCCTCAATTTCTCATTCCGTAGCTTTATTTGATCATGCATTTGTTGAGGGGAAGGCTAAATTTCTTGAATTAGTACATGATCTAAAGAAGAAAAGACCTCTTTAGACTCCGAAAACCATCATAAGAGATATACCCTTCGCCCATCCTCTTTAACATAACTTTCAACAGTATCCGCCTACATATTCTTCTTCTTACCGCTACGATAACCACGCATCTTTTCTTCTTTTGTTGACTCTTTTGAACTTCTTCCCATGTGGGTAATGGTACACCTGAAGCTCTAGTAATAGTCGTCTCATCTTCATCAACATATTCATTGAAGGAGGTAGGTTCAATGAAATATGACTTGTCATGCTTAAAAGGATTCTTCATAGCAGGGATGAATATATCATTTCCATTCCAATGTCCTTTAATGCATTGATGCATCGTCGAAGGTACTAAATTGTGATCATGTAACCATTTTCTACCTATAAAAAGATGATAGAAAATGGGCGCATCAATCACATGAAAAGTAACGATATCGTGAATAGGCCCAATTTTGAGATCAACATTAACTCTTCCAATCATTTTTGTTGTGGTATGACTAAATCCATTAACTAAAATGGGTTGTTTCACCAAACAATGATAATCAATACCAATGGCTTCAAAGATAGTCTTAGGTATAATGTTTAGAAAGAAACCAACATTAATGAACGCTCTCTTAAGTAGATAGCCATTAAAGGTGCCCTCCACATATAATGGTTGATTGTGATTTGAAATTTCTACACACATATCTGCATTAGTGAACAAGATTACATTTTCATGCGCTCAAGCCATCCTTTTAACAGGTTGTGTTGCACTACACTCGGCATATTGTCCCTCGAAAATTTGCGCAAGTGTAGTTGTTGTTGCAAGCCTCGCCTTCTCATAAAAACCAAGTAGATCAAAGAAGTTTCTAAAATTAGACATTTTCAAAAGTGCCACAGCAATGGGAGCATAATCGTTTTCTTGAATTACATGTTGTTTTCCTTTCATCTTACTTGCCTCAGCGGGTGGTGCATCATTGGCCTCTACCATAGTAGGATCATGAATAAGACATCAATAGCACCACATTGATAATTATGCATTGGAAGTGGATCATTCCTAACATCATTATTTTTTATAATGAACTCTCCATTCTACACTCTTTCATTAAAGATCCTCTTTAAAGTAAAACAATCCCTAATAGGATGCCCTACAGTTTTATGGAACCTAAAAAATTTAGAATCATTCTTCTCCTCCTAACTTGGTAAATACTCTACCCTCGGGAGCTTGAGATTTCCATTTCTCAATCATTGATCTAGCATAGCATGCACCTTTTCCATTGAGCAAGAATATGTTAGTATTTCCTTTTCCCTTTTACGTCCAAACTTTTCGACTCTTGATTCCTTCCCATCTTTGGAATCCTTTCTTTGAGCCGCATTCATGGACAATCCCCTTTTGTTAAAATCCACATTTCCTCCTCTTTGTCGCATGACAAAATTATTAGTTGATTGTGCATTTTCAACCAAAGTGGAGAATGAGGCTAGGAAAAGATTTTCTAGATGCACCGCATACTCAATGAACATACCTTGGATGCAAATCTTCACTAACTCTCTTTCATCACATACATCTTGAATGTCTAGGGAACGTTCCCTAAAGTGCTCAATATAATCCATTAAGTCTTCCTTAGACTTATGACCAATTTATCCCATATCAATCAAGGTTACATGTTCTTCTGTGCAGTAGAACTTCTCTGGAATTGATTTGCACATACTTACCCATGAATCCACTGATCTAGGGGAAAGATTGACATGCCAAGTGTACGCCTTCTTTGTGAGAGACTTGGAAAATTTTTTCAACTTAATATCATCATTGAATCGATAAACCTCTAATGTCTTGATAAATTTCAATAAATATTCCTTGGCACTTCACTTCTTATCATTAAGCAACATGAATTTAGGACGTACATAGTCTTGAAGGTATGGCATAGCAGCAATACGTTGATTGCATTTTCCTTAGGTACATGTCTAAATCTTCCTTCGTAACGAATGTTCTTTTACAAGTTGAAATAGTAGCTTTAGCTGGTGCAGCTAGAGTAGCCATCTAAAGTGGAGCTGCAATGGGTTGAATAGCATGTCCACCAATGGGTACTTATTACTTACTATTTATTTTCATTTTTTTCTCTTGATTTTGATTGATAGTTATATTTATGCTCAAAGTGAATTTTATTAGATTTTCTAATATAATCTTATTCGGGTTTTACATTATTTAAGGCCTTTGTTGATAGTAAATTTTCATTTATTAATTCTTCATTTGTCAACCTTATCTCAATTTATAAACTGACATTTTTATTATTTATATGGTCACATTCTAGCATTCAATCCTTTAATTATTTTTCTAACACATTTGTAGGCTCATGGAGTTAGACATATATCAAATGTATATTAAACTATTAATTAAATATTTATTTATTTAATTTAATTTAATTATTATTATTTCAATGTAGACATAACATCGTAATATTGTAGGATATAACCTTAAAAGTTTGATTTGGTTTCATGTTGAATAAAAAGGGAGAAATCGAGTTTTAAAGTCTACACTAAGGGCTGCAATAGTTGTGCTGACGGGAGGGATTAATGGTCTTTTTTTTCCTTGCCTTTTGCACTGCCTGTGCTGGAGGGAGGGATGGGTTGTTTTGCAATTTTTCTTAGTTTTGTGAGATGATTCATGTTATAATTTTAGATTTGGACTTCTTGTTAGGTTTCCAAGGTTTCTTTTGTTAAATTTCTTTTTCAAGAACCATCCCTTAGATACATTTCATCAAATTTTATGTTAGCTTTGTTATGGCACTAACATGGTCTGACTCCTCTCTTTTAAGAACCAAATTTTATAGTTTAGTGTTCTAAATTCTCAAGTTGATATATCTATATTCCTAAATAGCCCGAAATTATAGATCTCCATGGGGCCGAATATTAGCTTAAGGGCTTCTAGAGTTATGTTAGTTAAATTTTTACTTCTTCAACCACATTAAGATCTTAGTTTTGTAACTACAACCTAGGTTAGATCATTGCTCATACATATAGATCTCCTCCTTCCACATGTCGAACAATATAGGGTCTTAGTACCTTGGTATTCAAGTTCACATTCCTCATGTTATTAACCTTTAACCAAGATGTATTTCTCGTGTAGGACATGGATAGTTGAAGAGAATGTAAGGACAAAGCTTGCACTTGATATAGCATGATAGAGTAGAATTCTAAGAGCACACAATCAACATTGTACATGAATTTCATATAGCGTCTAAACGTGTAAACAATTTAGATTTGGAGTTAGAGTGGAGTTTACCTTGTTGGGATGAAAATGATGTAGACAAACTTTCCTTAATATTAGAACCGTGACCTATATTAGTAGGTAAGATAGTTAGTAGGTGTATGTCTAGAATTAAATTACTAGGTCAATACCATTCTTACCTTTAGATCTTGACTCCTAAGGCTTTGTTTGTGTTATGCTATTGGATGCTCCTTTTCCTCTTGAAGCTTACAGTTGGTGTATAGGTTTTATTTGTTTAAGTGTTGTTTATGGTGTAGTTAAGTTGATTTAGTAGGTTACGATGGGGTTCAAGTGGAAAAGTTTTGGTTTGTTTTGTTGTATTTGTCCTACTGTAGTAGCTCACGGTTAAGACTATGGAATGGGAAGAAAAGTTTGGTCGTATATTGGTTTTGTTTTCATGTGGAGTTCTCACGATAGGGCTTAGGAAAATAGTTGCGATGTGCTTTGTTTTTTGCTGTTGTTATAGAGAAAAAAAGGGTTGTTTGTTATGTTGTTGGTATGATTTATGGTTTAAGCTAATGAGAAATAAATTTGTTTTTTTGTTGCTAATAAATCTCATTTATACAGGCTATTATGAGTTGTAGTTTTAGTGCAAGTGGGAATGTTTGGATGCGAAAATTGTGGGCTGAAGATTCTATTTCACGTCTACAAAGTCTAAGGCTCCAAAGTCGTTTGTGTATGTGTTTGAGTTGTGGATTTTTCAAGTCAATATTTATCTATTTAAGTGTCTATTTGAAGAGTTCTTGTTGGTGATGGTTGGATTAACTTGTCAAGGTTGTTGACTTGAGTTACACCTAAAATGCCTGTGGTCATTCATGTGGAGAACAAGTGCTACAACTTGAGAAATTGTCGTCTCTTATGCAGTTGTTGCTTACAGAAGTTGAGGAAGAATTTTGAGCCACTTTGCAAGTTGTTTGAGCTTGCATTCTTTCATTTAATGCAAGGGATATTTGGTGCATTATGATTGGTTCAATTTTCCTTGATGAGTTGAAATTGTTGACAATGGAACTCAAATTGTATGTACAGTTGACAGTGAAAACTCTAGACGAAAAGTCCGGCTGCTATATCGGTTATGTAAAGGTTTTACCTCTAAAAGTTCATCTAAAACTTCTACAAAATCTCTAGATTATCTTTGAGTTCAAATCTTGAGTTAAAGTTTATACAATTAAATATTTTTAGAGTTTTACCTTATGCGATTAGGGTTTTATGGGCCCAATAGGTCAAATTAGGGTTTTAGTGCTTATAGGCTCCGAATTTTCTAACTAAAACAATGGCACAATCCAAATCTTTATTTGAAGTCTAATTTGTCAGTTATGGATTTGTTTACATTCTTATGCTTGTTTATAATCTTAGCGGTTCATCTTTTAGTTATCATTTTATAAGCAATAGCTTCTATAAAGGGGTTATCTTTTATCATTTTTGAAGTTTAGAGTTGCTTTTAATTATATCTTGAGTTATTGGCTCAAGAAACGAAATCTTGTCTTTGGTATCACTTATTCGAGTTTTTTAACTATAAATGAGTTTACTACAACTCATGGATCATTCTAGGATTTTTATTGAGTCTTAAGTTCACTATCTAATTTGTATTTTTCATTCTATCGTTGTATACTAGTGTGAAAATTTTCAGAGATTACATCCTCCCCCCTCTAAAATAAGCTTTGTCCTCAAACCATATTGTGTACCTGGTTTCTCAAAAAGATGAGGATAATTCTTTCGAACTTCGAATTCCAACTCTCAAGTCATTTCCTCTGTTCGAGGATTCCATAAATATCAGATCTCATTGTTTTTGAGAGTTTACATCTTACCATCTAATATTCGAATACAATGCTTTTCATACGTCAAATTCTCCTTTAACGTGATCAGCTATAATTTAACCTCTTTATCTGGATTTGATACATATTTCCTTAGAATCGACACATAGAATACATTATGTATACCAGAAAGATTTAGGGGTAACACCAATCAATATGCCAAATCTCCTACTCTGTCTAAGATCTCAAAAGGTCCAATATATCAAGGACTTAGTTTTCCTTGTATTCATTCACAATGAAGACTCTTGATCGGCTTACTTTAAGTTACACATATCTCCTTATTTGAATTCTAATTCCCTTCTTTTCAAATCTACCTAACTCCTTTATCAATCTTGTGCTTCTTTCATCTTTCGTTTAATCACTGCTACCTTATTGATTGTTTCTTGCACTAATTCTAGTTCGACAACTATTTTCTCCAAGTTATCCTAGAATAACGATGATCTACACTTTCGACCATAAAGTGTTCCATATGGTGGCATTCCAATACTTGAATGATAACTATTGTTATATGCAAATTCCACCAAAGATAAGTATTGATCCTAATTTCCTTTAAATTCCAATATACAGAACCTTAACATGTCTTCTGAGGTCTGTATAGTTCTCTCCATTTGTCTATGAGTTTAAGGATGATAAGTAGTACTAAACTTCAACCGTGTCCCTAATTCTTTTTGCAATCCATTCCAAAATCTAAAGACAATGCGTGGATCTCTGTCTGACACTATACTAATTGGTATACCATGTAACCAAACAATATCTTTAAGATATATTCATCCTAATATTTCTAATGAGTATATCATATTGATTGGTAGAAAATGTGCTGATTTAGTGAATCAATCCACAATAACCCATATAGTATCGTGTCTATTATTAGTCTTGGGTGGCAAACATAAGAAATACATGGAAATTTGATCCCATTTCCGTTTAGGAATTGGTAATGGTTTCAACAATCTTCCAGGCTTTTGATGTTCAGCTTTGACTCTTTAACACACCTCACAATTAGCTGCAAATTCAACTACATCCTTTTTCATACTGTTCCATCAATATGCAATTTTTAATTCTTCATATGTTTTTGTCTCTCCTAGATGAATAGTATATCTAGAATTATGCGCCTCACGCATTAATTCCTTCTTTAAATCTAGGTTATGAGGTATACCTTTTTATTATGCATTATAAGAACTCCTTCATTATCTACTTAGAAATCCTTGTATTTATCCTATGTTATTTCTCGTATAAACTTTTGAAATTCCAAGTCTTCTTTCTATGCTTCTTTGATCTGTAGAAGTAAGGTAGGGTCTAAAATCAAATTTCCGAGTTCAGCTTCAAGACCTTGCATCATGAATCATAAACCTATTCTTTCAAATTCCCTAATGAGTTCATTTTGTTTTGTCAACATTGAAGCTACTTCTCCATAAATTTTCCGACTTAAAGCATCAACAACAACACTTACTTTCCCAGAGTGATAATTGATACCCAAATCGTAATCTTTAATCAGCTCCATTCATCGTTGTTGCCTTTTGTTCAACTCTTTTTGTGTGAATATATACTTCAAACTCTTAATATCAGTATAAATTTCACACCTTTGTCCATATAAATAGTGTCGCCAAATCTTGAGTGGCAAAACAATAGCAGCTAATTCCAAATTATGAGTAAGGTAATTCATGTCATGGGTTTTAACTGTCTGGAAGCATATGTTATTACTTTTCAATTATGCATTAGTATGCATCCCAAGCCATTTTTGGATGCATCACTATATATAGCATATGGATCTTGATCATTAGGTAAGACTAATATTGGTGTCAATATTATTCTCTTTTTCAATTCTTGGAAACTCTGCTCTCGATTTTCATTTCATTCAAATTTTTCATTTTTCCTTTTTAACTATGTCAATGGTCTCACAATCTTTGAGAAATCCCATACAAATTTTCTATTGTATCCTGCTATACCCAAGAACCTTCCTACTTTCGTAACTGTCTCGGGTCTTTTCTATTCTACAATGGCTTTGACTTTTGCAAGATCCACATAAATTCCTACTCCTAATACAATGTGTCCAAGAAAAGATATGCTTTTATGTCAAAACTCACACTTTGACAATTTAGCATATAAGTTGTTATCCTTAAAATCTTCAATACACACTTCAAATGTTCTTCATGTTGTTCCTCAGATGGTGAGCATACCAATAAATCATCTATAAACACAATTACATAAATCTCCAACAATGGTTGGAAAATCCGATTCATCAAATCCATAAATAGTGCTGGTGCATTCTTCAATCCGAATGGTATAACAAAAAATTCATAATGGCCATACCATGTTAGAAATGCAGTTTTAGGTGCATTTTCTAGCTTGATCTGGATTTGATGATATCCTGATTTGAGATTAATACGAGAAAATACTTTCGCCCTGCATAGTTGATGGAACAAATCATCAATTCTCAGTAGTGGATACTTGTTCTTGATGGTACTTGATTCAATTCTCTATAATCAATACAGAGTCTTATTGAACCATCTTTTTTCTTAACAAACAATACTAGGGTTCCCCATGGTGATACACTAGGTCGTATGAATCCTTTATCCATTAACTCCTGTAATCGCACCTTTTAATTCCTTTAGTTCTATAGGTGCCATTCAATATAAGGCTTTTGATACCGATTCTATCTCTGGTATCAAATCAATAAAGAATTCTGCTTCTCTATGTGGAGGTAATCCGGATAATTCCTCTGAGAATACATCTAGATATTCACACATTGTTCTTATAGTTTGAATATCAAGCTTCTTGGATTCTCCATCCATAGCTCCCAAAATATTTTTGCTCAATTCCTCAATTCCTTCGTCATCAACTTCAATAGTTGTTAATTTGACTCCAGTGTCCTTGAGTATTCTCCTTTGTACTCCTTTCTTTCTTCTTGGTAATTGATAAAGGAAACATGTTTATAGTGACAATTGATCTTAGCTTTTGTGGTAGTTAGCCAAGTCATTCCAAAAATAACTTCATATTTGTGCAGATCTACCACAATTAGATCAGCAATTGATTCCTAATCGCCAATCTTTATTGAGCATCCCCTTATTACCTCCCGAATTATAACCATGTCTCATGTGGGTGTGGTAATCCCTAATCCTTTATCCATAGATTCAAGTGTTAACCTTATTTGTCTAATTAATTCAACATTTATGAATGAGTGTGTTGTGCTAGTATCAAATAACGCATATATTGTATACAATAAGTCATTTTTACTTTATATTTTTTCTTAAGATTTTGAGCTCTTTTTTGCTAAGAATTTAAGATAAAATCCGATAAAATTTATGTTTTTGATACATAATGTTGTTTTGAAGCTTTTAGAATTTAATAAGGAATAATCAAAGTATTTTAAATCAGATTTGGAACAAAAACAACAAGTAAAGTCAAGATTGCAGAAGTCGAGCCCTGTAAAGTCACAGCCGAGGCCAAACAAAGGAAGAAAATAGTAAAAATTGGTCTCTCAAGCCTTAACTGCAAGCCCTCGACATAACCATTGACTTTAGTCGAAGTGATTGAGTATCATTCTAGAGAAAATATACTGTCAAGCCTCAAAGTCAAGCCTTAAATCTCAACCCTCGATAAGTGCTTTTACAGACCAATTCTTCATCAAAATTGCCTTGAACCTCAGCAACATGAGCCTCGACTTTTTCAATTTTACCCTCAATGGAGTAATGGAGAAAAACACATAATTTAAATTGGAAATTCCTGAAGTCGAGCCTAATTTTGCTTAATACAAGCCTCGACCAATAGATCACAGCGACCCTCAATGAGTGTTTTCATATATCATATGCGCACGTGGAAAGTGTCACAAATTTGTTAGAAAGAATCTACCACGTGTCAATAAAGTATGTCATGCTTTCTATGCCCAGCAGCCTATAAATAAACGGGCAAGCATGTGCTATAAAATATGTACCAACAGTGTAACTTAGCATATTAATGTAGATAGTTTTCTGAAGGATTCTTAGGTGAAAAACTTTCTATTTCTTCTTACTTGAGAATTTCTTCTGTTTTTTTAGTTAAAATCAATTTAATCCAATGTTTGTAATTTTATGAATTTATGAGCAATTAATTGATTAATCTTTCAAATCTGATTTATTTCTTCTAACTCATGCTTTTTTTGATAAATCCATGGAGAAATAAAATCCTTAAGCTTAGGGATTACGAATCCAATTCCTGATTTAGTTGATTTCAAATGCACTTTCAAGTTAATTTGATTGGTTGTTTATAATTAGTGACCTAGACTTAAACTTGTGGTTTTTAAAGGAGTGGTTCCTTCTTTTAGATCCATGATTGATTTCAATTGGATAGATTGAGAGATCATTCAATTGAATAGATCTATGGTTGCTAATGGGTTGATCTTAACTACCTCTTACCAAGGAATGGGTGAAGACTTTCTGTCACTTGTTTTAAAAATTCATTGAGTTTTTTTTTTTTTTTTTTTTTTGAAACATTGGATTCATATTCTTTACGCGGGTTTGATTGGAATTTTAGATTACTAGTTTTGGCTAGATCTAGAATTACTGACTTCAAAAGAAGTTTTAGTTTAAAAGAGAATTTAGCGGTAAAAACATACAATTCAAACAGCTTTAAAGAAGTTTATTATTTTTAAGAAATCATTCTGATAAGGAATTGGTGAAGTAACCCTGAGCTGCTGTTTCATAGAAATTATAGGCTTATTTGTTATTTTACCAATTAAACGTTTTTAAATATTCCTAGCTTAGCATAGTTCCTTTTTTCTTTATGATTTTTCTAAACCTTTCTTTAGCTAGATAATGGGTGAAGTTAGAAGTACACTAGCTGCCAACCATTCCTTTGGGACCGACCTAATTCACTATCTATGCTACATCTGATAGGTGTGCTTGCCCTGTGAGATCGTAGTTATTAAAACTGATTAGAAAACATTTATAAATTTAAAAAAAATTCGGTCAATGATCAGTATGAAACCAAAATTGAAACCAAGCACCAAGCAGTATGATCTTTCACTTGAATTGTTCCTATTTATCATTCATTTAGTATGTGTTATATATAACTCATAAAGGCACTTAATGTGCATTTAAAGTGTTCATGTCACATTCAACAATTTTGAATATAACAACATACTTGTAATGAATCCAGTATCATCTAGGTCAACTTCTTCCCAAATGTTCTCTACATCATCCTCCTTTATCTCTTCTTCATTGACTGGGGTTCCATGCATGGCATAAACCCTAGCTGCTCTAGCAGCTTTGTTAGCACTGGCATTGCCCTCTTTTCGGTTTGTTGCTCCAACAACTCCTTTAGATCGTGAAGATCCAACCACTATATTCACTCTTTGTGGACAATTGGTTGATATGTGGCCGACCTTTCTATAGGTGAAACAAGTCATACCCATCTTCTTTGGACATGTGATAACAACGTGTCCACTTTTACCGCAATAATAGCATTTGTGCTAAGGATGTGGGCAATCTCTTGGGTAATGAGTACCCTTGCATTTCCAATAGGTAGCATTAGCTCTCCCAACATTTCCACTTTTTGCAATTCTAATTGATTTGAAGAACTTCTCGTTTTTAGGTACAAAACTCATCCCTACATTATCATGGGTTCTTTTTCCAAGTGTTTGTCCCCATTTCGTATACCTTCCCATCTCATATCTTCTAGCGTGTTCTATCACTCGTGCTTTCTCTACCATAGTAGAAAAATCAATAATCTCAAATTCAGCAAGTCTTCGCTGAAAGTGAGGTTCTAAACTAGCCATAAAGTTTGCCTTTTTGGCTCATCACTATCTTTGTAAGCATCTAGGGAAAACTATAGTAATTGGTTGATCTCATGCTTATACTCATCAGTCGTCTCATTTCCATGAGTAAGATTCATTAGATCTACATTATATTTTTTATATGAACCATGCCAACTTGTGACGAAACCCGATACCTAAATCTAGCAAATCAATCCCAAGAATCATTCAAGATTGAATGGAGATCGTGACCCATTGCTTATATGGAAGTGAGAAACCATTGTATAGAAGGAAGACCCACAATCGATCATGAAAACTCCGATTGATAAGTCAAGATTTAACGCGACGGATTTATCGATAAGTTCAAGAATAGTTCTTTCAAGAACCAAAGAGAAATTCTTTTAAATTCGTATTCAAAGTTATATGTTCAATTACAAAGCAAAGGAATATATATAAAAGCACAAAGAAAACCTAAAAGTCATAAAAAGAAAAACAATAGTCAACCAATATAAGCTAGCGGCCTAAACCAGACAAAGTTGGTGGCCTTCAAGAAAACATGATTCTATAGATGTTCAAGGCTGGGGTAAGGCTGGTAGTGTAAGTAGTGAAGGCCGATGGCATAAAGCAGTAAGCCAACAAGATTGAGGCAGCTTTTAAAAACTTGATTCTGTACATTTTCAAAGCTAGTAGTAAACCAATGGTGTAAATGATGAAGGTCGACAGCGTACATGCAAGGCCGGCAGCTTAGGCTGGGTGGCTTAAGGCTCCTCGTCCACTTCTTTATCTTAGTCCATTTCTAAGTTAACTTTGAGGATATTGATCAGCTTGAGCTCATCCTTGGTGTTGTGCACGTAGATCTCCTCCTCTTGAACTTTTTGGATTAATCCGTTAAGTACATCTTTGAATCTTTTAGTACGCAATCGATCCAAGCGACATCTTAAGTGGATCTACTCTCCATTTCCTAGCCATGTCTCCATCATTCCCTTCCTCTTGAAAATGATTTTTCCTCAAATCATCACCTGCATCAAATGGACTCAGATTAGTGACATTAAAAGTAGCACTTACATGATAGTTACCAGGTAAGTCTAGCTTGTAGGCATTATCATTGATGCGCTCGAGCACTTAAAAAGGACCATCGCCTCTATGAAGTAACTTAGAATGCCTTTATTCCGAAAATCTTTCTTTGTGCATGTGCACCCTTTAGGTTTAAAAATTATTTGACGAAGCCTTTTGTTGGCTTGTTTTGCATACTGCTCTGTCCTTTGTTCAATGTTGAGCCTTGCTTTCTCATGAATTTTCTTAACAAATTCCTTCTCCTTCTTGCCATCCAAATTAACATGCTTGAACATAAGTAAAGGTGACAAATCCAAACAAGTTAGAGGATTAAAACCATACACAATCTCAAAAGGTAAAAATTTTGTAGCATAATGTATAGTACGATTATAAGCAAACTCAACATGTGGTAAACAATCTTCTTATGTTTTAATATTCATTTTAATGATTACCCTTAACAAAGTAGACAAAGTCTTACTTATTATCTCAGTTTGACCATCAGATTATGGATGACAAGTAGTAGAAAACATTAACTTAGTTACTAACTTACACCAAAAGGTCTTCTAGAAGTAACTTAAGAACTTAGCATCTCTATCCAACACAATAGTTCTAGGCATATAATGTAATCTCAAAACTTCCCTAAAGAACAAATCTACAACATGAGAAGCATCATTTGTTTTGTGGCATGGGATAAAATGTGCCATCATTGAAGACCTATCCACAACCACAAAAATAGAATTCTTACCATTGTTACTCCTTAGTAAACCTAACACAAAATCCATGGAAATATCCACCCAAGGATCACTAGGAATAGGCGATGGTGTATATAAGCCATGGGGTTGAATTCGGGAGTTAGTTTGCCTATATGTCATACATCTCTCATAGATTCTCTCAACATCTCACTTTGTGTGGGGCCAATAAAAAATTTCTTGCGAAATTCCTAAGGTCTTATCTACCCTAAGTGTCCCATTAATCCTCTACCACAAGACTCATTCACTAACAACTCCGTAACAAAACAATTAGGAATGCATAATTTATTTTCTCTAAACAGATAACCATCATGCTTAAAGAATTTACCACTAGCTGCTTTTTTCACAATACGCATAATCTTCAGCAAAATCTTGTTCCAAAGAATACAATTCTTTAATGTGATCAAAACCAAGTAATTTAGCATCAAGAGCTGAGATTAGCACGTACCTGCGTGAAAGTGCATTAGCAATGATGTTTTCCTTACCTTGATTGTAGTGGATGACATAAGGAAAAGTCACTATGAATTCCACCGATCGTGCATGCCTCTTATTCAACTTGTGTTGGTCCTTCAAGTGTCTTAACGACTCCTGTTCGATATGAATCATAAACTCCTTAAGCCAAAGGTAGTGTCGCCAAGTTTCTAAAGCTCTAACCAATGCATGCATCTCTTTATCATAAGTAGGGTATTTCAATGTTGCCTACTAAGTTTTTCGTTAAAATATGCAATTAGTCGTCCTTCTTGCATCAAAACAACTCCAATCCCTAACCCTGAAGCATCACATTCAATTTCAAAAGTTTTATAAAGTTAGGTAAAGCAAGTAAACGAGCATGAGTTAGTTTGTCCTTAATCAATTGGAATGCCTTTTCTTATTCTTCTTCCCACTTAAACCCAACATTCTTCTTGATGACTTCAGTTAAAGGCATGGCTATTCTACTAAAATCCTTCACAAACCATAGATAAAAGCTTGCAAGCCCATGCAACCTTCAAACATTACTCACACTGGTTGGACTTAGCCATTCTTGGATTGTGCGAACTTTCTCCTCATTAACCTATATTCCTTGTGCACTAACAACAAAACCAAGAAACATAAGCTTATTTATGCAAAATGTGCACTTCTTAAGGCTAGCAAATAATCTCTCCTTTCAAAATACATCTAAAACATATTTCAAATGAGTCAAATGGTCATCCAAGTTCGTGCTATAAATGACGATATCGTCAAAATAGACAACCACAATTTTCCAATAAAAGCATGCAAAACATGGTTCATTAAACGCATGAAAGTGCTAGGTGCATTGGTTAATCCGAAAGGCATAACCAACTACTCATATAAACCATATTTATTTTAAATGCATCTTACAATTCATCTCCTTCTTTCATCCTAATTTGATGATATCCACTTCTCAAATCATTTTTTGAAAATACACAAGTTTCATATGACTCATCTAGTATATCATCTAAGCGAGGAATGGGATGACGATACTTTACTGTTGTGTTGTTAATGGCTCAAAAATCAACACACATTCTCCACAACCCATCCTTCTTAGGCACCAAAATTATTGGAGCAATGCATGGACTCATGCTTTCCTTCACATACCCCTTGTCCATCAATTCACTAACCTGCTTTTGAAGTTCCTTTGTCTCCTCAGGATTACTCCTATAAGCTAGTCGGTTTGGATTGGTTGCACTGAGTACAAAGTTGATTAGATGTTCATTCCCTCATATTGGAGGTAATCCTTTTGGGATTTCCTCAGGGAAGACATCCTCAAACTCCTACAAAATAGAGATAACAGAACTAAGCAAAGAGTTAGGAAAATCATTAGTATTCAAACATGTTCCTTTGTATATTAACAATGACATAGGCTGTTTTAGAACTAACGTTCTTCTCACGATACTCACTCTTACCACACAACTTTCCTTTTGCTAGGTCACACTCTCCCTTTTCTCTCATTACTAAAGCCGAACCCCTTTTGACTTCGATACTCTCACTCTTTTCGGCCTTCCTCTATTTTTCATTTTGATTTTCAATTTTTCTTTCTTTTTCTATCTCCCTTTCTTTTGTTCTCTCATTCTCTCCCTGTTTTTCACTCTCCCTTTGTTTTTCAAAAGATTGCTAATGTTGTAATTGGTCCTCATACACTTGCTTAGGGGTTAAGGGTGCAAGAGTAAAGTTCTTGCTATTGTGAACAAGTGAATACTTTTTGAGAAGCCATTATGAATCACCTTCTTGTCAAATTGCCATGGTCTTCCCAATAATATGTGACAAGCTTGCACGGAGCTACATCACATAATACCTCATCCTTATACCTTCAGATGCAAAATGCAATCACAGCTTGTTTGTTCACTTTAGTCTCACCACTATCATTCAACTACTGCAATTTATATGGATGATAAGATCATATTTTATACAATTTGTTGATGTTTACAAGAGCTAGAATGGATACTTTTTTTTATTGAATTTTATGTTTCAGGACTAAATTGGACAAAGAAATCAAAACAAGAGAATTTGAATCAAAAATAGGAAAAATTGAAGTCAAGGCCGGCATCTCTACATTCAAAGCTGCCGGCGTTCAGACGACATAAAACTCAAAACCGCTGCAGCACTGCCAGCTTTGCCGAGCATATGTATCTACTACATTATAAGCCGCCTCAAAGCTGCCGGCGTAGAAGATGAAGAAGCCAGCGTACTTGAATGCCGGCAGCTCAGAATTGGAAAGTCACTAGTGCACAAGGAGTTACAGCATACGCCAGCTCTTAAGCCGTCGGCGTTGAGGCAGTGTACATCATAGATCTGAAGCGACATGAAGACATCAAACGCTTGGAGGAAACTGAAGCAACAAATCTGTTGGAATGACTACGTCGGTATATAAGCCGCCGGCTTTGGGACGGCGTTCGTTATAAATCAGCCCAACGCTTCATTTCCGATCACATACGCCGGCTAGATGTACATCTAAGCCGCCAGCGTAGAAGCGGCCTACAGGTGTAACTGATATTGAAGGCTGCCAGTGCACTACCTGCGCAAAGGATAATTTGAAGATACGCCTCCTGTAAGCCGCCGGCGTAGGATCCATAACTGCCGGCGTACAAAGTAAAACAGCAAAGTTCATTTAATGTTTTGCACGAAATTTTTCCTATAAATAGGGGGTTTTCTCCTCACTTTTAGAATCATCCAAGTAGCTCTAAATCATACTACAATACATAGATTAGAATAAGCATTCCATAGAGATTTTTGAAGAGAAATTGAAGTTGTTCAAGAATTTGCAAGTGAAGCTTTGGTATATTGAATTGGTGATATTTGATCTTTTTCCTTTTATGCAATTCATATATCTGAATATTCTGATCATAATGAAATCATTTGCAATTTCTTATCTGATTTTTGAATCATCATCCATGAGTCACTAAATTCTTTTTGTGGGAAGTTGATGAAGCTTTAAACATGCTAAAATGATCTTTGAATCCATGTTATAAGATAGTTAGAATCATGAGATATTCATATTGAGTTCTATAGAATCGGAAGGTTTATAATTGTAATTTTGATTCCACTAATAATTTATTTAGCGGAAGCTATTGAATTATTTTTGTGGTTTAAAAGATTTTTAAACTCTGTTTTTAAATCTTGACAATTTCTTATGAATATCCATGAATCTAATTATCATTATAACATGACTTCAAGTTGATTGGCAATAGTTTAAAGTGGATTATGCTCCTTCCCATATTTTTCTAATATATCACTCTCTTCAAAAGCTCATTGCATTCATATAGATACTTAATTAGATAATTTAGTTTAATCATTTGAAAAGATCAATTGCGTAGATATTAGTATTAGTTGATAACTGTCTGGTAGTTAATAGATCTCCATGGGATCGACACTTGACTCATGCTATATTACAAGATAAGGCTCATTACACTTGCTGGATTAGATGCTTTGAAAATTCACTATTAATTATAGCACATCAATAGACTAGGTGTTTTGTGGTCTTGAGCTCTAATTTTTCCACAAGAAATGTGCTGACTACATTGGTTCAACTACCCCGATCAATTATCATACTACATACCTTGTCATTGATGTAGCACCTAGTATGAAAGATATTTTCTCGTTGCACTTCAACTTCCTCTTTTACCTGTACATTTAAGGCTCATTTCACAACTGCTAGTAACCTCCCCATCATGGGTTCTTCATCACTAGCATCTTCCAATGGTAGCATCTCTTCTTCAACACTGTCCCCTTCTATCTCATATTCACGATCTTTGTGCAAGATTATAATGCGCTTGTTTGGAGACAGACTTGCAATGTGACCTTTGCCTTGAAACACTTAATATCACGATTTCCAGTGTTAGAAGAATTGGATTTACCTCAATTTCCATGGCTAGTGATCTCATGTTTCTTATTGAACTTTGGCTTGGTATAGGGTTGTTTGTCCTCCTTCTTCCATAGATTCGATTTCCATGTGGATGCACTTGAACTACCCTTCCTCTTGAGTTGGTTCTCAATCTTTCTAGCCATGTGAACCATGTCCTCTAACTCCATATAGTGTTGTAATTCCACCACATTCTAAATCTTACTATTTAAACTAGCCAAAAATCGTACCATGGTAGCATCACGGTCTTCCTCAATGTTTGCCTTAATCATAGCAACCTCCATCTCCTTATGTTACTCCTCTACATTCCTATTACCTTGTTTAAGGGTTTCCAATTTATTGTACAACTCCCAATAATAGTATGTCGGAACAAACCTCTTTCTCATCATCCTTTTCATCTCTTCCTAAGTCTCTATGGGTGGTTCCCTATTCCTCCACCTATTCAACACTAATTGGTCCCATTATACTATGGCATAATTTGAGAATTCTATGGCAATTGGCTCCACCTTTAACTTTAGAATAGTTGTGACAATCAAAGACTAACTTCACCTTTTTCTCCCATTCAAGGTATGCCTCAAGGTCATTCTTTCCTTAGAAAGATGGGATCTTCATCTTTATATTCTCCAAATAATTATCCTCCTCATTCCTAGCTTCTCTAAATCTATCTCCATGCCTTCTAAAGCTTTTAATCGAATCCTTATCAAACTCCTCCTCAAAACTTGTCCCTACAAACTCTTTAACCTCCAACCTTATTCCTCTTTTAGGAACTCTCTCTCCCCTACATCCTAGAGGAACACTTATTGACTGCTCTATGCTCTGTTCTACTTTCTCATGGAGTTGTTCCATTTCCTCTCTAAACATCCATTTCATCTCCATCATCAAAGCATCCAAAACTTCGGATCAAATCCTTCTGTTGCACCTCCAGATGTACCTTTGTCCAACATATTACTGCAAAAACAAGGTTAGTAATAATAAAATAAAGAAAAACCTTACAAATCACTCCCTCATGTGTTTCCACTTAAGGAATGATCCACTCAAATCACTTGTGTTTTCCACACAATATAAATTTGGTTTTTCCTCACTTTAATCTCCCTTGCGATTCTTTTGGAACTAATCGAACAAATTAAGGTCTTTCCAAACAATCAAATCAGGCCTATTCAATGGTACTTGTGGAACTAATCAAACAAGAGCAAGATCTTTTCCTAGAATTCAATCAATGATACTTTTTTTTGCATGAATGTTTTCATACTTTTTTTGCACGAATTTTTTTTTGTACAAATTTCTCTCTCTTCTTTCTCTCTCTCTCTCTCTCTCTCTCTCTCTCTCTCTCTCTCTCTCTTGTAGCAACTAATGTGAGCTAACACTTAAATCAATAACAAATCAAGCAGAAACAAAGAATCACAAAGAAATCTTAAAGACTCTCAAAACCCAAAAAGACAACTTTTTTTTTTTTCTTTTTGATAAAGAAAAGATAAGCAAGCTTCAACGAACCTAGGCTCTGATACCGAACTGATACAAACTTGTCGAGCCTGGATTTTTCATCTCTCATTTAATTTCTTTTAATTCGATTTGTATCAAACCCGAACCCATTTAATATGAACCCTCGGCTAGAAATTAAAAGAAATTTTAATTTTAAAAAATGTTTTGAAGTCACTACCCATATCAACATCAGGAAAAATTATAAGTTATGATTAATGGATTGGTTAATCCTAACTTAGCTACTAGTCTGCAAAAAATTTTATTTGAAACCAAATTTTATAAACTAGAGATTTTTGGATTTGGAGGCTATCCTATTAAAACCTTATGGTTACTACTTAAAATTCATAACCTAAGATTTATCCTTTTAATGCTGAAAAAATAAATCAAATTCCATGAATTTCAAAATTTACAATTTTATTTACAAATTAATGACAAGCCAACTAATGATTATAAAAATTAACAAATTAGATACATGTACAAAAGAATATGATGGAAAAAATAAAAATTTTCAAATTTTGTGTCGCTCCAGAGGTGTCTATGCACCTGCTAATCGGGATCAGATAAAACGTAGTTCTTTTAGGAAACTTTAATTTGTTGGTAGATTTCGCTTTAAGTTTACTAAGTTTTAAAATTTTTCTTTAAAATGGATTTTTATGTGAGACCCTATGAACTATAAAATCCATATTGTTTTTTTTTTCATTTTAGAAAATAGAATTTTCTAAGTCTTAAAAAGACTTTTTTATTTATTTAGTTATATATATATTTTACATTTTATGTATTTATAAATATTGGTAAGTACATCCAATACATATTTAATTATATAATAATGTGCCCATACTATATCTACATGTTTATCTTTTAGTTTTGATAGAATTCATTTTTTTAACTAATAATGATGATGATAATCGGACCTACCTGGATTGGGCATGCGTGTCGGGTCTGACTTAAGGTTGGATTAGAATTTGGAGCGGGTTTAGGTCGAACTCGGGTTGGCTTTAGATCCACACGGTAGAGGCGAATGGCGGAAGCTTTTGACGATGATTCGACAGTCATTGGCAACCCAAAAAACGTCAAACGAAGCAAGTAGGGGATGGGGATTATTCCAAGGGTGGTGATCTTACCCGAAAAACAACTGGAAAATGGTGGTTTAAACCCTTGGAGTGGCCATGGAGATGGTGGCGGTTGATCAAAACCTCCGTAGGTGGTTTTGAGTTTTAAAGAAGCTATCAAAGGCTAATTTAACTTACCTAAAGACCCTTTTTGATTATTAAAAGCCTCAAAAATGGCTTAAAAGCTTCAAATTTTAAGCTTTCCTTTGAAACCCTAATTTTTTCGAAAAAAAAAATTCGAACTTGTGATTTGGAACAATTCTTGTGTTTTTGGTGTTTTCTGGTGGATGTCGATGATCTAAACTGTCTATTAGACTCCTATTTATAGTGTTTGCATGTCAAATTAGGTGGAGGCGGTTCAAAATTGGAGTTGGTGGTTCACACGTAAATCCAAGCTTCTAGAAAGAATTTGATAATTAACCAACCAAGCAAGCTTCTAGAATGGAGATAAGAATATTAGATAAGCACTCTAGAAACTCAAATCAAAGAATTCAAGAAAAAAATTTGCATGAAACAAGTGTTTTTTACGAACTTTGCATCCAAAATCGAGTGTCAAATTAATCAGTTTACAACAAGTTTTTTAAGTCCATTGTGTGAAGTACTCCATGCCAAAAACGAGCCCAAAAAATGGCTGTTGCTAGAAAAAGGAAGGGGGTCTGAGGAAGAAGATGACCTATGTGCCCATACACATGCAGAAAATGACTGTCGCGAGAAAAAGGAAGGGGGTCTAGGAAGAACATAATCAACATTGTACATGAATTCCATATGGGTTTTAAACATGACAGCAATTTAAATTTGGAGTTAGAGTGGAGTTTACCTTGTTGGGATGAATGATGTAGACACACCTTCCTTAATATTAGAATCGTGACATGTAGATCCTCCTTACACATGCCGAACACCATAAGGTCTTAGTGCCTTGGTATTCAAGTTCACATTCCTCATCTTATTAACCTTTATCAAAGATATATTTCTAGTGTAAGACATAGATAGTGAAATATCCAAAACCTTCACCTAAGTTAAAAATTAAGTTTAGATAGATTAAATAAGTCAAATGAATTATAGAAAATAATTAGACAAGTTGATATAATTAGATTAGTAATTAATTAAGTTGAAAATTGATATTTCAATTCCGAAACCCCAAGTGAAATATCCAAAATTTCAATGCATAATTAATTAAGTATATATGTTGAATTAATTAAATTATGAATTTTGCTAAGAGTTTAGTTGATGACAATTTAATGTGTTAGTGTAAAATTAATATATGTTATGTTTGCTTGAAACATAGAAATTTTAGTGAATAACTAATTAATGAAATGTGATGAGTTAATGTGATTTAGTATTAGTAATATATTTTATGATTGGTAAGTGAAATTGTTATATTTGTTTGAGTTGTTTAAATTATATTTATTAATACAAATATGATTGATAAGTTAGGAGTGTTAAAAATAAATATAATGTGTTAATGTGGTTGATATTAGTGTATCTTGTTATTCAACTCATGTTAAACTTAAATTTCAAGAGCAAACCTAACCCCAAATCAAAATGCTAAACATAGTAGAATTTTGGTTTAAAACAAGCCCAAAGCCACTCAACTTACCATCTAAAAATCTGCCCCAAAAGTCACCAAGTTAAGGATAAATATTAATTCTTAATTTGCAAAAATCATAAAGAAAAAACAAACCAAAAAGAGATAAAAAAAATAGACCAAAATTTGTGGGGAATTTCAAGCTTATTTTCCCAACCTTTTTAATCAAGTTTCCTTGCTCAATTCATCAAGAATTCACTCCCACTCATCATCTACAAGTTAAGGTAAGCTTATATGTCTTTTTATGATGATTATTACTTCTTTATTCTAAGAAATTTCTGTCAAAAGTTAGTTCATGGTAGATTTCAAGTAATCTTGATATGTTGAGTTGTTGAGAAAACTTTTAACTCCTTGAAGTTATAGTATATGAGTTCTTAGTGTGGGTTTTGAGTGCAAAAAGTATTGAAGTGTTTAGAGATGGATGAGTGATGGTAAGACAAGTGATTGCATGTGTAGGAGTTGTTTTGAGATAGTGTAAGTGTTGATGATGATGATGAAGTGTTCAAAAGGGGATTAGGAAGTTGTTTGATGCTTGAAATATGAAGTTCACACATGTTTTGAGTTGTTAAGAGCATATAGTATGGTACATGATACTTGTGTAGTGTTTTAGTTGAGGTAGGATGTGATAAAAGTATTTAAAAATCAAGTTTGAAACAAGGGAAATTGGGAAAAATTCAAACACCCTGTCAAACACTATGTTTAAGAAGGTGCATGGGCCATATACTTTTGATACAGCATGTATGAGAGGGTGTTTCACCCACTGACACTTCATACACCTTTCAAAACACCATGTATGATAAGGTGTTTCATTTTCTGACCTTTATTCATTTTTCCCCTAGGTTGAAACGACATCCATATATCATATATGGCATCATATTTAATTTTCTGACCTTTCATGTACTTTTCCCTGAGTTCACACACCCTGCCATACACCATGTATGGGAAGGTGTATGACGTTTTGTGCAAGATGGTGCAAGGTGTATGGTTCATACACCTTGTCATACACTTCTGTTTGGTTTCCCTATTGCAATATTGTTTCTTATTTTGCTCATAACTTTTCATCCGACCTCGGATTGAGGTGATTCAAAAGGCTACGAACAACTTAAAAAGAGATCTAGAACTTCATGTTTTAAGTTTTTGCAAATTATAAACGTATCAAGAATAAAATTTTAATTCTTTCCAGTCGCTACAATTTCCAAACAAAGTTAAAAACTTGTGTTTTCTTGTTAAGTGTGTAATTAAGAATAAAATGAATTTTCTTTAGCTAAAAGGAAATACATAAATGATAGTTGATATGTCATGCTAGTCAATTGACATAATTAAGCATGAGTTAAGTGGATTTATGAATTTAATAAATGCTTTGAATAAATATAGAAGCTAGATATAAAATGAGATTAGTTAACAAACCCAAGTTCAACTTGGCTTAATGAATTAGATTTATTAAAATTAATCAACTTGGCTAAGATTAAATTAATATAGACTTAAGCTAATATGAATCTTAAATATAAAATAACTTAGTTAATTAATATAAGTCCAACTTGATTGAATAGACTTTAGTAAGCTAAAATAGACTAGATTGACTAAGTTTAATTATCTTAGCATAGTAATTGGCTTAAATGATTAAATCTAATCAAATTAGCTAGGATTAAGTTAAAATGAGTTAATAGTTAATAATTGGCTTAAGTTAATGGGTTAGGATAAACCATAGATAACATGGGGAATAAGTGGTTTCAATTGGTTGTTTGCTTAAAAAATGTATGTTTTTAGAATATGAATGATGTGATGATGCTTTTGTTCTAAATGACTATAATCAAAGTGAAAAGAAATACTTTGACAGACAAAAGAGAACTATCCGTATTTTAGCGGGGCAATCTTCGCAGCTATAGCGGGGTTCCAAATTTGTGGCTGATTAAATAGGATAATAAAATGGGTTTGATATAAGCGGATATGTAACTAGAGTTCTTATATAAGTTTAATTCTAGAATGTACATATATGAATATCTAATCTATCTTTTGAGTTAGCTTCTAGTTTAGCTTTTGAACCTATTTGGACTTCAAATATATAAGGTACGCAGTAACTTGCATGATGCTTGTTAGGATAGGCATCCTAAAATAAGTTAAAACTTAAACTCGGTTAATAAATTATGAGTGATGGTTGTGCTTTCGCCGTTGAATCTGGTCCGATGAGTGACAACCCTATCATGATACGATGATATGGTAGTTAGGCGCTGAGATAATGTCATGATGCATTGACAAATACCATGATGCAATGGTATACCATGATGTAATGGTGATTTTATATGTGATTCAGTGGGTAGCTGATGAGGTAAATGGCTTGGCGTAACATTTACTTAAGCTCGGAATGAAGTAACATGTTTTAGTTCATGTTTATGAGACCGGTTGAATTAACTAATGTTATAGACTGGGATAAGTGGTGTATATGAAGATTGTGAACCCTAGAAGAGGCTATTTTCTCTTTCTCTATTAGATATAGGAGATATAGGTACCTGGACTACCTATATCAACCTCCTGAGTAGCTACTATTACTCATGATCCCTAGATTCCCATTGGCTCATTCCGAAGTGTGAGTGCTCCAGTGTTGATTTGTTTATTTTAATAGAAAGATAATAACTTATTGATTGATGCATTGTATTTAGTTAAGCCGTGTGTCACACTGCATGTGCTTGTGTTACTGTGTACTGAGCTTCGACTCATTAGTGTTGTTGTTATTCTTTTTCTAGGTATTATTGATTGATTTTGATGACGATGATGAGCATTGATGAATGATGATGATATTGATGTTGTTGATGATGATGTTGTTGCTATTGAATGATGTTGGTGGTGATGATGGTGCGGTTGATAGGCAATCCGAGAAGTTTGAGAGGAGGAGTAAGTGAAGTAAGGCCGATGGATTTACTTGTATTTATTTATTTTTAACAGATGGATTTGTATTTTCAAGTTATAATTTTTTCTAAGGGGCCTATGGAGCCTAAATGTTTTGAAATCGTTGATTTACTCATGAGAATACATTATAAAATGATATTATAACATTTGTTTCTTAGAAAGTTGGTTTGCTTCAATAGGAGTAAAACCTTTTATTATGTTTTTATAAAAGTTTGGTCTTATGAACTAAATCCGGTTGTTTTAGAAGTCTAAACAAACATTTTCTGTAATTAAAAGTAGATAACAATGTTCAATATAAACATATCTTTTAAGGAAGCTTGAGCGTGTAATACATAAAGTATTATACGTGGCAGTAATGCCTTAATTATATTTAGGGCGTTATAGATAGTTCAAGAGAATGTAAGGATAAAGCTTGCACCTAATATAGCATGATAGAGCAGAATTCTAAGAGCACATAACCAACATTGTCCATGGATTCCATATAGCTTCTAAACATGACAATAGTTTAGATTTGGAGTAGAGCAGAGTTTACCTCGTTAAGATGAAAATGATGTAGACAAACCTTCCTTGATATTAGAACCGTAACCTATATTAGTAGGTAAGTTAATGAGTAGTTGTGTGTCTACAATTAAATTAGCTAAGTCAATACCATTCTTACCTTTAGATCTTGATTTCTAAGGCTTTGTGGTACGATAAAGGAACCACAACAACCTATGATGAGACCTAATGTCCAAACCTCGAATTAAATTAAATCCCTAAATCATCTAAGAACCGATGAAAACTATTACCCGTTACTTATAATGAAGAAAGAATCTTGGTGTAAATTGAAGGCACCACAATTGATAATGGTAAACCGATTGATAAGCCGGATTAAATGCCACGGAAAATCCCCGATAAGTTCAAGACAAGTTCTTTCCAGAACTCAAAGAGAAGAAACTCTTAAAATCATTATCAAAAGATCTCAAAGCTGCTTCTTTAATTACGAAGCAAAAGTTCTACTTATAATAACATTAAGAAAAACTAAAAGACACAAAACAAAATAAAACTGGCATCCAAAGAAGGCTAACAGCCTACAATTAAAATAAGAAAAAGAAATAAAATTACGAGACAAGAAGGCCGACAACTTAGGTGTACACATCGACAGAGTAAGCATGAAGGTCGGTGGCCTTTGATTCCGGTGTACACATAATTACTCATGGTCAACTGTTCCCTAAATATTGGCCAGCGGGTACATATTCAACAGCTCCAAGACTTGAAATCCTTCAATCTTTTGTATCCCAAATTACTTTATAGGCTTGCTTAGTTCGCTTGACTCATGTTTTAATCATTAGAACTCTAGTCAATGGGCCTCTAATTCCTTGAAGTGGATTGATGAACTTGAACTAGGTCAGCTCTGAACTTGATGCTATCTAATTCACATCATTCCCTTATGCTTTGAAAAGATTCGTCCTCGAATCTTCTTTCTTGGACTCTTTCATATTGAATCTATCTTTTGGTTTATTGGAAGCGACAATAATGAAATTAAGTTGATAATCAATTCCATCTGGAAGTTTCTAGGAACACAAATCTTTAAAAATCCTGTAGTTGTGAACAGTTCACTAGGAAAAGAGAAATTAAGATCATTAATTAGAAAACAAATATTACTCTTAATCTCTCCTTTTTTATCATTTTCACTTTTTGCTTTTTCATTACTCAAATTCATTTTCTTTTTGGTCCCCTTAGTGCTCACCAGTGTGTTATTACTTTTTTCTTCAATCCCACTACTCTCATTCTTTTCTTCACTCTTTCGTTTTTCTTTTTCTCTTTCTTTGAATTGCCTTGCTATCATCATCTGATCCGCAATAGCTTCCCATGGATCAAGGGGTACTAAATTCACTCGCTTTTAGTTGAAAACCAAGGAATAGAGATTTTTAAATCCATCATACTTGACTTTTCCTTTTATACTTCCATGGTAGCCCCAACAAAATATGACAAGTTTCCATTGCAATCACATCACATAAAACTTCATCATAATATTTTCCAATAGAAAAAGTAATCAAAACTTGCTCAGTCACCATAAATTCTCCACATTCATTCTGTATTTTGTAAGGTTCTCTAAGTTTCAAAGTTTTCAAACCCAACTTTCCACCAACAAGGTACTAACAATATTTATAAAACTCCCACTGTCAATAACCAAACTACATAACTTGTCATTCATAAAACATATTGTATGAAAGATAGATTCACACAAAACCTCATCACCATCATCAGTCACTTGTATTTCACTCTTTTTTTTTTTTAATCAAACCCTAGATCTATAAACCACAACTTTCACAAAAACCCTAATCAACAAATCAAATCTTTTTCTTCTTCTTCTTTTTTTTTTTTTGAAAAAAATACTCCAAAAATTCTATCAAACCTAAATCCATGATTTTTTTTAACACGAATTTCTCTTCTTCTTTTTTGTTTATACCAAGGATACTAAAACTATAATCTTAACAACAAACGATCAATAAGATCAAACAATTCCCAAAACCAATAAAGAAAATGAACAAAGGATATGAATGGTTTGAGTTACCTTTAATCAAATTGGATATAGATTCTTAGAAAAACTTCACTCTAATACCAAATAATAGGATAAACGAACTACACCAACCTATGACGACACCCGATGTCCAAATCTGGAGTTAAATTAAATCCTAGATCGTCTAAGAAACAATGGAAATCGTAACCTGTTTCTTATAATGAAGCAAGAACCTTGGTATAAAGTGGAGATGCCATAATTGATGATGGCAAACCGATTGATAAGTTAGATTGAACGCCATGAAAAATCCCCGATAAGTTCAAGACAAGTTCTTTCCAGAACTAAAAGAGAAGAACTCTCAAAATCATTATCAAAGGATCTCAAAGATGCTTCTTCAATTACAAGCAAAAACCTACTTATAATAATATCAAGGAAAACTAAAAGAAACAAAACAAAATAAAGCTGGCATCTAAAGAAGGTTAGCAGCCTATATAACAAATTGGGCGGCCTACAATTAAAACAAGGAAAAGAAATAAAATTATGAGACAAGAAGGTCGGTGGCTTAGAGATATACGCCGGCGACATAAAGATGAAGGCTAGCAGCCTTTTTGATGTCGGCTTACACATAATTACTGAAGGTCCACTGTTCTTTAAATATTGGCTAGTGGTGTACATATTCAACAGCTCCAAGACTTGAAATCCTTCAATTTTTTGTATCCCAAACCACTTCGTAGGCTTGCTTAGTTCGGTTGAATCATGTTTTAATCATTAGAACTTTAGTCAACGGGCCTCCAATTCCTTGAAATATATTGTTGAACTTGAACTTGGTTGGCTCTAAACTTGATGCTATCTGATTCACATCACTTTGTTTGTGTTATGCTATTGGATGCTCTCTTTCCTCTTGAAGCTTACGACTGGTGTATAGGTTTTATTTGCTTAAGTGTTGTTTATGGTGTTGTTGAGTTGATTTAGAGGGTTACGGTGGGGTTCAAGTGAAAAAGTTTTGGTTTGTTTTGTTATATTTGTCCTACTGTAGTAGCTCACAATTAAGACTATGGAAAGGGAAGTAAAGTTTGTTTGTATATTGGTTTGGTTTTCATGTGGAGTTCTCATGGTGGGGCTTAGGAAAACAGGGGATGTGTGCTCTATTTTTTGCCGCTGTTGTGGAGGGAAAAAGGTCTATTTATTGTGTTGTTGGTCCGATTTATTATTCAAGCTCATGGGAAATAAATGTGTTTGTTTGTTTCTAATAACGCTCATTTATACAAGCCATATATGAGTTATAATTGTAGTGCAAGTGGGAATGTTTGGACATGAAAATTGTAGGCTAAAAATTCTGTTTCACGCCTACAAAATTTGAGCCTCCAAAGTTGGTTTGTGTATGTGTTTGAGTTGTAGGTTTTTCAAGTCAATATTTATCTATTTAAGCGTTTATTTGAAGAGTTCCTATTAGTGATTGTTGGGTCAAGTTGTAAATTTTGTTGACTTGAGTTATACTTAAAATTCTTATGGTCATTCACGTGGAGAACAAGTGCTACAGCTTGAGAAATTGTTGTCTCTTATGCAACTGGTGCTTAGAAAAGTTGAGGAAGAATTTTGAGCCATTTTGCAAGTTATTTGAGCTTGTATTCTTTCATTTAATGCAAGGGATATTTGGTACTTTATGATTGGTTCAATTGTCCTTGACAAGTTTAAATTGTTGACAAAAAAACTCAAATTGTATGTACAATTGATTGTGAAACTTTAGAGGAAAAGTTCAGCTGCTAAAGTTCCTTTTGTTTTGCATATTATATGTATATGCTAATAAATTATTTGTTTTGTTCATAAATCATGAGCCTATATGTGTATTTATATATCAGTTATATAGGGCTTTTATCTCGAAAAGTTTATCTAAAGCTTCTACCAAATCTCTAGATTATCTTTGAGTTCGAATCTTGAGTTTAAAGTTTATGCGATTAAATATTTTTAGAGTTTCACCTAACGCAGTTAGGATTCTCTTGGCCCAATAGGTCAAATTAGGGTTTTAGTGCTTATAGGCTCCAAATTTTTTAACTAGAACAATGGTGCAATCCAAATCTTTATTTAAAGTCTAGTTTATCAGTTATGGATCTGTTTATATTTTAATTGCGTATTTATAACTCTAACGGTTCATCTTTTAGTTATCATTTTATAACCAATAGGTTCTGTAAAAGAGCTGTCTTTTATCGTTTTTGAAATTTAAAGTTTCTTTTAATTATATCTTGAGTTATTGGCTTAAGATACAAAATCTTATATTTGGTATCAATTAAGGCCAAAGAAATTTCTATTCGGGGTTTTGAACTATAAACGAGTTTACTACTACTCATGGATTCATTCTAGGATTTTTATTGGGTTCTAAGCTCGCTATCTAATTCACATTTTTCTATTCTATCGTTGTATAATAGTGTAAAAATTTTTAGGGATTACAACACGAACAAGATTGTACTTACAATTATATTCAAGGCTTTCATCATGAGGGATCCACTATTCCAGGTACACAATGACATGTGTGTTGCTTACTAGGATAGAAATTGCTAATAACCTAACTAATATATAAGTTGGTTAAAAAAGTGTGTTGCTTGCTATTTGGTTGTCTCGAGTTGAAGAGCAACGCTCTTGTTAAGGTCTGAAATCTTGACACAGTAGCTAAGTGCTTGGGCCACCATGTTGTGGCTCGACAAGTAGTTGATGAAGGTAACATTATCAGGTGTAACGATTACCCAAACGGAGCGTGATGATGGTGTCTGAATAATGGCTATGAACCTTGGAGGAGGCTAGTTTTTATTTTTCTTTTTGGGAGAGAGGCCAACTATAGTCATCTCCTAATATAGCTATGGTGGTATTGGAACCCAAGTCTCACATTGTGTTGTTTGGAGTCATGAGCACTCCTATGTTACTTACTGCACTTAAATTAAATATTTAAATTAATGCTTGTTGCATTAGTATGGGATTGCATATACATATTATGTATGATTGTTTTGTTGTGTACTAGACTTCAGCTCACTCCTTTGGTGATTTTTTTTTTCAGATACAAAAGAAGCTTAGGTACTATGATGATGACCTCAACTTGTGGGATCAAGTGTCCACTTTAGAGTTTCATGACATAAAATAAAGAGATGGTTTAGTTAAATATTATTGTTCTAGTTTAGTGATGAATCATTTAAAATCGAGGGAGATGTAATATGTTGGCATTCATAATGATATATGATATTTCAAATTCTTATGCGTTATTTGGTATATATATTGATTTTAGTTGTTTCGAGCCTTAGCATACTCATACAGGTATGAGTATGTTGCGGATTGTTCACATCTTCAATTTTGGGGCATGACAATTAAAATTTAGAATGGTAAATAGTTTAGATTTTTATTCCTACCAAAAAGTTAAATGTATAAAAATTTTATTGAGAAGAGAATTAATTTATTTGCATGACAAGAGAGGCCAATGGCATTTTGGTCTAGTGGCATCAGGCCTGATTTTTCAAGTAAGAGGTACATGTTTGAATATCCCTTCCTCATTGTAATCATCGCAAAAAAAAAAGAGGTGTGAGAGTGGGAGAGAGAAAAAAACGGATAAACATGGAAAAAAGAGAGAGAATAAAAGTTGCCATAAATTGGAAAAGACAGAAGACGCACGACTGCCGCACTTTTATTTAAATTTTGGAGTTGCACAACTACAGATTCCCTAATGTATAGTAGAATTAAATTTTAAAATTGAGAGAGAGAGAGGGAGAAATAAAATAAGAAAAGGAAAAAAGAAGAAAGAATTCCCAAACCAATTTCTTCTTGTAATTCTGGAGATAAATTAATTGTTGTATCCACTGGCAAAGAGAATAATGATGATGAGTTAAATGTGTTGGCAATTGGCCAAGGTTTCAAGTATCAACAATGTACCCAAAAAAAAAAAAAAAAAAACAATGCAGCAAAACCCAATATGTATATGAGAAATTTTGTGAATGAAGTATCATCTCTACATAATGAAAGTTAGATAGTTCAGTAGAGAGTTCAGCGTAGATATGATTGGAAGGCATGAGGCTAAAGATGCCTTCTATGTATTTTTGCACTTTGATTTTGTGGGGACTATGTCCAATCTATTAATATCTCTGCAAAACTAGAGGAAAATCAGTTTTAGTGTGCACATTGAGGTAATTTTCTTTTATTAAATTAACTTGTCTGTCTTTGTTGCAGTAATGTCAAGTTATCAACTGTGAAAGGTAACATTAATATTGAATTGTGATCCCTCGAATATTATACAAACTAAATTTTCAGTAGTTGCCAAAATAGATAAAGAGATCCTGAGAAATTTTAAGAAAATATAGAGAAATCACCCCCAATTTTTTTTGCGAATCTAATTCACGATACTCACTAGTATAGAGAATAGGGTATACAAATAAATAGTTATAAATAAAAAACTATAATAAAAAAATCACACTTTACCAAGACATAATTGGACATTTAATCTATAAACCAAATTCAAAAGGTAAAATAAAAATAAATAAATCATAAATAAATATATAATTATAATACTAAAATGACACTAAATAAGATAAGATAATTCGAGCGGCAAGTTAAATGCTAATCCTGAAATGAATCTAAACTCTGAATTTATTTAAAGATGCAGAAACAACTTGTGTTTTTGTCCTAACCGATTATAATATAAGAAGTGTTGTGGTGAAAGCCATAACGTTAGAAGGTTAATATAAGAGAATATTTCATATGACAAAAATCCATTTCATCAATATATTAAGATTAATATAACAAGTGCGGTTACTTTCATATACACACATATATATAAATGTATAGTAAACTAAGCTAAAATAAAACAATTTGAATAGGGATATTTAGCCTATTACTTTTATTGCCTAGCGAGTATAATACTATAATGTGGAGGCCGTAGCTTTAGAAGGTCAACTCAACGGTCTGAGTTGTGTGCAGAATATCAGATCAATGATTTAGGACCTTCAATTAACGTTAAAGAAATTATAGAATTAGTTTTGCAAAATATAAAGTATAAGTAGGGCTGTGAAAAAAAAAATCGATCGAATCGTGAACCGAATTAGATCAGATTGAATCGAACCGAAATTTCGATTTTTTTTAATGGTTCGGTTCGGTGAAGAGCAAACGATTCATGGTTTAGTTCAAGACTATGAACCGAACCGTTTTATATATTAAAAAAATTAAACATATTATTTTTACTCTTAATTGTTTTATTAATGATACATATCTAAATCACAAATGTTAAAAACAATTAATTTTTAAAAAAAGTTAGGATAAAATTAGATTTTTATATATATTTTAATTGTTATATTGTTTACAAATAAGATAAATTTTAGATTTTAGCCTCTAGTATTCTAACTCCTGTATTTTTTTTTTCATTTTTCTTACTAATTAATCTACTTCTATTATTTAGTTACTTATTGATTTATATAATTGGTAATATGTTAATTAAAAGCATGCAACGAATTAAATTTTATGTCTTATATTGGGATAAAGTCCAGTAGACCATTATAGTTCAAAATATTTTCAAAAAAAATGAGACTAGCACAATTATAATTTTATAATGGATGAAATCTCTTCCTTCTTATAAGTTTTACATGTTTATTTGATAAATAATTAATTTAAAATATCATTGTTTCTATTTGCATTAGTCATAAGGAATATGTAATTGAAGTTTTTTAATAAAATATATTATTTATTTTATAAATAAAAACTGTTTGAACCGCAAACCAAACCGTACCGAACCGTTTTTTATTTTTTTGGTTCGAAAAAGTTATGAACCAAATCGTATGGTTGGATTCGAATTTAAAAGAAAGACCAAACCATAAAATATGGTGCAGTTCAATTAGAGATGCAAACCGAATCGATCGAACGATATCGTACACACCCCTAAGTACAATTATTTAATTAAAAAAAGAATATCCAATTAAATACTAAACGTATCAAAACGATTTATAGGGATGTTAAAAGCTAACAAAATTTTGAGATAGTCTAATAGTTTATGCAAAGAGTACATGTCACGCCTCAAAAGGAGACTTAATAGGATTAATCTAAAGTTATCATGTAACATGTGCACCCGTAATATGAGAGTCGTCTTATAAGTCAGAGTGTACAAGACTATTTATTTATCAATATCTATTATATAAATGATATATTATATTACTGGATGCCAACTATGGAATCTGATTGTCAACTCTCTACCAAGACCGCAGAGAATCGATATCTCCTACAAAATAATGAAATTGAGTTCTAACTTACAAAATATAAAGTCTCATTTGTTTATACAAATTAAATTTTACATTCTAAGTTCAATGCCACTTATGTATCTAACTTCACTATAGTCTGATGGAGAAGCACTCTTCATACATCCCTATCATAGCTAGTATTAGTCCTGCACAGAAACTGTTAGGGGGTGAGCAAACCACAGGCTCAGTGAGATAACCTGACCAAATCACACATCAAACAATAACAAACGAGTATAATTACCAATCATATGCAATACAACAATCAATCATATGTACATTACAAGATTTGATGATCTAGAATCCAAAGCAGGATGGAGACGCCCTCTCATGGGGATTGAAGGATCATAGTGTTATGGCCCACCTACCTAGGAGAGACTAAGCATATAGGAATACAACAATACTCACTTTAATTATCTCTTTAAATTAACCATATCTAAAATCTCTCATTTCCTATTTTTTGCCTTAGAAACTCCATTAAGTGTTAGTCCTTTCAAAGTAATACCATAAGCGGCATCCTTCGTTTACCATTTAGTTCCTATAGTACTGACAGCTCAAAGGTAACATTGCATTAATCTAATAGCTTTTAGCCTAGGTCAACCAAGCATTATCAGAGGGCCAAAATACTAACACGTAGTAGGCTACCACTTGCTCAAATGCTGTTTATGCAAATTGTGTAATGCATGATCATTTTCTTTTATGGTGTCAAAAGCTTTTAGTTAGGTTTAAGGTGATCATACAATTCATAGACAATATCAAAATGCTTCATACAGTAATTATCATACAATAAACTTATCACTTATAATAGGATAATTTTGGCAATCAAGCGTACACCAAACATCATGCAGTATACCCAAATCCCACAAGCATATTGGTTTAATAATTATTATTATAAATGCAACTATATTACAAGTACAAATAGTATGATAAAGTCAAAGTTACTCACCTGTAATCCTCGCTCAACTATTGAAATATACTACTGGAAATCCAAGAATTGATCTATTTTTCCCAATGAAAATGAAATAATAGATATTTATTATTGTATTGTTATTTATGTAACGATAATGACAGTATTCTTTCATGTCCTAGTTATCCATTCTGGTATATCCTCTACTTATTTAACTAGGAATTTTATTTATATATATATATATATTATTTTATTATGATTAAAGTTATAGAATTTATAAGAGAAGTCTTCCTATTTGTAATGGTTATCCAATTTTATTATTTAATCAATCTATTCTTTTATTAGTTCCGAAAATAAGATATTTGAAATAATATATTCACCATATTAATTATGGTATAACTTATACTATTATTTACACAAAATCTAAATTAGACGTATTTTAGAAATTATGTACTCTTTTCTTTTTATGGTTTTACCTAGTATATTAATCTAAGTCAAGTTGATTTAAACTAATCACCTAATTCAATTACTAAATCTACTTTAATTAGCTTAATCAAACTAATATGATTTTACTTAGTAAAATAATTCATTTAAGATATATTAGTTCTATTTATACTATTTACAATTTATCGTCACTTATTAAGCCAAAATATGTATTATTGTAATATAAATAACGTAACTAAACTTCTATGATTATCTAAGTGTCCAATCTTAATATTTAATTTAATTTTTATTACCTGTATTGGTCCTTTAATGGTCCTAGAATAATCAATTATTATTTAATATTTATTTTTATTTTGCTTGTCTTGATCTTAATTTGATATCTATATTTATATCTAATGGGTTTTCTTTGTTCTTTAAGTTCTACATCTTTGGTAGTAGATTTTTATTTACAATTTCTTGGTTTGTCAATCTTATCTATCTTTTTAAGTTAATATTTTTATTATTTAAGGTCACAGTCTAGTATCTAGTCCTTTAAAAAAAATTCCTTAAACATATTTGTAAGCTAATGGAATCAGATATATATATATATATATATGCACACCAAATATAAATTAAGATTTGTTAAATTTTAATAATATATATTTTTAATAAACATATAACAATTATATGTGAAATTTATCCTTCTAATAAGCTTAGGAGTTCATATAGATTTTGAGGATCATTTATTCATAACTTGCTTCTAAATGCACATAGATGACCATATATTCTAGGGATTTAGATCTTAGGATTTATTTTGTTGCATGCATCCTTCTATTCTCATTCCAATCATATATCATTTCTCCATGGCATGTACATTATATGTTCTTTTATCATGATATTATTTATGTTCATAAGATTAAAATTCCCTATAGGTATCCTAATGGTCATATAGGCGAGATTTTATTATCTAGGTAAGGCTATAGATATATTTTACTAAATATAGTATAGGTTGGTTTATGAAACTTACATGATAGTTTAGAAACTTCTATAAGAACCAAAACTACCATAAGTATGTTAGGGTTTTAGTTAGTTAAATTCTACTTAATGCATTACATTATAAAGTTACTCTACTAGTCATAGCTCTTAGTATATGCATGATAAGTTTTATGTATTATAAATGTTAATACTATGGAGGTTTTCATGGTTCTTGTTATTCTATACTAAGTACAACACATTTCTATCATAGAATAAGGATTACTCAAATTTAATAATTCATTATATGCCCATCTACATATTCATATAGTAACTAAACAAATAGTGACACATAGCTAATTTCTAAGCATTAATTTCCCAGTTTTCTACATAGTTGAAATATAAAATATAATATAAGATAAGAATTACCTTGATGGAATAAAGATGTTGTGGACAAACACTCTTCCTCAATAACAATTGATCCTTTGGAGTATTTATTTGAATTTGGTCTAGCAATTTGGAGTCTTCATGGTATGGCTTATGGTGGTGGAATTATACAGAGGTAAAGTGGTTATATATATATATATATATATATATAGATGTTAATTTATGGTGAGGCTTGGTGGGAGAAAAGAAATTGTTTGTTTTGTTATTTGACTTGCTTTTGTGGATGGGAATAAGTAATTTATGAGTTGAGTTTTTGGGAATTTATGAAGCTTGTTTGTTTGTTCATTACCATTATTTATATAAGTATTAAATACCTATATGGATGATACTTGAAATATATTTTATGTTTGCAATTTGGGGCTTCACAGTAGGTTTTGTGTCTTTTTAGTAACCAGAATTTTAAGTCAACAATTATTACTGATGTGGATATTTGTTGTGTTTTTATTGGATCTCAAATTGTCAAATTGTCAAACATTATGGGCTTGATTGGCTATTAATATCTCCTAGAGGCTGCACAGTGATGAAAAAAAAAATAATTGAACAACTTGTGATAAGTTGTCTTCTGTTACAACCATGAATCACACAAAGAAAACAATTGCAATTATTTTGGGACAATTTGCTTTAAGTTTGTATTCTTTCATTTAATACAAGGGGCATTTGGTATCTTTTGATTGGCTCATATGTGTTGAATGGTTGACTTTAATGTGAATTACTTGAGCAAATTTCGACTGGGATTCTTACAGCCGTAGTCAATCTCCATTTGCACCGGAATGAAGGAGAGAAAAGAACGTAGAAAAGGAATAAAAAAAATTGTAAGAAGGATAGGATGAATAGAAATACTAAAACAAAGAGAATATGATGAATTTATAACCAACAATAGTAAGAAGTGGGGGAAAATATGAACTAGTAAAAAAAATTAATTTTTACGGATCTAAGTGATACGTATGATAAATATTGATTCGGTAATATTTTTAGGTGAAAATTTTCATATTCTCGTTATTAAATATTCTGAATATTATGATATACATAGAATTTCTATTAAAGATTAGTGTATGTGTGTTTACTTATTCACTTTTTGTTGGAATTTGTCACGTACAGTATGAGTTTAAAAGGGAAGAAGTTGTGAAACGTGAAGCGTAATGAAAAAAAAATGTAAAGGAGTTAGGATAGATGGAAATACAAATAAATAAAAAGAAGATGATAAATTTATGACCAATAAATATGTAAGGAGTGGGCAAAAATATGAACTAGTGTAAAAAGTTAATTTTGTAGATCTAAATGACATGTATGATAAATACCGATTCGTTAATATTTTTGGATAAAAATATACATATTAATGATATTAAATATTCTGAATACTATAATATACATAGAATCTTTAGTTTAAGGCTTTTACTTTTCAGTTTTTATACTTGCTATCGTAAATTATATTTTATTTGTTTAAAAGTTTTGTTTGGTGGTATTTTGATAAATTAATAATTATATTGCCCTTAATTTGACTTTATTATCAATTTATAGGGTTTGAAATTATATATGAGTTCATTTCTAT
Source organism: Combretum micranthum (assembly GCA_024138025.1). Lineage (NCBI taxonomy): Eukaryota > Viridiplantae > Streptophyta > Magnoliopsida > Myrtales > Combretaceae > Combretum > Combretum micranthum. The sequence goes on from JAMXBD010000643.1 coordinate 490,654, forward strand.
TTATAGATTTATTCTAGAATTTTTTTAATTTAATATTTATTTTATATTTGTTACTTGGTTCTTTTTACTAATTATAAGTTACTAGATTAGATCAGAATTTTAGTTTCTATAGACTCATAATTATTTAACTTGAAGGTATTAATATTTTTCGAACATTAAAACTTAGGTTATTAAATATTAAATAGTTTTCTTTATTCTTTTATTTCGAACATTATGATTTTTTAAAGTCTTAGTGATAAAGATTCTTTATTCTAATTTGTTTATACTTAAAAATTTAAATCGCGAAAAATTTGGAGTGATTTCTGATATTTTTATTACAGTTCTTTTATGATTCTACATTTTATTTATAATATTTATTATAATCGGTTATGTAAAATCAAGGGGATTACAGTACATAGCGTAAATATGTACTTTTTTATTATGTAATATAACACCATATTTTTGTACGTGATGTATTATATTAAAAGGTCCATATATATATATATATATATATATAGGATGGTGAAACACGTGTCTATTAATTTTGTAGAAAAAATTACATGAATACAAATTAGACAAAAATAATTACACAAATACCGATGCAACTCACATATTAAATCGACATTTCACAAATTTACAAATAAATGCCCTTTGAAAATACGATTCATACTGAATCCCATTTTCAAAGAACATTTTATAATTTTTTAAGATGAATCATATCTTTAATAGACAATTTATATTTCTTCATGAAGAGTATCTTCAACATGAGATTCATGTGTAAATTCGCAAAATTCATGTTTAACATGCAATTTTGTGTCGGTACTTTTGTAATTAATTTTATATAATTAGTATTTGAATAATTTTTTTTTGAAAGATCGGTAATCATACAATTTCCTCTATCTATAAGTATGCATATTATGATCGTGAAGTAGTAAAACAATTATGGATGACATATATAAACACATTTGATCACGAGAGTGGACCTTCTTTTCATGTTGATAATTTATACAGAGGCAAGTGGCGGGAGTAGGAACAGTAGGACATTTGTCCAGGTTAAGATGAGTTTAACCTTAGTGTAATGTTATATATATATGTCGATATATATATATATATATATATATGTTTATGCATTTCACTTGGTGCCTCATTTTTCCACTGAAAATTTGCTATTAGAACTTAGAAGCACACCTCAAACACAACAGCGCTTTTGGCTTTTTTCGGCAGATACAAATACTTTTTAAAAAAATTTTTTAATAAATTATTTATCAAGAAATAGATATAGATAAAAAAAAGTTGACAGTTCTCATCAAAAGATCAAATAGAACAAACATAGATAAAATTTAGATGCAAATCGGATATATTTATACATATCATTTTAAAAAAGATACAGATACAGGTGAAAAACAGACAACTCTGTTTGGCTAGTTCTTTTCAGTAGATACAGATATTTATTTAAAATTTTTTTAATAAATTATTTATCAGTAAATAGATACAGATAAAAAAATTAACATTTCTTATAAAAAGATCAAATATAGATAAAATATTGATACAAATCGAACATATTTACATATATCGTTTTGATACAAATACAAATACAGATAAAAAACACATCATCCAAACAGATCCGCACCATGGAAGTCGGAACAGTCTCCGTCGGAGAAGGTCAGTTAATAAGCAATGATTAGTTGATATTATTAATACTCTGGCACAACTGTTGTTATAGTTTGATGCTGGAATTTTATTTTGTTGAAATATTATTTAGGCTCTAGAAGAATTTTTGCTTTTGAAATTGGATTTAAGTATAACTTCTTACGAATTCCTTACGAATGTAGAGTTTATAAACGCGACAAAATTGTAGTCAAAAATGGTAAGACATATTTAGATAAATCATCTAAGTAGTTGGAGACTGATAAAATTATTAAGTAGTTTTGTGTTTTTGAAATTTCTAACGATTTTATATTAAATTATAAATTTTGTTTGAATTTATGTTGATATTTCAATAATTTCCTAGATTCTACCACATAACGCTAATTCTACTTTAATTAATTAGCCGCATAAGTAATAATCGCACCGAACTTGTTTATTAGTGATTCCAGCTGTTTAATTAAAAAGGAAAAAAAAAACACTTGAAATTGAATCATTGGTTTAGTATAATTATGAAATTTTTATATTTAGGAAAATTAGAAACAGATATGGAGTTAATATGGTATAGGTCAGTCTCGTCCAACATCAGAATATGTATTAGACATAAAATCACCTTGGTGAATCTGAGCTTGTTTGGTGTTAAATGCATGAAAATATTGGTATACCTTATTAAATTGAGGAATTGGTAAAGTCATAACAGGAATAAGTGACTTAAGTGGAACAATGGACTTGGTTTTATCCGACGTGACTCTCCACCAGAAATGTTTGAAAGAGTACACACCTATATGCCTTAATAAATTCGATGTATTTTGCTAAAAACTGTGTCGATATACTAATACAATATTGAGTATAAATGTAGAATTTGATGTATTTAAGGCATCTTGATAAAGGTAGCTAAAAGATGTTGATATCATATTAATTCATTAAAAATATGTGTGAATTTATGTAGGTAGAGGGGATATGTTCGCATTTGTATATGTAAGTATTATAATATGACATATGGTATGTATATTTTTAAGTGGATTTATAATTAATAGAAGGGTAAATGTATTAAAGTTTGGAGGTAAGTTCATTTAAGCTATCAACGTTTTAAGTTGTCAAAAAAGGAATCAATTTTTCGAAATAAATTCATTTAAGGTATCAACGTTTAAGTAGTTAAAAAAACATATCAACATTTTGCAAAATGAGTCAAAATAAAGTATTAATAATTAACCATTAATGAAAATCTAGGAAACTTAATTGAAAACTAATTGAAAAGTTGATATCTTAAATGAACTTTACAAAATGTTAATATCTCATTTAATTCACGTTATAAAACATTGATTTCTGTTTTAACCACTTAAAATGTTAATACTTTAAATTGATGTACCTTCAAACATTAATATCTTCTGGTATAATTTACCCATTGATAGTAGGACGTATCCGCTTAAAGTAAAAACTAATAATTAGAATGAATGATGTGATAGTATCTTGTTAACTCGATTCTAATAAACATATGTGTTATAATGACTACAATGATAATTGACTAGTAATCATGAAATGCACCATGACCATATTGAAAATAAAGATTTATGTTGTGTCAGTTTCAAGGGTATTTTGGTAATTTTGATTTATCAGTGGTGGTCATGTTATTATATTCAGAAATTACTTTTACTACAATCACGACAATATATGTAACATTAACAATGGATAAGGAATAGCACAATTATGTTAACTTAAATCTTTTTAAATGAGAAAAGCTACAGAAGATTAGAATTTCTCTATATAATTGATATTTTGACCTCATAGAGCAAGGACCTTGGGATCACATAGCTAAAAGAAAAAATCCTAAGTGGGTACCCCCATGTTTGCCGTTTGTTATACATACAGCGAACAATAAGTAGACCGTACGTTAAGTACATTTTCTATATAAATTACTTGAGCGATGGATGCGGAAAATATTTAAATATTGAGTGAGGGCTTATATATGTCATATGAATGCGATGATTGTTGTAGCAATAGTTTGTTTGATGTGTTCAATGATGTTTAAAAGGTTTTACTGATTAAAGATAAACATATAAATTATGATGGTCTGATGTCATATGCTCACGGGCATATACTATCGTAGGTTAGGTATTTAAAGCATTGACATGTGGGATAAGGATGTCGACCTAAGCTACTGTAAAAGAAAAGTTCTTTACCTTTGCCCGGTTAAGTTTGTGGTAGCACATATAGGTTACCTATTAATCTTTGGGGCACAAGTCGATGAGGTTAGACCAAATTACCAAGTAAGACCTTTATCTTAGCTTTGGTCACCTATTGGGATTGGCCCCCAAAATGAGTTTAAGGCACATGCCTTAAAGGCAACACAAAGATAGTTGATAACAAATTGAAAATCCCCAAAAACAAAAATGCACTTAGTAGCAGAATCAAAGGACCCATAGAGGTAAGCAAGTTTATATGAATCTTGATAAGCTAGTGGTCCTGGTATGAACAATGACATCAAAGTACAACATGAGCACATTTCCTTCATTAAGTGCATATTATTATTGTTATGAACTATTGTGCCCTCGTATGTGTTTGTGTTATGTTTGTTTTTATTTCTATGGTATTCACTTAGCTCAATTTTGATTTGAGGGGTTAGCTTTTGCTGACCTCAAGTGCCGAAGGTAGTTCTTAATGTTTAAAGGACTATAGGGGATCATCAAGAGCGAAACCACTATAATTCTAATGTGTAGATATATATATTACCATCAATGACATCGTCTAATGCTTGGTGGTGTAAACCTTAAATCCTGTAAAATTAAACCAATAGAAATGGTTGTAATACTCCCAATTTATGTTATATTAGTTAAAAAACATTTCCTTAATGTTGAGTTAGTAAATTTGGGTATTTACTGAGTATAATTTAAGTTTTAACAATTTTAATTAATGATATGATAAATTATTAGTATTGCAATGTGTTAAAAAATTGATTTTTATGTGTGTTGGTGTAATTATGTAATTGTAGCAATATATATGGAGACAGAGTTGAATTGTATTATAATATGATGTGTTGTTTTCTTAAAGTTAGAAGACCCAATTGCTGCAAAATTTTCTTATTTATTCGAGCCCAAATTTTAGCTAAAGCCTAAGCCCACAAAGACTACAAACCCATGACTAAAGCCCCTTCTAAACTCTTCTAAATGCCTCAAAAGTCAAAGGCAACTTTTAGGACCTATCAAAAGCAAATTTTGAACAAAATTAACTCCAAAAACAGACCTTAAGAACCAACATTTTCACCAACACTTCAAGGTCAAATTCTTTCATCAAAATTCGTTCTAAATCTAAACAAATAAGACCTTAAGTAAATAATCAAGATAAGGAATAAGTAGAAGTAGGAATCAAGATAAGAAAGTAGAAAAGTGGAGCTTGGTTGCTATTAGTAATTATACAAGTAAAGTTGATTTCTTTCATTTTTTATTTAAATATAAGTTTTAAATGATGTCAATGCTGAATAGAAGTAGAACTTTTGATAATTTAGATAAATAGTTATATGCTAACACATATGCTAATGTAGACACACAAATAGACATATGCACTCTAGGTGTTTGAAGAAATAATTTATGATAAATATGGTGAAATAAAGTGTAGGAAGATGTGATTGGTGATGAATAAGTAGAACTTTAGTGACAAAGTGGATAATAGAGTTCAAAAAGCATGTATGATAGACTTATGTTATTAAATGAAGTTAGTGTTATGTATATGCATGTGTAATGAATATATGTGTGTAAATAAACTTGATGATGTTTGATGTTATGGTTATAAGTTAGTCTTAACATGTTTCTATTAAAAAAAGATCTTAGTAACAATTTAAAGGATGTACGACTTCAAAAATTTTGAAATAAACATCATAGGGTCAATACCCTTTCATTACGAGCGCGATCAAGGCCATTATCCCTTCGAAAACAAATTTCCCTATTGATCATGGTCGTGACTTGGCCCGTGATCTCCTTTAACTGGTTTTTGACAAATGATATGGCTTAGATCATGGCCGTGACACCAAGCATGATCTTCTCGAAAGCTTTTTGTAAAATTTTAACAAAGCTATATCATGGTTGTGATAGGATGTGTGATCTCTTATCACGAGCGTGACAAGGCTGACAGTTTGTAACACAGCCTTTGTCACATGCGGGACAGTTTTCCTAGTACTGTTCATAAAAAAAATAATTTTTTATTCAAATATTAAAAAATAATAAACATGTGTTATATATATGAGTACTAAGTTATATGATGGACTGCGTTTTGCTTAAGTCTAATGAAGACTTGATGACTTAGTATCCTATTGTGAATTAATGACTGTTTATACGAAATGATCTTATCTAACAAATTCCCATAATCAGTTATGCTTGAACATGGAATTCTCACTTGATAATTCTATTCATCCAAGTGCGCAGTAACTTGATTGTTGAATCATAAGATAGGCATCCCTAAATTGACTATAATCAAATACTGGCTTAATAATGATTGAATTGGTTGTGTTTGTGTCATTTAATTTGTTCCAGGAAGCGACAACCTTGCTTGGAGCCAAGCATGATAGTTTAGGCACTTAGGCGAACGCTGTCATGATGCAATGACAATCTGTAAGTGGCTTAGTAGGTAATTGATAGGAGAAAAAATATATGTGTAACATTTACTTATTCTTAAAAAGAAATAATATGATTTAGTTTACATTTATGGAACCGGTTGAACTAGGTGATATTATGAATTAACTTAAGTAAATACGAGTAATGGCTATGAATCCTAGATGAGATTATTATTTTTATAAAATTATGTAGGAGATATAAGTATTTGAGTTGCTTATATCAACCCTCTGAGTAGCTGCTGTTACTCAGGACTCCTAGATTCCCTAAGGATTGTAATTAGAGTTTGAATGCTCCAATGTTGATTTGTTTTACATAATTAAAGATAAATAATTTTATTGCTCCTTGCATTGCATTAGCTTAGGAATGTATGCCACTTTGTATTTGCTTGTGTTGCTGTATACTAGGCCCCTGGCTTACTTTTTTTTTTTTTTTTTCTACAGGTTTCAATGATGACGAGTACTATGATGACTTAGGATAGGCAAAGATTGGGAAGAATTTCTTAAAGAATGGGACGACTAGGATTCTCAGACTATTTAATATTGTTTTTCTTGGAAAAAAATTAAAGCAAGACTTTAATTTTGAAATATAATAGTATATGATAAGGGCTTACTCATAAGCCTATATATTGTAATACAAAGTATTTAAGTTTTATATTATGTATGTAATAAATAAGATTTTGTAACTCTTGAAGTCCGTTATATTAGTTTATGTAAAGTTATCTACTCTTAAATGAATAATTTTTATAAAGTTTTGTACCTTAATAGGCTAACCAAGCAATTAGTATAAACTTCTTTCTTTTCAGACAATATTACATACAATGCTTTCATATATTATGTGGTTGGGGGTTTGGCATGCCTAGCTTTGGAACTAGTGCATGTTAGGTCCTTACATATATAATATTGGAATTAATTATGACTTTTAATTTATCATGATATATATGTACAAATTACTATTATAATAATAAATGAAATGCATAGTATACATAATATATATATAATATATATATAAGTGACAATGTGATGTGATTTAATCATAAATATGTGTATACTACTAATAAATAAAATGATAATAATATTAGTAGAAACAATAGCAATGATAATACTACTAAAAAGTCTATCCCCTCCCCCTCTATATGTATGTCTGTGTATATATATATATGTAGGTGCATGTGTTCTCCTTTCTTTTCTTTTTGTTCTTATCAGCTGCCCAATACCCCTTTCTATCTATACCACCACATGTGAGAGTTGTATATACAACATTGCTTAGTAACTAATCGCCAGCCACCCAGCATCGTTGCAAATTGAACAACAACTGCTACATCACTACTCACGCCCCAAGCACACACCATGCCTAACCATCACTAAACCATAGCATAATGCCCTAACACCAACTCATGCTACCTGATACTTTATTTTAGAGCACCTCCATCTAGAGTAGAGGGCCTCTACTAAACACTACAAATAGTAGCCTACAAGAATACATCACAAGAACACCTTCTTAACCTCTGTACTTCTACTATAAGTTGAGTCTTTAAAACGTCATAGCTGGCTATTGTTTGTATGCTAACTTCCAACAAACTCCTTGGAAGGTTATGATTGCTAACTTATAAAAGGGGATTTCCAATCACAAATACAACACAGTAGAAGGTAAGTTATTTAGTCTTTGGTTTAGTATAAGAGTTTAATAGTTGTACTAATTAAAATATAGATGAATTATATGAATGGTTGGCGTTGTTTCTCTCAGTCAAAATTGCGATGGGTGAAAATCTCACAAATCTTAATGTGTAAACATAGAAAATGTATATAGTTGTGGGTTGTGTAGTTTTCTGGTTTAGTAGAAAAAAGGGGAAGAATTTTGGCGAATGATTGTAAATGGTTGCTTTAGGATAAAGTGTAACATGGTGCTAAAAAAGTTGGTTATTTATTGTTGATATTTTCAATTGTTAAAAGGAATTTTAAGCTTGCTTATAGGCCAACTTTGCTTTATATTGAGATGATCAATTGTTCCTATACTATGTATTTAAGTAATTATATTGATGGTTAATTGTTGTTGTAGCTCAATATGAATAAGCAGCGAAGCTAGCCTAGGGATTGAGTAATGCTAATGCTATAAACAAAATAAATAATTGAATTGTGGCTTGTGCTACAGTCTGCTGATATATGGATGAAGATAAGTTGCATTTAGGTGCATAAATTCTTATAATAGTATAATAAAGATTGATTTGGTATTGTTGGAAACAAGTTCAAATGTGAATGGTTAGGACCAAATTGTCTTTAGGATGTTTTACCATTCTTGGATATGTTTAATATAGGGACATCCTTTATCTTAACTAGTAGGTTATTGTTTTGAAGAAGTGGATGTTCGTGATATGATCATATTACTGCATTAGTAACTAGATGAAGTAGATGATCAATAGATGGAAGGTTGTCCATAATTTCTTGAAGCTTTGATTTAATCCATGTTAGATTAATTATGTTAGATTTAATATTATTTTTATTTTTGAAGATGTTAGGATGTGTTAATTGTATTTGCCTATAACCTTTGAGTATTATAGGGAGGAAATGATATATTGGCTAGATTAGTAACATAATAAAGCCAAATGAGAAATTATTACAACATCATAATGCTAAGTTGATAACAAATTGAAAGTTGTTATTGTTTGTTTGTTTTGAATAACTAAAAAGTAAGCAAAGACTATGTTGAATTCGCATGACAAATGAAATTAGTTAAATGCAAGCTATACAAAGTTATCAAGAAAAATAATATAAAGATTGGGTTGTAACATGGAACTTAGAAGTTGTATAGATTGAAATTGACCATAAGCATGAGATATTGTAGTTACTTTGAGGGAATAAAATTAGAATCAAATGTTCTTAATTTATAGGTGCTATAGACGAGACTTAACAGAGCATATAGGAATCAAAATAGGTGTAATTTAGTCGCAAAGAGTCCAACTCATTGATAGAATTAAATGGATAATGGCTTGTTGATTTCATAGAGTAGGAGCTGTTTTAAGTCAACTTAAATGGCCTTGAATTAAACTTGCATTCATTCAATATGATCCCAGATTACACTAATGAGATATCATCTAATAATTGGAATGAACCTACACGGCATGTACATTCTCTCCTTATAACCATTATTGAAGTGAAGTGATAGGATATAAGACATTATGCTCATAGGAAAAGACTTGACCTAGAAGATGAGACCAAAACATGTTTGAACTTTTGGCCTCTATAAGGATAAGAAAAATAAGTGGAATAGTTCATGTTGTGACCTTAATAATGTATAAGTAATTAGATGAAACATTTTTTGGGTATCGCTTAATTTGATTGATTTAAGATACATACAAGGTTTTGTATACTTGAATTACTGGTCGTTTTCTTTTGTAGCTCAACATGAATTTTTGCATAGGACCATGGAGTGATCTTTGAATGATCGGGATAGACATGAACTAAGAAGCTAATGTGAGGGTGCAAGGATTAGAAACGTGAGGCCAAAATGCGATTCAGAGTACCAATAAGAAGGTGTTAAGACTTAGTAAGTCAATAGGAAACATGTAGAAAATGACCTATATTAAGATGCTGATGCACCATGTGTTAGTTACAAATTTAGGAGCATGCACTAGTAGAAGACTTAAGAAGTGATTACACATCTTATGAAACTGAGATTAGTTAGTCTTTAAGGATAGAAAATGTCATATAATGAAATAAAAGAAAATACAAAAAGAGTCGTCAATATAAATGGATGATTTTATTTAGTAGATACACGAACAGTGAGTAATAGAAGATACGGGTGATTGGCTCTCCTTTCTATAAGGCGATTGTAAGAAAATTAGAAGTGTGTGTGTCGCCTCTGTAGCTACTTCGATGGGAAAGGCGCTTGCTCTTTTCCAATATAGCACACTTTTTTTTCCTTTTTCTTTTCTTCAAGTATATATATTTAGAAATTATGTATTTAACGTCATTTGTATGTAATTTTCTTTTGTACTTAGCTATTGATAAAGCTTTCTTCAGTGGACCAGTTGTATAGGCATGAAAGATGAAATGAAGAGGTAAAAGCTTGAAACTTGTATGTATATGTATATATAACAACATACTTAATAAAATATACCATATAATGTATACTTGTTGTATTATTAATATAAAATACATATATATTAAATCTATATAATTTTTACTGTGAGAAGATATAATTGAAATATTTATGCATATATATATATATCACTTTATAAATTACATATACAACAACATGTACATTTAATTTGTATATCATATGGTGGGTATATAATTATACTGTTATGTAAAGAATACACACATACATGGATATTCTTTATAAATATGTATATAATGATAATAATAAATGTATAATCTATACATATCATATGGGTATATACACATACACACTTCATACTGTTGTTGTTGTTGTTGTTGTTGTTGTTGTTGTTGTTATATTCACTATTGTTGATAGTCTATTTCTGATTATGAGCCTACTTGAATCGAATCTTATGTGCTGATGGACCAGGTTAACCTAAAAGCCCCCTTGCCAATATATGGCCTAGCCTTACTACTAACCTTTGTGAAGTCATTTAGTCACCATTGCCCCACTTGTTACTAAACGCTAATGGCTTAGTCAACACTGGTCTCCATATAGTGGGAATGTGGTCTTTCCTCATGTTCCTCATTACTGCTTTCAACCAACCACTTACTCAGTATGGCCATAACTGCAAAGTTAGTCGTAAGTACTCACTTGCCCCTCCGAATTCAAGTAATGTCATACTTAATAATTCTTCTCCACTTAAACTATAGGCTAGTTATGACAAATATTGACTTAGACATTGAAGTAACCATGCTAAGTGCACACCTAACATGCCATAAACTTATTTTATGCTTCATAAACCCATTATTCAATAATAATCCAATCCCAGTTTTCAAAGTCCAATCTCTACCAGATTCAAGCAAGTGACAGCTATATAGTAATATATATTATGCAATGATTATTATTATATTATAATATCATATTAATACAAGCACACATATTTAATATGTAGATTTTACTACAAGAGGATAATATTACAATAGGTATATATAAACATTTGTTAATATATCAATATATTGATTGAAGAGTATATGGTTACAATACATGAACATATATGTGTGAAAATTATATATATAACAACGAAGTGTATATTCAATTATATGGCTATGTGACAAAACTATACATCTTGTTTCTTTTATACTCATGTTATTATGCATAAAACATAAAAGAATTAGTATATTATATATGTATATACACATATGATGTTTAGGTTTAAGAGGATGAAATCATAATGAATGCACTAAGATAATAGAGGAAGAGATTAGTTTCGATAGATTAGACATATTCAAGTAACTTAAGATAGGATGATTAAAATATTTATAAATTGGTCTAATTTTGTCATGGCATGTAGGGAAATACCATGTTTTGCTATATAATTTTCTGTAAAGGATATTAATGATCTTCTTATTTTGTTATTTATATATAGAGAGGTATATGTATAACAATAAAGACCTTCTTGAATGTTTGATACAATTAAATAGGTGCTAAGCCAAGTGAGTATCTCTATAACCTTCCACATCATTTTATTTGTGTAATTGGTTGCACTTTATTATATATATATAAATATTAAATTGATTTGTGTGTAGGGCTGGGAACTCTTGCATATGTTTGGTGATTTGTTTGATATGCACGAAATAGAAGTGATAATTCAACTATTTGTATAATTATTGTTGTCATATAGAGCTATAGAATGTTTGTAAAATATTAATTGGCCACCTAATGACCAGGATAAAGATTATTTGGCCACAAAAAATATATTAGCCATGCATTATAAGGCTACATCTCTGCATGATTATAGGTCTCACTGCTATGCTATAAATCTGTTTGCCTAAGGCATTATCAAATTTGTAATACTCTATATGGCCAACGCCCTACTTAGTGGAAACTAAGTGGTTATGGAATGTTGTCCATTTGGGTAGGGACTCAGAAGTGAGTATTACATAGGGACGAAGTTGTCCATGGAATTAAAGTCTAGGGTTCAATTGAAAGAAAATTAGTAGACTTAGAATTTAAAGGAACTATTTTGAAGCCTCTTAAGAGATTCCATATTTCTTTATAAATGCGTCAGATCTTAGTGCACCTAGCAAGTTGTGACACAATACTGCTCTTGAAACCCTGATATCGCAAGTAGGGATGTAATCAGATGGGCCGTTATAGGGATCTCGACCTGTCTGATACGATAAAAACGCTATAAAATTTCTTAGAATTGGGTTCGAATATATAGTAAAAACCTCATAGGATTGCGTTTGAATCATATAACAAACTCGACGAATATCCGACAACCGGGTACTATGATTTAAAATAAATAAGTAAAAACATTACTGAAGGGACAATGAGAGAAAATGGGACATGCAAGAGCTACCATCTATTCTATATCCTAGAGATTTTTTTTTCCTTCTATGTTTGTTAAACCAGTTGAGAATTTTAGAACTTTTCATTAAATTTTATTTAAGTCATATTTGTTTTAATTTTTTTCGATGTTTGTTATATTTTAGCCCCAGTAGGATATTTAATTTAACAATGTTCTTAAAATTTTATGTCATTATCTATGTCTCATAAGTGATATATTTATGTCTTTAAATACTAAATTATGGATATGGTTTGCCACATATTCTATATATTTCACATGTATCTTTTCATTTTTGAATGTATAGAAAATGTACGTCAAAAACACCAACTTTTCTTAAATTTATTATTAAAATTTGAAAATAGGTTGGAAAAAAAAAATAAGGATTATAGGATCAAGTTTTGAGTTCTAAATCAAATCTTATAGGACGAGTTTAGACATAGTATGAAAACCATGTAGGGGTATAAGGTTGGGTTTGGTAGACCCTATAGGGTAGTGACTCGAGTTTCGAGTTCATATGATCCATCCAAAACCTAACCTAGTTACATCCCCAATCGTAAGGCATAAATCCATACCTTACTAGAATTCTAGACAACCAGGTACAATGATTACATTTCGTATGCTTGATTTTATAATGCGTATACTTGTTTAAATAATTTTCTTGTTATTGTGTGAAGTATGGTGGTGAGAGATAACTCAATGAGCTATGGTTTGCTCACACTCCTATAGTTCTTTTACATGAATAGTGTACACTGGAATTAGGCTAGGATTGCGAGAAGAATGTCTTTCTGTTGAACTCCTTGAAGATAGAAAGAAAGATAAGCAAATGTTAAGTAAACTTAGAATATGAATTAAATAAATTGCATAATTACTTGAGACTGTCTTTTGTATGATTTGGTACTCAATTTTACTCTTTAGTGGGGGATACCAATTCTCGATAATTCTGATGAGTTGTGGGGTATTAGTTTCCATAGTTACCTATAGCTAATTAAATATACTATATTTATAGTTATGAGATATGAAAACTAAGTAACTAAATAGAGCCTTACAATCTCTTACTTACAAAATAGTTCTCACATTATGAGTGCACACATAATATAATAGCTTTAGGGTAATCTTGTTAGGTCCCTATAAGGGTATAGATAGTATTTACACTGAAAATTAAAAATTTACCAACACGCCATTTATGTTATAGTAACACACAGATGCCATGCCAATACACGTGGCAATGGACTAATACCAGAACCTAATCGAGAAGAGTAGTGCTTAAACATCTCAACATACCGAGTCATGGAAGACTCCACTTTAAGCTTATACCAAGAGAGTCGCGAAAGACTTGAATATATACCGGAAGAGCCGTGAAAGACTCATGCAAACTACATATTAGAAACTGTCGGTTTTAAACAAACCACATTTCTTTTACATGAAGAAATGATAATAACCATAACCGAGTTCCAAATCATGTGACCCCTAGGACCCTTTCAAAATCGAGCTTTTTATAATAAAAAGTGGCCATTGAACCCGCTTTGCTATGTCAAGCCGTGAGTGCAAATGATGGGATCTTCAATAAGAAATCAAAATCTCAGCATATAGTACATATAATTAAAAATCATGATAAGACAACTAATCCGAGCAACCATCGATTTAATCGAGCAATAACCCATGGGACAAGCACGCATAGCACTATAGCAGCACTATTGCCATCAAGTGATTACTAGCAGAGATTTCACTTCAAACTTTTCATCAAAATTACTAATATAGTTTTAAAAAGTTTATGTATCATCCATACTATTTTATAACTTATCTTGCTATTTGACATATAATAAACTCTTAATTATAAGTTAATTATTCTTTAATAGCTACTATAAAACTATAATTAATACTTAAAATTATATTTTACTTAAAACACACTATTTAAGACACACTATATAAAAGCCTATAATTAATACTTAAATTATAATCTATTTTAAGCCTAGCCTAAGCTAAATGAGGGATTATTCTCAGTGCTATATACATCAAGAAAAAGGAGAAAAAAATGATAAAATAAACCATCCTACATATGAAACTATAGATACTTATAAATATTCCTTATTTGATATTATTAGGTATTCGTGAAAAAAAGGTGATAAATCGCAATTTTGGAAAGTGGTTCATTGTTATGGTAATTGTAAAAAGGGCTATTATCTGCATTATAATTGTTTGTGTTTGTGAGTTAATTCTAAAATGCATGCGGTTGATAATCTTGCTTTGAAGTTGAATGTTTATTTGCCCTGTTGTATTGGTGTGAACTGTTTGCTTGATGGCCTAAGAAAGAACATATCATTAAGAATATACCGAAAGTAATAACTGGTCATGCATAGTATATCGCATTTTGCATCCTTGCTTCCATCAGTTACCAACCATTAAGTTGAGAAACCAAGTGCATGTTTCTTCTCTTATCCTGTATTGAATTAAGTGAGAAGAAAGGGGATTGCGATATAGGTTAAGAGTTATCAGTGGATAGTTCAAGATGGTTTTGGGAGGACAATGATCCATTGCACATTCCTAGATCTGATAGAAGATGTATCCATGTCAAACCCCTCGAAACCCATATTAAAGTGGGGTTAATTTCTCTAATCTCGTTATGTAAAACATCATGAGGATGGCATCTAATTGACTGCACAATGCACTCTAATAATAACAATAATTGTGATTTGTCTTATAATGTTTATAATTTCCTTTTATATCCACTTACTAAGCTATGATTATATGCTTATACCCCTATAAATATTTTGACAAAGATATAAGGATTCCCTAAGAAGTATCAAGATTGGTTTCAATAGAATGGAAGAAGAGAAGATTAAGAATTATGTGAGGAAAGCTGTATACTTCTTTAGATTATTTGTATTTCTGTTTGTTGATCACCACTTGACAACTATCAATAGATTGGTTTATAGGAATAAGCCTTATATATTCTACTTACTAATGATAGTTAAGGCCAGTAGCTATCATTCTCATTTAGAATATAAGGCAAAACTATCTTGATTAAGCTAATAAGATGTGATCAATATCTAGCTATTGGTGGTATTAATTAATGCTCCATTACTATTCGAGGATTATGCAATATTCTGGAAAGATTTGTTTGACATTTTCTATCCAGTAGTGTATGACCCATTCAGGCTATAAATTATAGTAATCTTTGGTGACTACTACCTAGTACATGTAAATAGTTTGAGAAGTAATATATATATATATATACACACAAGATCTTGATATGTTCCGCTGTAAATTTGTATACTTGTGTCTGAATCTTCAATTGTTGGAGCATATCTGTTTTTTTTTTTTTTTCGATCAAACCCTTTTGGACTCACCGATTCAAATGCGTCCATGAGATTGATCCAGATAGCACCCACTAATCCGACGAGTCCTCATGATAGGTTCAAGCCACCCGCTAGGATTGATCTGAATCAAGTCACAGTTTGAACCTATTCTAGAGAGATGTCTGTTTATTGCCAGTTGCATAATTTGATTTAGATGAACAATGTGGTGTCTACCCTTATTTTGGTAGTTTGAATTCGAATTATTACACACAATGTCAGTGTCACGGTTTTTTTGTTTTTTGTTTTTTGTTTTTTTTTTTTTTTTTTTTTTGCCGTCATTTGTCATGGTTTAATTCCAAGGAAATATCGAAGCAAGTTCGATCAAATATTCAACCAAATGACGACTAGCAACTACAAATTACATATCTCTTGTTTTTCCACATTTTGCTACAAACTACAAATCACATGGTTAGCACGGTTTTATCAAAAATTTCTATTTTTAATAATTGTTGGAACAATTTTTTATTTTCACAGAAATTTTGAGTTTTTCTTTTTAATTTTTATGGTTTTAAATAAATTATCTAAATTTTTAGTTATTTTCAATTATTTTGTTAAATTTATCTTTATTTAGTTATTTTATTAATTTGCATTAGTAATTCCCAATGAAGGAAAACATGTTAAATGTTAAAAGTCAATGATGGCGTTAGAAATGTCATATTTGTATGTTTTGTAAAAGTTAATGACTCAAATAAAAAGAAAACGGTTTAGGTCTTAGATAGGAAAACGGTATAATGTTAAAGAATAAAAACATATTTCATTTCCAAATTAGAATAAAGTTTAACCACAATTATCAATTAATAGGTTAATTTGAACTAATCAGTTCTATAACAAATACTAGGGTTTTCGTCCTTTAAAAAACATCTTTTTAGAATATGATTGTATACATCCCATTTTTGCCTCTTTTTTATTTCACTTTCACCAGGTTTACAAGAAAAATACAAAAAGAAAAATGGAAAACACTAAAAAATAAGAAAATTGAGAAAATCTAAAAAAAATACAAAACTAATAACAACAACAACATTGGATCAATTTCATTCTTTCAGGGTCACAAAAGCTTTAACGGAATCATAATGCATGCATGGAATTTGGCTAAATTTGAGTATATTAGTAATAAGGACAGCTATTATTAATTTTTCTATACTTGGTTTCTTTAGTAGTTTGGAGCTAAAAAAAATATTTATTTTTCCAACAATATAAGTTTGGTGAAAATCATATTTTAATTGATATAAATATGATTTGGTCAAACGGAAATATTTCCAAAAATATATTGTAACATTGATGTACTAGGGTATTTTATGGCAAATGGAATAATTTGGGCTTGTGAAATTTAAAGGGATTGAATAAATTGAGTCCATTTGATTATAAAACTTAGATGTGGGCGTGTACGGTTCGGTTAATCAATTCATCATTTTTTTTTTTTAACCAAAGTAATCGATTTTATAATTTCTTAACTAGAAACTAGTTTATTATCAATACTTAACCATCTTAACAGTTATTGGTTTATCATTAATAGTTAATTGGTTTATTTTTTTCAATTTTCAGTTTAATGATTAACTAAAAATTAAGATTAACCATATCTTCAATAATAACAATAAATAGTTAGGCCCTATTACTCTCTAAAAATATACATTAACAAGTCAAATAACATAATCACATTCAAAAATTCAAATCAAAAAATCAAATAACTATAAAACTAATAAGTCAAGAACCCAAATCTAATACTAGTATATAAGGTTAAAATTTCAATACCAATTAGAACATCACGTCTTCTCTATATTCAAATTACAACACAACAAGAAGTTATTGACCACTTTACAAGTTCCAATTAAGACATATCCCAAATTACAATAGTTCAATAACACGAAGTTTTTTTTTTCGATAAAATCAAGACTTCATTAATCAAAAGCAAAGGAAAACATACAAATAGATATAACAATGTCAAAACACAAAAACAACAAAACAGCAGCCTTAGGTAATCAAAGGTTGGTAATCAAGTAAGTCCCTATGTAGAATAAAGCAATTGAATATACGTAAAAGATTATAGATATAAAAGAGAAGAAAACAAAAGATAGAGCTTGGTACAGCATTGGTAAAATTGAAATCTTGATCTACAGCTACCCCTTCTTGGGCGAAATCATGAGCTAGGGATTTCTCCTCTCTAGGCGTCTAGGACAAAAGGACCCAAGGGGTCATCTAGATCAGTTGCCTACATGATAAAATGTAACTTAGTAAAAATTCTATACTAATATCATTAGAATTTATCAAATGGACAGCTCCCAAAGAATCTATTTCTAAGAGGATATTCTAATTATGGTAAGCTACTCTAAACGAAGACCCCAATAAATTTCCCAAATTTTAGCTTCCAAGGAAGAGCTAGCACTGATTTTCCTTCCGAAACCTCCTTATTGAAAATATACACTAGGAAAACTCAAGAAGGGGGGTAAATTGAGTATTTGCCCAAAAATAGATTAGTTTGAAATTAGATGAAAGGAAATAAAAATATTGCAACATAAAATAAAAAACAGCAGATATAATACGTTAAATAAATAGATAGGAATAGAGAGAAATCAAGCCATATTTTAACATAGATTTTGACCCACTTCCTACTCTTCATGATCCACCAATTACCTCTATCGAGGTCTTCATCACCACTTTATTAATCACCACAAAAGTTAGCTCAAGATGAGCAATACTACACTTGTGATTACACTTGGAAATAAAATATTTTCTTTCTCTCTCTAAAAGCTCATTGATAATAAGCAAGAATGAGAACATAACTCTAGATAATGTTTTCTCTCTCTTACAAAAGATTTACAAATTAATGAGAGAGAGAACAGAAAATTAAATGAGTAAGTAGTTTGTTTGTTTGCAAATAAAAGCTCCTTTTTCTTTTTTTTTTTTTTTTGAAGTCTCCAATTTTCCTTTAAACCTACAACCAAGAAGTATTTATAGCTTTAAAAAAAAATTCTGTTGGAGTCTATTAGAAGACTGCATTTAATGTTGCAATGGTCAAATTTAATGTCGTGCCCAAGCTTCTTCGTCGAGCCAATGTCGTATCCTATAAATTAGGCATTGACATGTTGATGTTGGGAAGAATAGTGGACTGGCTTGCCGATGTGTTGAAAAGCATTATTTGCGCCTTTAGTCGAGTCCAAAAATTTGGACTAGATATGAATATAAACTAGACCGGCTCACCAGTCCTTTATCCCTGTATCTTAACAAAGATTTTGTCATTGTAATTCCTTAAACAATTTCACAAATATCTTTATATCATTTTTTGTACTTTTACATAACTTTTGTACTTAGCAAAATCACTTTAATACAAATTATTTTAACAATCTCCCCTACTTTGATGAGGACAAATAGTTATGTGAAATTTTTATAAGAATTTAGTTATTTTAATAAAGCTCTCTTATAAGCAAAAGATCTACCACACAATTTTGCAATAATAGGCATATGGAACATATAAGACTTAAACATATTGCATTTGCACCTATTATAAATAGAAATTTCACATACATTTCTCCCCCATTGACCTCATCATAAGTAATTTAGATACAGAAAGAATCAAGGCATGTAGGAGAAATAAGTAACAAAATATGCAATAACATGAGTTAATTTATACATAAAAACATAAGATAGCAAGTAAAAGATCAACGAGGAGGAGAAGGTCAAGGATGAATAGAGCATAAGTGATCCATGAAGCTTTACATGTTTGAGCTAAAGCTCTAGAAATCAGATCTAAGATATGAAATCTGGGCCCCAAGTGTATCAAATCTAGAGTCCATGTGCTCTTTAAGCTACTGGCAGGAAGAGATAAAAGAGCTAGGAGCAGATGAACTAAGAGGTGAAGCTGGAGGCTGATCCTCATCATCAGAATCTATGCCCATGGCAGAACTAAGAAGTAAAGCGCCTCCACCAACCAAAGCTCTAATGGCTTCTTCCTTACCTAGCATCTATCTTGCCTTTTCCATGTCCCTGAACTGATTGTGTTGAAAGAGAAGGTAAGAACCTAAACAACCCAAGTCTTTGTATGAAACTCAACACCCTTATTCTTGAGCAATTAGGTAATCATCCTGCTACCACTCAATACAGCCTAAGTGGGCTTTTTGGTCACACTCTTAAAGATTCGAAACATTAAGTCAAAGAAGTGGATCTGATCATCTCTGATAATGTGGACCATAAGCCATAGATCCTGCTGAGTCACTGTAGCCTGTTGTCCCCTTCATGGTACATAATTATCTATCAAAAATTGATATAGAATCCAATATCGAAGGGACAGGCGAGAAGTGTGTCATAGTACTGCACTATTCACACCGATTTGAACCCATGTCAAACACAGTGACTATTTTGTCATAGTACTGAGCTCCATCAAAAGAACTCAGCATCCTAATTCTCCATCTTCAACTCCAATCAACCCACAAATATCAAAGTGGGAGATTTCTGAGCGGTGGCCATACAGATAAGAATACAACATAGGTCGCACAAAGCTAGAACTATTAAACCAAGACTCCATACCGACACCCATAATCCCATTAGCCTCCAAGTAGTCAGTCAAGTTACAATAGAACAATCTGACTGCTTCTTCATTTATTTAGTAGGAAAACTCATAGATTCTAGAATGTGATTAAATACAACACCTGACATTTGAACTATTCAAAAAAATTGCAAGATATATGTATTGTGGTGTCTACCCAAGTCAGGGAGAGATCTCGAAATAGAGAGTACCTATCTGAGTGCTTTTTGGATGGGAACAAGAACTGATCATATGCTGATGGAGCAGAGGGTGCATGCCCACGCGTAGTCTTTGGTGGCATTATGAGAAAGAAGAGGAAAAGAGAGCGGAAGAGAGAGAGAGAAAGAAGAAGAAACGAAGAGGAGAGAGAAGAAGAATGAGAGAGGAAGGAAAAGGAAAGAAGGATGGGAGAAGAGGTGGCTGGTGGTTGTGGCTAGAAGGGGAGGGGGGCGTTAGCGAGAAGGTGGGTAGGATAATGGAGAGAGAGTGGGGTGGCAGGGGAGAAATTGTGAGAGAGAAAGAGCAAGTGGTCGTGTTTTGAGTGAGAGAGAGAAAAGAAGCGAATGACATAGGAGAGAGGAGAAGAATATATATATGTAGGAAAAAGGCATACGGTGAACCAGTGCATGGGATGCCGACAAGCCGGTACCATTTAATCACAAGCTCAGAGCTGATCGAAGGTCGAATCGAGGCCTCGTTGTGACCCTCGATCACTGACTGGCAAGCCAGTCCTTAAGTCACTGGCGACCTGGTATGTTGAATAATGCAAACATTGGAAATACTTAGTTTGTTGAGGCCATAACATATATACCGACGACCCAATGCTTGGGAGACCAGCGGGTCAGTCTTATTTAGTCAAACATTATTAAAAAAATAGAGTAGATTACACAATAAAGATCAAATTATATGCATATCAAATACAAAGCATATATTGTATTTAGTAGCTAAGATAACCCAAAATCCGGTTCTACATCAACCTGATTCAATGAAATTTTATCAATCATCTTACTTGATCATTCCTAATTCTCTTCTTAAGTTGCAAAACCCTAAATTCCAAGCTAATATCTTTGTTTAGAATATGATCTATAATGAAATGATGTCTAATTTCGATATGCTTGGTTTTTTAGTGTTGAATTGGATTTTTAGTCAAATTTATGGCACTTGCATTATCACATAGAATGGGAACATTATCAAATTTTAAACCATAATCAAGCAAGATTTGTTTCATCCATAAAATTTGTGCACAACAACAACTAGCTACCATATATTCAGCTTCGACAGTTGAAGGTGTAACTAAATTTTGCTTTTTAGATTGCCAAGATATTAATGAATTTTCAAGAAAATACCATATGCCGCTTATGATTTTCCTATCTACTTTGCACCTAGCAAAGTGAGAATCAGAATATCCAATAAGATTAAAAGAAGTAAATTTATGATACCATAAGCCAATTTTAATTATGCCTGCATGATACTTAAAGATGTGTTTTACTGCATTCCAGTGTGATTCTTTTGGGCAAGATTGAAACCATGCACATACACATACAGAGAACATGATGTCAGGTCTAGAAGCTGTTAAATATAACAAACTGTCCATCATGCCTCTATACATCTTTTCACAAACATTTTTACCTTTTTCATATTTATCAAGCTTACTATTATGCGCTTATAGGTGTTGGTTTCGATTTGCATTTGTCCATCTTGAACCTTTTTAATATTATTTTGTATATTGAGCTTCATTGAAAGGCTCCACTTTTAGCTTGGTTGATTGGGAGACCAAGAATACTTAAGTTCCCTTAGCATCTCATTCAAATTCATTTTTATGGAGACAACAAAATCTTATAAGACTCATTTTTGTAGCTCTAAACATATGTCATATAATTTTGAACAATTTAATGAGTACACTTGTGGTCTTTAATAAATAAAGTGGTATAACTTTTCCTCTTGAAAAATCATTGCTTAATTGAAGCTACTTAGTCTTTTCATACAAAGCTCTAAGAGTTTACTTTAGTCCATAAAGAGCTTTATTCAATTTAGAAACATGATTGGGGAATCACTGTTTTCAAAATTAGGTAGCTGTTCTACATAGACTTCTTCCTTTATAAAACCATTGAAAAAGGCATTTTGACATATATTTGAAAAAGAGTAAAATTCTTAAATGCAGCAAAAGCCAAAAGCATTTTTATGGATTTAATCAAGCAACGGAGCAAAGGTCTCATCAAAATCAATTTCTTCTTCTTGATTATAACCTTTAGCAGCCAATCTAGCCTTATTTCTTGTTATTAAACTAGTTTCATCAAGCCTGTTTCTATAAACCCTTTTTGTTCCTATAATAGATCTATTTTCAAGTCTATGAACCAAAAACTCATACATCATTTCTTGTGAACAGGTTTAATTTATCTTGCATTGCATTAATCCAAAATTCATCTTTTAAGGCTTCATCTACATTTTTAGGTTCAAACTATGATAGAAAAACTAGATTGCTTAAATTCTTTGAAGATGATCTTGTTTGCACACGATTAGAAGGTTCTCCAATTATTAAACTTTTAGAAATTGATTTAGCATACTTCCATTCTTTAGGCAAAGCAACATTATCAAATTCATGCATATCAACATCCAATTTTTGTTCATTAACTTCTTTGCTATTGTTTTTCTAGACACCCAATTTTTGCCTATTTAAGGTTTAATTTATGATAAAAATTAACATTATATTAAGGCTAAGAAAAAAATTCTTATAAATTAGAACAAATTTCTTTGAGCTTGATGTAATATTAATTTTCATTTTAAATTAATCATAGGTTTAATTAAATAATTTAGTTAATTAATTTTTAATTTAATCTATTTTTCCGAAAGCCTTAGGTATAATTTGAATACATATAAAAAATGAGGCACAAGCCAACGGCCTGATGGTAAAACATATGCATATGCAAAGAGGCGACCAGCGTTCGAATCTGCGGGAGGTTGATTTTTATTTTTCAATCAGGCGTGAGCATTAGACGTTGCATGTATCTTGCGTATGGGGTGCGCGTGTATGTATGCAAGTCTCCTTCTTCCTCTGGAACCAATTTTCTTTGCGCGATCAACCTATTTCAAGTCCATTTTTCATCCTCTGTCAAGCTCGTTTTCATCAAATTGATGGAGGGATCTGGAAGTATACATGAAGTACTACAAATTGGAACCAAGAATCAGATCCAAGAATCACAATTTGGCTTTTAACTTTAGATTTGAAGTTCGCAAAAAGTTTGTTTTTCACGCATAATGAAAATTAGAAAAAATGCAAATTTGATACATTACGGCTTCTAGAATCATTATCTATTCCTATTATCATCCATCTAAAAGCCCAATCTGGTAGGTAATCACCACATTCTATCCAGATTCGTGCCAATTCAACCACCACAACCAACCACGATGGCCACCACACCCTATTTCGAATCTTATAAATAGGACTTCAAATTTACTGTTTGAACATCATTAACAAGCATTCAAATAGATAAAAACACATCCACAACTTCAGAAATCACCAAGAAACACTCGAGATAGTTCAAATACAAGATCGGAGTTCTTAGGTTGAATTCAAAATTTTCGAATTCGTTAGGTTTAGGAAGATTTGAAAGAATTGAGTTTGATAGGAAGCATTAGGGGTTCTTGATCTGTCTTTTTAGCGCTTTAGATTGATCATAGAAGCTCAGCCACCACTTCAAACAAGAACCACCATCAACCTCCATTTTGAAGTTTCAAACCACCCTCCTCCACCCATCTTTGAACCAAATCACCACCTTAAGAGTGTTCGCCTCCCTTCAATTGGTTTATCCAGTGATTTTGGCCATCTAAAATCATCCAAAGTGGTGGTTTTTGAACTTCTCCAGCCGCCTGACGCTTATCTGGCGAGTTACTCCGATACCGCCTAAGATACGACTCGAAACCAAACCACATCCGAATCCAACCCGTTCAGATCCAAATTCGGCCCGATTCAGTTAATTAATAATAATAATAATAATAATAATAATAATAATAATAATAATAATTAAAAAAGAAGAACCCTTAATGCTTCCTATCCAATGAAAGTTGAAGAAACACAAATCATCTTGAATGCAAAAAAAAAAAGAAGGAAAAGAAGAACGATTAATGAGAAAGAAAATGGAATTAGAAAAGAAAAAAAGGAAAAAAGAGAGAGAAGAGAAAAAAAAATGGAGAATATTCAAACAAGGTGATCATGCCTAAGGATTAGAGGCACATGCTTAAAGCTCAAATAAAACCTATCAAAACTCAATATATAAAGTCTACAACATATTTATATCATAAACCCACCCATAATACCATCCTTTTAGAGGCTCTTCGAATTATAAGACTTGGTTTATTAATGTTCTTAAAACTAAGGATAAGCGTATTATCGGTTTTCCTTAACGGTTCTTGATTTGTAAACCCAAGTGTTGAATATAAATTTCAAAGTGGGTTATGTGTATGATCTCTCTTTTTATTGAAGCCAAAAACCAAAAACCTTTCATTACGATCTAAAAAGAACCTAATAGATTGACCAATATGTATCACTTACAATTTGGACCATAATTTTGAAATCCAAGTCAAATGTGTGAAAATAAGCCCAAGAGAGTGTAAAAAAGTCCTCTTGGACTAAACAATTCAGAACGAGATAATTATCCCTTGGCATGAAAATCATTTATAGGGGAATAGAAAATCATTTGCCCCAATTTAGAAGATATCTACCTCGAGTTTAAGAACTATTTACCCTAAAGTTGAAAGAGAATGCCCCAATAGAAGTAACTTAAGATCCTAAAAAGAAAAGTTTTGCCCTAATGTTTAAAAGTTTTTCAATGAAAAACCTTAAGTAGATTAGTAGTCAAGCCTAAGGCTGAACTAAAATGAGTTATTAGTAGGGCAAGCCCAATACATCATTGATCTCAAAGGATTCTCACTTGTTGGTTTTTTTTTAAATACAAAAAAAAAAGAAAAAAAACATTTCATAGGCTTTTAAAAAGAGAATTTTTGGAAAAAAAAAAGAGAAAGAAAGTAAGAAGAACTTTTCAAAAAAAATTTCCCTCAAACTTTTCCATAAAAAAAATTCAAAAAAAAAAGAAAGTGTTAGCTCAAAAAGTTAAAAAAAAAAAAGAAAAGAAAATTAAGGGAAGGAAAAAAATAAGTTTATGAAATGAAGGCATTAGCCCAAACGTTTGAAGAAGAAAAAACAAAGAAAAATTTTTTAAATCCAAAATGTTTCAATCTAGAAGATTTCATCAAGTCGATCTTGATTATTTCTCCTCAATCCTTAGGATTGCTTACTCGAAGGAGCGCTGTCCTACTTTTAACATCAAGTGCCAGCTCAAGGAGCGCACCTATACCGCATTCGAGTCTCTTAAAAAGAAGGGACCCAAAGCTGATCCGAGTCACCCTAAAAAAGAAAAGACCCGAAGCCCATTCGAGTCTCTTAAAAAGAAAGGACCCGAAGCCCATCCTGGTCACCCTAAAAAGAAAAGACCCGAAGCCCATCCGAGTCTCTTAAAAAGAAAGGACTCGAAGCCCATCCGAGTCTCTTTAAAGAAGAAAAGACCCAAAGTCCATCCAAGTCTCCTAAAATAAAAAAATAAAAAAAAAAAAAAGACCTGAAGCCCATCCGAGTCTCTTACAAAGAAAGGTCCCGAAGCCCATCCGAGTCTCTTTAAAGAAAAAAAGACCCGAAGTCCATCTGAGTCTCCTAAAAATAAAAAAGACGCGAAGCTCATCCAAGTCTCTTAAAAAGAAAGAACCCGAAGCCCGTCCGAGTCTCTTATAAAGAAAGGACTTGAAGCCTATTCGGGTTATCCTCAAAAGAAAAGACACGAAGTCTCTTAAAAAAAAAAAAAGACTCGAAGCCCATCTGAGTCTCCCTAAAAAGAAAAAGACTCGAAGTCCATTTGAATCTCTTAAAAAGAAAGGACTCGAAGCCCATCCGAGTCTCTTTAAAAAAGAAAAGACCCGAAGCCCATCTGAGCCTCTTAAAAAGAAAGGACCCGAAGCCCATCCGGGTCACCCTAAAAAGAAAAGACCCAAAATCCATCCGAGTCTCTTAAAAAAAAAAACATACCCAAAGCCCATCCAAGTCTCTTAAAAAGAAAGGATCCGAGGCCCATCCGAGTCTCCTAAAAAGAAAGGACCCGAAGCCTATCTAGGTCACCCTAAAAAGAAAAGACCCAAAGCCTATCCGAGTCTCTAAAAAAAAGGACCTAAAGCCCATCTAAGTCTCTTTAAAGAAGAAGACCCGAAGCCCATCCGAGTCTCCTTAAAAAGAAAAGACCCGAAGCCCATCCGAGTCTCCTTAATAGAAAGAAAAAAGAAAATACCCAGAACTCATGTCATCTAACATGTCTCAAGAAAACTCTAGGTAGAGAAATAGGACATCCTCTTTGCAATTGAGCCAATCATGCAAACACTGAGGAGAATAATCTCATACAAGATCTTAAATCCACTCATGCCAAGCCTTCCCTAGTGTATCATAAGTTCCAAATGTCATATAAGTATTCAAAGGCAAAAATCGGATGTCTTTTCATCTTTGTGGCAAAGTATTGCCCTAAACTTCACCAAAAAAAGGGGTAGTGGTAGTTGTAGACACCTAATTTTTGCCTATTTAAGGTTTAATTTATGATAAAAATCAACACTATATTAAGGCCAAGAAAAAAAATCATATAAATTAGTATAAATTTCTTTGAGCTTGATGTAATATTAATTTTCATTTTAAATTAATCATAGGTTTAATTAGATAATTTAATTTATTTATTTATTTATTTAAATCTATCTTTCCGAAAGCTTTAGTATAATTTGAATGCATATAAAAAAAAGAGGCACAGGCCAACAACCTGATGGTAAAACACATGCATATGCAAAGAGGCGACCAGGGTTAAATCCTAAGAGCTTGTTTAGGGTTATCTAATCAATAAGGGAAATAACTAAAGATCTTATCTTGGTTATCAATTCAGTAAGGAGAGATAGGGTTTCAGAAGGTGGTCTTTTCTTGGTCTTCAGGTGCAACTGGGATTTGATGAAAACCTGAGTAACCATCAAGACAACAGTAATGAGAGTGTCCAGCCAACCTTTCAAGCATCTGATCAATAAAAGGAAGCGGAAAATGATCTTTTCTTGTAGACTTATTTAGCTTCCTATAATCAATACAGACCCTCCATCCATTTTGGACACGAGTGGATACCAACTCACCTTTCGAATTTTCAATCACAGTTAAGCCCGTTTTCTTAGGAACAACTTGAATTGGACTTACCATTTGCTATCAGAAATTGGATAGATCATACCTGCATCTAGAAGTTTCAAAATCTCTTTCTTTACCACTTCCATCATAGGAGGATTCAGTCGACGCTGAACTTCCCTTGAAGGTTTGCAATTGTCCTCAAGCAGGATCTTGTGCATACATGTGGAAGGGCTCAGTCCTTTGATATCAGCAATAGTCCATCCAATGGCTTCCTTATACTCCCTTAACACCCGAATTAGCTTTTCCTCTTCCAGAGTACTCAATTTACTGGAGATGATTACCGCAAGAGTATCTTGTTCTCCCAAATATATGTACTTTAAATGCTCTGGTAAAGGCTTCAACTCCAATTTTGGTGCCAACACAATAGAAGGGAGAAGTTTTGGATTAGTAGAAGGTAAATCCATGTAAGAAATACCATACTTTAAGGGCAGCAAAGATTCCAGTTCTTGTACAGTGTCTTCCAAGTCAGAATGAATCACAAACTTCTTACCAATTTTCTTCAATTTCTCAGTCGTGAGGCTCTTTCAAGTGCAATTTTCAGCCTATTTTCATCACTGAACTCAAATGATTTCTATGCTAATGGGTCGACAACATCAATCACAAAAACGAAGAAACATCACTAGGATATTTCATGGCTTCATTAATATTAAATTTAATAATTTCACCATCAAACTCCATAGTGAGTGTACCATCATGAACATCAATTTTTGCTCTAGATGTTTTAAGAAATGGTCTTCCTAACAAAATTAATGATGAATTAGCAGAATCATCATTTTCCATGTCAAGAACATAAAAGTCTATAGGAAAAACTAACCCAT
The DNA here is from genome assembly GCA_024138025.1 of Combretum micranthum. NCBI lineage: Eukaryota > Viridiplantae > Streptophyta > Magnoliopsida > Myrtales > Combretaceae > Combretum > Combretum micranthum. The sequence continues at coordinate 519,265 of JAMXBD010000643.1, forward strand.
TCATTTGCACTAAAACATCCTCTAGAACACCATCAGGATACACATTGGATCTATCAGCAAGTTGAACAATCACACCAGTCTCTTTTAATGGTCCCATATTCAACGATTGGTAAACTGACAGAGGCATAACATTGATTGAAGCGCCCAAATCACACATTGCCTTAACAATTCTAACATTTCCTATTTTACAAGGAATGGTAAACATACCTGGATCCTTGCATTTAGGAGGAAGTTTCCTTTGAAGTATAGCAGAGATATTTTCTCCTACACTTATCTTCTCATTTCCTTTCAGCTTTTTCTTGTTAGTGCACAATTCTTTAAGAAATTTCGCATATCGAGGTACTTGTTTGATTGCATCGAGCAAAGGAATATTTACCTCTACCTTGCGAAACGTATCAAAAATTTCCTTTTCTTCTTCCAATTTCTTGGATTTTGTCAATCTGGAAGGAAATGGAGGTATTGGCACCGTAATCTTAGATGGTTCAACTGACGTTCCTCCCATTTGATTGTTTTGAATGTGTGATTTTGTCACCTCTTTCTCAGTGTCCTCATCCAACTTATTCTTGCTTACCTTTTCATAGGGTTCCTGCAGTTCCTTACCAGATCTCAAAGTGATAGCATTAGCACTTTGCTTAGGATTGGTAACGGTTTGAGATGGTAACTTAACTTGAGGTTCTAACTTACTCATTGATGTGGCAAGTTGACTCATCTGGTTCTCTAAGTTTTGGATGCTTTGCTTAGTCTCATGCTGGAATTGCTTTGTGTCTTCCTGAAATTGCTTTGTGTTAACAGCAAGAGACTTAACAATGTCTTCTAGAGACATCCCTGAACTCGAAGATGAAGAAGGTTGTGGTGCTTGGTTTTGTGGCCTTGGATGGTACTGTGATTGGAAATTTTGTGGTCTAGACCCATAACTGAAGTTCGGATAATCCCTCCATCCAGGATTATAAGTATTAGCATAGGGATCATACTTCCTTTGTGGTAAACCTAGAAATCCTCCAATCGCATTTGCTTGCTCATGTGAATCTTCTTGGAGAGTAGGACACATGTCTATGGGATGATTGATAGCAGCACAAATCCCACAAGCTTTAACCTACTATTGATTCCCTAAGGCTATCTGTTGCACGAGAGAAGTGAGGTTAGAAATTTGATTCTCAAGATGAGGGACATTTACCTCATTAACTCTTCTTGTGATAGGATCATGACTGTATCCAAACTGTAGTGAATTTGCAGCCATCAAAGATATCAAGTCCCGAGCCTGAGCAGGGGTTTTGTCTACTATAGCTCCTCCGCTCGCTGCATTCATCATTTTCCTTTCTATTGGCAGCAAACCTTCATAGAAATATTGATTAAAAGCTGTTATGAAATACCATGTTGTGGACAACTGGCAATCAATTGCTTGAATCGCTCCCAATATTCGTGAAGATTTTCTGTGTCCCTTTGTCTTATCCCACTAATTTCCCGTCTAATATTTGCAGCTCTTGTAGCAGGGAAAAATTTGTCCAGAAAAGCTTTAACCATATCAGTCCAAGTAGCAATGGATCCAGGAGGTAGATAAAATAACCAATCATTTGCCTTATCTTTCAATGAGAATGGGAAAGCTCTTAACTTGATTTGACCTTCAGGAATCCCTTAAGGTCTCATGCTGGAACAGACAATGTGGAATTCCTTCAAGTGTTTATGAGGATCCTCGTTTTCCAGACCATGAAAACTTGGTAACAAATGAATAAGACCTGACTTCAATTCCAATGCTACATTCAACTCCGGATATTGAATACAAAGCGATTGTTGATTCACATCCGATTCAGCTAACTGTCATAAAGTCCTATCCTGATTTTCCATCTGTCCTTGTTCTTGTAATATATCTTCCTTTTCAGATTCACTGGATGATTCAACCAGTTCTAGTGCTTGGTTCAAACCAGGAGATGAAGATGATGTAGTGGCTGCTTGAGCACGCAATTTGGCTTGTTTTCGCAGTCTCCTAGCGGTCTTCTCAATTTCTTGATCAAACTCTAAATCACCTGTATGAGAAGAACGAGTCATAAAAGAATAGAGACAAATCTTTAACACCAATCCCCGGCAACGGCGCCAAAATTTGGTAGGTGTCGAATCCAACAAATAAAAACCTACTTTAAGATTTGTGTATAACAGTGAGTAGGTTCGTCTCCACAGGGATCGGGAAAATTTATTTCTATTCAAGAAAGAATGTAGATGAAAGAAGATTGGGGGGTTTGTTTAATCAAAAGCAATTGAAATTTAATTTATCTCTAAATCTAACAATCACAATTTAAGGTTGAATTCAATAATAAGAGATTTCTAACCAGGGTGATACTACAGTTCAATTCCTAGATTCGATCATTGATGCAAGGATCGTTATTCTTTTTCTGACTAGATTGGTTATGGATTACAATAACGCTCTGAAACCCTATCTCTCCTTACTTAATTGATAACCAAGATAAGATCTTTAGTTATTTCCCTTATTGATTAGATAACCCTAAACAAGCTTTTAGGATTTAACCTATCAATAGCAATACAAATTAGAGAGACTACCAATCTTAATTAATAATCCATAGAGCATGAATCATTTAATTTAGATTATATATCATCACAACATAAATTAACTATCTGATTATAATCAACCACGTTGTTGTGTTACTCCTATTAGAATAGATGAACAAGGACGGATTCAGTATTCTAATTAACAATATATTGTTTTGTCAATTGAACAACAGGCCTAAATTGTAACAATCAAACACAACGATAATAACAAGACAATTAGATGATATATAGATAATCAGAAGAAAAGAACAATTGATTAAATCGAATTAGATCTCACAAATCTTTGTTGAATTGAATCTGGAGCAATCCCCTTGGTTAGAATTGGATGTTTAGCCACTCATAACTTTCAAATTCTCTCTCTAGGGTTTTTCTTGACAAAAGATATCAGAATTGAATTCTCCAAAGAAACCCTAAAAGGTATATATATACACAAGTGGGTAATTGAAAGGTCATCATTCAATATAGGCTGGCAGTTATACAGAAACGCCGGCGGCCATTATCTTATCTTAGCCGGCGTATGTCTTCAAATATTGGCAAAACCCAGGAAGGCCTGCAAGAAGCCCAGATACGCCGGCGGCTTTGCTCGTCTGCTTTGATCTTCATTCTTGCGTCCAGTGTAGTAATGGCCGGCGACGTTGATAGATAAGCTGGCGGCCTTCATATAATGTTCAGCATCCAGAGACGAGATGGTCGGCGGCCTAAATACATATGCTGCCGGCGTTCCTTCTTCAATTTGTTCACTGGCGAAATTCAAGATACGCTGGCAGCCTTGTTCAATCCTTCTTCAGCCTTTGTATGTTTTATTTTAAACGCCGATGAAATCCAACAAAGGCCGGCGGCTTAAGTCCATGAATGGCCGGCCTATCTTGCTAATTTTTGCTCCTTGTATATATTTTACTCCAATCTTGTATTATTTGCTTCTTTTGGATTCAAAGACCTGAAAATCACATAAGACACAAATAAGTACCAATTCCAAAGAATTTCTATAAAATTAATAACAAATTAATCTAATTTATTCCCAAGAATTAAGAGTAATTTTCATCTCAACATTTTCCCGTTTGACATGCACGGCAGATCTAGTCTTTTTAAAAATTTATCTTTGGTAAACATTTGACAAGATCCTTTTTGGCAAGTTTTGAAATAATATCCCTGCTAACATGTTATTTTCTATGCCATAACCAGCTATTATCACTTTGAGAATATAGGCAAGTTTAATTTAAAGATTTAAAAACAGTTAAATTGATTTTGTAAACATTTCCTTATCTATATTCTTTGAAACAAACTTGGTTGTTGTCAATTTTTTTAATAGAACATCTTTTAGCATAAAATATTACTTTAAAATCACTGTCATACAATTGACTAATACTTAATAGATTATTCTTTAAACTGTTGACAAGCAGAACATTCTTAATGATTAAATCTTGGTTAATGAGAATGTTACCTTCATAAAAAACTGTTGACTTTCTATTGTCCCTAAAGGTGGCACATCCATGATCCTTCAAGTCAAGAGTTGTGAACCTGGACATATCTCCTATCATGTGCCTTGAACAACCACTATGGAAGTACCATTTATTGCTACCACTTTAGGATCCTTGCAAGATAAAATATTAATTCTTTGGTACCCATCTTAATTTAGGTCCATTTCTATTAGAAGGAACAATAACATCTCTTTTAGGAACCCAAACAAACAGGCTTTTATGATTCAATTTTTCAGATCTTCTTATTGCACAATAGTGTGCAATATGACCTGTTTTTCCACAATAATTACAAGTCTCGTAGGTAGCTTTGACAAATTTTGTTTTATGGGAGTTGCAATTATTTTGACCATTATAGCCAATTCCAAATATGTTTAAATCACACTTTTGGCTTCCAAGAAGTGTGTTCAAATTTTTCTTTCCATTTGTGAACTTAGCTATAATTGCCTTTGTATCATCTAAGATAATTTTTAACATTTTATTTTCATTTTTCAAAGACTCCAGCTCTTTGATGATTTCATTGTCACATTTATTTGCACATGCAACATTGTCGTTCTTTATGGTTTTGATTTTAATGTCTAGCAGATCATTTTCAACTCTTAATTTTTCACTTTTATTATTTAATTCATTTTTGTTGCTTTTCAAATTTTTACATTTAGTATTTAGCTTTTCATTTTCTATTTTTAGATTGTTAATTTCATTGCTTAGCTTTTCATTTTTTAGATTTTACTTCTTCATGCTCCGTCTAAAAACTTTCTAGTTGTTCTCCAACTTCAGTCATTAAAGTTTTCAACAAGATATTCTTTTTCTCAACTTTCATAAGTTTACAACATACTTTTTCATACATATCATGCAATTCATAATATAAAGGGGAACAGGGAGAACTTACCTTATTGTCCAAAGCCATGAAGCATGCATTTTCATCATCTGAATCAGATGAATCCTCACCACTCCATGTTGCTACATAGGCTCTCTTCTTCTCCTCTTTCAATCTCTTTTTGAGCAATGGGCAATATTGTTGAATATGTCCTGGTTTTTTACAGTTATAGCGTGTGATTATGATCTTTTTCTTGTGTTTGGATAAGCTACTATCATCCTCCATCTTCATGGATTTTGTCTTTATAAATTTTCTAAACTTTTTGGCCATTAAGACAAGATCTTCACTTTCATATTCATCTTCTTCATCACTTGATTCTTTCATAGGTGGCTTTTAAAGCAATTGCCTTTTTATTTCCTTCTTTGCCTTGCTTCTTGATGAGCTCATGAGTTTTGAGCACACCTAGAAGCTCCTCTTTGCTCAAGGCACTAGGATCTCTTGCTTCCTCAATCGCTGTCCTCTTAGCTTCCAAATCTTTCGGAAGTAACCTGAAAAGTTTAGAATTGATTTCCAAGTTACAAAAATTCTTCCCAAGCACACTTAGAGGATTTATTATGTTAATAAATCTATTGTGCATTTCATCAATAGTTTTATTAGGGAGCATTTTAAAGTTTTCAAATTCACCACATAAAAGACTGGTGGTATCGAATCCAATAAATATATTATCCTACTCTCAAAATTTATATAACTCGTATATAGCAGTGATCAGGGTCGATCCGAAGAGATCGATGAAATCTATTTCTATTCAGAGATCATAATAAGAAAAGAAGAGGGAGGGGGGAGGGGGTGGGAAGGAAGGCAAGGGTTGTGAAATTCAAGAAAGCTAATTATATCTAAAACAAGCAAACACGGTTTCAAGATTAATTCAATATCAAAGGATTCCAAGCCAAAGGTATTACCACAACTTAGTTCACATAATTGATCATTGATGCAAAAATATTTGGTCTTTATCTTAAATAAATTGATTATGGTTGTTAACAAGCTCTAACAACTTCTCTCTCCTTACTTTATCGATAATCAAAACAGACTTTTTGATTATTTCCCTTTTTAACTAAATAACCTTAAACAAGCTCTTAAGGTTTAATTTATCAAAAGTATGAAAAACAAGAGAAACAATCAATTTTGACGAACAAATCAAACGCTTGACCTATTTAGATTAGATTTTATATCCTCATAACACACTCAATCATCTATTTCTTAATCGATCATGTCATGGTATCACAAACATTAGAATAATCAAACAATTACAGATTTGATATTCTAATTGACTAATTATCACTTTGCTAATTGAACAAACGAATCCAAAATTTGCATCGATCAAACAAGACAACAAAATAAAAAGATGAAAGGAGACACAAATAACAAAAACAAGAACAAAAACAAAATAAATCAATTTGATCTCACAATTCTTGAACAACCAAGTCTTGTAACAATCCTTTGGCTATAAACAAAATTGAGGCCACTCATTCTAATATAATACTCTCTCTATTCTATGGTTTTCAAATGTCTAAGGATGATATCAAATCAGATCTGATCGCCATTCTCATGGAACAAAACTTTGGAATTTGAACAGCTACAACATACGCTAGTAGTTACCAAATGTATGACGGTGGCATACCTTACTGGCGTTGGAATTCAAATTGCAAAACACTGGCAGCGTACAAGACGGCATTGAGGCAACTTTAATATTTTTGGTATTGTGGATGGTTACATAGGTTCAATGCCGACAGTGTTGATTCTTCAAGAGCCGATATATGTATACAAATTTGAACGTTGGTGAAATCGTTTAAGTAACGTAGGTGGTGTTTATGCATGCATTTAAATTTTTGCTACTGTAGATAATTTGCACGAGCTATACGCCGGCGGCGTAGAACTTTCATTTGCAAGCATTCGTTGGTTTCTCTGAAGGCCAATGAACTCTGTAGTTTAGGCCAGCGATGTTGCTTGATTGTTATGCTGGTGTTGGTTTTTCCTTAATTCTAAATGTAATAAAACTTGTCTAAACTTATTCTATTCGCATTTATTTCCTTCAAGACCTGAAATAACATATTTAAGCACACTTAAGTACCAATTCCCATTAATTTCTATAAAAATCATAACAAATTAACATGGTGTGTTCATGGAAAGATTAAGTATAATTTGTCTTTATCAAAGACTTAGTTTGATGTCTCTAACTTTAGATATTCATTCATAAGCCTTTTCTAGCTCATCCCAAATTTCTTTAGCAAAAGAACATGTACAAATTCCATTAAAATCACTTCGTTTAATCCACACTGTAAAATATTCATTGAAATTCATTTAAATCAAGCTTTTTCCAATCTTTTTAAAAACTTTGCTTCGGATTTTCCATCGATTTTAAAAGGTTCATTTTCAATAACATTCTAAATCAATCTGTTTTAGGCTTTCAAAAATATTTTCATCATACACTTTCAGTAGTGGGAACTACCCTCACATAGAAGTGGAAATCTATTTGTCATTTGCCGCTCCAGAAATCTTAGTGTATTTATAGTTATGATCTTTACTCTATTTCGCGGTTAAGCGTATAAAAATAGAGATAGGCTCTAACACTAATTGAAAATATATACTAAGAATACTCAAGAAGGGAGGTGAATGGCGTATTTGCCTAAAAATAGATTAATATGAAATTAGATGAAACGAAATAAAAATATTGCACCAGAGAATCAAATAACAGTAGATATAATACGTTAAATAAATAGATAGGAATAAAGACAAAATCAAGCCAATATTTTTAGTGTGGAATTTGGCCCACTTTCTACTCTCCACGATCTACCAATTACTTGTATCAACGTCTTCACCACCACTTTATTAATCACCACCAAAGTTAGCTTAAGATGAGTAATGCAACACTTGTGATTACACTTGGAAATAAAATATTTTCTTTCTCTCTTTAAAAAGCTCAATGATAATAAGAAGGAATGAGAACAGAGTTCTAGAAAATATTTTCACTCTCTTACAAAAGATTTATAAATTAATGAAAGAGAAAACAAAAAATTAAATGAGTAAGCTAGTTTGTTTGTTTGCAAACGAAAACTCCTTTTTTTTTTTTTTTTGAAGTCTCCAGTTTCTTTTGAATATGCAACTCAAGAAGTATTTATAGCTTTTCAAAAAAAAAAAAAATCCTATTGGAGTCTGTCGGACGACTACATTTAATGCTACAACGGTAGAATCAAATGTCATGCCCAAAACTTATTCGTCGAGCCTTTGTGGCATCGTAAAATTTAAGCTTCGACATGTTGATGTTGGGAAGAATAGTGGACGACACTTGTCGATCCCATATGCACTGACTTGCCAGTGTGTTGAGAAGCATTCTTCGCACCTTTGGTTGATATGAATATAAATTGGACCGGCCAACAAAAATTTTGGCAGTGTAATTCTTTAAATAATTTCACAAATATCTTTATATCTTGTTTTGTACTTTTATACAACTTTTGTACTCATCAAAATCACTTTAATACAAAAATTTTAACACTCTACAAAGCCCCTTTTTATCATGCAAACGTCCAGCAACATAAATGTACTTCTTCTTAGGAAAAAGAATTTATATTATATATATATATATATATTTTAGATCGGTTTAACTGAAATTGTCGATTTATATTAGTTATAAGTCTTTTGCAAAAAAAAAAAAAAAAAATAGTAGTTATAGTCGAAAGCATTACCAGAAAAAAAAAAATTAAAAACTTTGATAAACCGAATTGATTAATATTTTTTTTAAATTGATTTTCAATTTTGACCTTCTTTTTTTATTTTTTATTTTTTATTTTTTGTTCGAATGGATATGTTTTTAGCATAAATATTGATATTAGTTATCTATAATCTCGTGGAACAAGATACACATGGAAGATTTTAAGATATGAACAAATCAGATTTAATTAAATCCTAATCGAACCTGCATATTGGATAAATAGAACAACGATGGTATCAGGACCTTCATCTTCTACCTTAGGACACTCTCTCTCTCTCTCTCCACTCATTTCATATTCTCTCTCTTTAAAAAAAAAAAAAGGACGGGCCACCAGACGTCCTCCGCAAGGTCATTGATGCGAGCTCTAAGGAACCAGGCCTGTTGACACGAACCGAAACCCATTCATAGTCACCAATCTTGAACGAGAACTTCCACCGAGTCGACTCGCATCATCCACCACCACTCACAACCCAAAACCACCACCACCACCACCACCACACCGTAGCGGCTGCGAAGGAGTAGGTAAGAAAAAGTTACTGACTTGATTGTTATTTTTGCAGGAGGGATCCAATTTGTATAGTGACAAGTGGAAAAAGATGACAAAAGACCATGATAGCACCATTTCGTCACCAAATTCCATTTAATTTCATGTATCGTGGCAAATACTTTCTTTCATCACAAGTTTACCTTTTTTCTTTTTCTTTTTTCTTTTATATTTTTTTTTTAAGGTTTGAAATGACACACTCTCAATTGCAATATGGAAAAAGCTATATAACCATTTGGAAATTAAGTAGCAAAACTCATCATTTTTTCCATTTTCCTATTCCATACTTTGAAATTGTTGTAGTGGAAAAATTACAAGAATACCCCATACCTTTGACATGATTTATCAGGATATTTGACTGGTTGTTCCTACATTAGGGAATCCGGAGATTTTCACTCTATCAAGTTGAGATTTTTCCTTTCTTCGACACATTAGAGCACACCAAAGCGAAGAAATGCAAGGTGAGTAATGGAATACCATGAATATCTCCATCGTTACTTGTTAAGTTAAGGCACTCTTATTTGAATTCCGCATCTCTCCTCTTATTTTTCTTTTTTTTTTTTCTTTTCCCTCCATCTATAGTTGTACCTTTGCAGATTGCTGATGATCAAGTCGTCGAATCAAAATTGCCAACGCGAAAAGGCAATAGACTCTTTTATCTTGCTTTATTACTCCTTTCGATTACTGGCGGTCTAGCCGTTGCTGGTCTTTCTTTTGTTTTTCTAAACTATGTCATCTGCACCGAACCTTGCGTTGCTATTGAATCAATCAATCCGCTTACTCCTATGAATATTAATTTTTCCCAAAGTCCCTCCTCAACATCTCCATCGTCTAGTGTTGCTGGCTCATGGAACATCTCATTCGGTCTATACAATAATGGTCATGCGAAAATCACCTATTACGATAATATGGATGTAACATTGTACTATCATAATGTTTTCATCGGACACACGACTATCCACATCTCTAATAATATCCGCCAGGGTAAGAGTCAAAGTTGGAGCCACATGACTACAAGGATTGATGCTGAATCAGTGTTCATTGATGATTTGGTGGCTTATAATTTAGCACGGGATATAGACGATGAAACCATCATCATCAATTATGACATGGTGGTGGTGATCCATGCTCGCATCATACCGAATTGGCGGTTTGGTCGAAAATTCACGCTCAAGTTTGATACAAGGCAAAGTGATTGGGGTATTGTGTGTTGACCCACTAAATGTCGACTTCAGATTTTATTATTCTTCCCACTAAATGGCAAAGCTTTTCTCTTAATTTGATATATATTTGCTTTCCATTTTAAATTTAAATTTGGCTCTCTATTATATGTAAGAGTTGCTCGGTTATCGGGTATAGTCTCTGTTATGTAACTTTTTCATTTATATTTATGAAAAATCAGTTTTGTCCAACAATACTTGCTATGAAATGGATGTCATGGTTTTTTCCCTCCCGATTTTTTTTAATTTACAAATCAATCATTATAATTACCTAAATTTTTAAAAGTAATATCTCATCACATCATTATCACATCATCATCTACTATACAATCTCCTTCGTTCCCTTCTCTTAGCAAAATGATCGAAATTGACAAAATGCATATTGAGGATCCAAATCCCTAATTACTAGTTTCAAAGATTATAAGAGCTTCTGGAATGATGATATATTACCTGTTATTGATTTATCAATGGATCACCTACCTGATATGTTAACATGACTTAAATATAAAGTTTGAAGGGATTCAAGTTTTATTAAAACTAGATAAAAACCTATATGAGAAGTAATTATTTTATAGTGTTAGGGAATTTCTTCAACTCCAACGGTCCTCATAAAGGGTCATTCAGTTATTCATGCAACCATTTAAAGAAATATAACAGGAAATAAATATGAATTCTAATCATTAAATAAGAGAGAAGACCCATCTGATGAAAAAAATATAAGGATATTATAAAATTTCCCAATAAGTTTGATTATGGATAGATATGAATATTGATTTTATTGATATAAAAGTAATAAATTTCCTTTTTTCATTCTTTAAATGATGCGTCACATGCTATAACCATCCAAAAGATCGGTAATACATTACAGACGTAGAGTTGTATCGTCTCGCATTTATGCATCGCTTGCCGTAACTCTAAATAGTTATGATGCTTCCAACGAAAATAATGCGCTCTAAACAGAAAGCTTCCTCAAACCTCTATAACTTGAGTAATGTAAGACTGGTTAAAAAAAGTTTTGAGATTAAATATTTTCTTGCCAAAGTCCTATCCCGTACGTGGATTTTGATTTAAAGTATACATATTTATATAAAAGTTTTTCTCAATTAACATGTCATAGATATATATATATATATATACACACACACATACATATCCATAAGATAAGTTTTACAGTTACTTATTACAAAATGATAATAATAAAAGTAATATGATTTCATAAAAGACAGGCAAAAGTAACACATTAATAGTGTGTATTCATATTTAAAAAATCTCTATGACATTATTATTTATTAGGATAATGTTAAAATCGTTGCTTGAGATTTGGGGATTTTTTTTTTAACACCTAAAGTTTTAAGTTGTTATATGTTATGCAACATTCTATGGTCCCCTACTTTTTTTTTTTGTTTTTGAGGGACCAGTCTATATAAATCATTAAATGACTGAGATAGAAGTATTATCATTGTCAGATATCAATTGGAGGTGAGACTGGCCCAAAAAAAAAAAAAGGAGGTGAAAATTTTAATATGAATGTGTCGAGAAAAAATTATTTATGATAAAAATTAATATGAGTAGATCCTAAATGAATTTAAAATGTATTATCATAGTATATGCCAATATGGAAAATTCCAGAACAGTATATAATATAACGACTCCTCAGATAGTAAGACGGCATTCAATATATATAAAGGACCCAGACAATACATCTCTTTTATCAAATTATTAATAGTAATATTAAAGGGGAAAAAAGGTTAATAATGCTTCATGTAAATTTATTAAAAATTTAAAAGAGGAGTTTTTTTTTTTCCATATTTATATACGTACTTTTTCATAAGATAAGATATGCTATCAGTTTTAAAAGATACTTTTCCAGGATTTTCAAATTTCAGATCGTGCATAGATAGAGATGTTCCTTTACAGGATCAAAATGAAAAATATCCAAATAAGTCGTAAGAATACAAAACAGATGACTTCACGTATCGCCAAAATATCTTATTATTTCCATCTTTCTAGTATTTATTAAAAAGTGCATAAAAAATGAGAAACCAACTTTCCATCTTACTCGGGACCTAGATAATAATAAATATGGATTAAATTAACCGTATTTTTTCCGTTCTTTTTTAATTCATGATCTCGCATGTTTGTACTTTTAAGTCAGCCGAGAATTTCTCATTTGAGCTCAAGTCGATAATTGGAATATAAATATTGTATTTAGTATGAAAAAATCATTTGGAATGGATTAAATTGAGATGGATAGAATGTCATGAGTAGCACAATAATAAATCAATTCATTCGTTCAAATCCATCACAGAAAGAAATGAAATCAATATGGTATATATAAAAAATACGTTTAATAAAAATATGAATAATAAATATATAAGAAATAAAATGGTAATTGTAATAATGATTATTGATGAGATAAGATGAAATTGTAATTTCATAAGACAAAATTAAATTCTCCTCAAAATCGGAATTGTTAAGAAGGAATATTCTATGGTTTGGTTTTTAATTTTGGCGCGACCGATCCTATTATTGTCCAACAGTCTACATTATATCTAATCGTGATCGAGTAACTAAAATGATAAATATTATAATTATTATGTTTAATTTAATGATTAAATAATTAAATATACGGTACCATTAACAAAACTGTAAAAACACTTCTCAAAAAATCACGGTTTCTGTCAAAGCCGAAATTGTCGGCAATGACGATTTAATAAGTTTTTATAAATGCTTGATCGACGTTGATTACTTTGACATGAAGTTCATTTTCATAACAATGTCAAAACGTACTGGAAATCATGAAGAAATGCACAAAATAGTTAAAGTTAAATATGCACTGCAATTAGCATTGCTCTTTCTTTCTATATTATGAGCATTAATTAGATTGAAGTGATTGATGTCTTGATCTTCCAATAATTTTTTCCACCTAATCCGTGTCTATTTAGTCCCTTACTCAAACTCCGACACCAATAAATTTTGGGTTTGTTTTTAATAATATATGAAATAAGCTTATATGTGTTAATAATAATAATAATAATAATAATGAGGCAATCATAAGATATAAAGTTTTATCCTGTTGGATGACATGCTATTACATTAACCTTTATAATGTACCCGTGGATAAGATCTTGGTGGAACAAACCATGAACTAAAACCCTGATAATTGTTAAACATGTAGGAGTATAAGTTACATCCAACTTAATGAGTAATTCCCTCAATTCCACACATCAACCGATGGCAAGCAAATTTTTCAACAAATATATGAATGCAACAACATGCCTGATTATCCAAAATTCAGGTAGGCACGGATTTATGCCTTCCGATACCAAGTTTCGGGAACGGTGTTGTGTCACCAATGCCAGGATGCTTTAAGTACCAGAGTATTAAAGTTAGTATTTCTTTCGATGCACTAGTTAAATTTTTACAAAAGAATACATATAAATTGGTTTGCTTAAAAATACTATTATTATAATTTTCTTTTTCACCTGTATCATAAATCAACAAATAATCTTGCCCCTTAAGTGAAAAACTTTTTCCTAGCCCTTAGTCCCTAGTCCCTATCGAAATACCTCAAACTATCACCTAAATTAGAAATTAAAATTAAATAGTTTAAAAGATGTAACTAAAATAAACAATATGTAAACCCCTCAATTTCTAGGATAAAGTTGGAATAAACCTTAATCCTAGTCAAACTAGAACTTCAAAAGTCAACTATGACTAAGATAATCTAGTTGTTTCACCTCCAGTAATCCCGCACTCGGAACCTGAGTAAAATAGAAATAAGCTAATAGTGGATTATAGTCTGGAATGATATGAGGAAGCCTAAAAAGATTATATTCGCCCGAAAATCATTCGTTTTGAACTCGAACGAGATCAATTCTCGAAAAATGTGCATAGGTGCTTGGAATAATAAAAATATTCTGACAATATCGTTAAACTCGTAATTATATAAGAATTTTAAAAATATTAGTTTCGTAAATTTTCAATAACTAAAAATATCATATGTAGCTCATTTACACGTATTTTCCGTACTACTGGTATCTTATTTGTCTATTCTACTATTTATTGTAAAATTTTTACTATTCATTTATCTTTGCTTTTCCTTACAATCTACTTCTTATAATTTACATACCTATTCTTATATTTTTACATTTCCAATACAAATTTTTACTAAACTTCTTTTCCACTTTATTATTTTTCTTTATCAAATCAATTTTTTTCACACTCTCCTCTCCCCTCTCCCCATGGCCGGCGCTACTTCCCTTCCTTCTCTCTCCATTTTATTTCTATTTTTATTTATTTTATTACATCTAATTTTTACTCAAAAACTCTATAAATACTTCTTCCCTCCTTTATACTTTACACATACTTCTCAAACCTTAACAAAACTCTACCAAATTTTCTTCTCAACTTCTCTCTCTAACAATTCTCTCTCAAATGCTCTCTACCATTCATCACTCTTCAAGATAACAAAATAGCAATCACACTACCAATTTGTCTCTTTTCAAATCCTCCATTAAACCTTAAGTAAAAATTTCTACCAATATTTCTTTACCATGTCATGTAACGTAACATAACCATGGTGTGTGTTTCCTAAACATATAAGTATTATGGAAGGAACACTATGTTTATGTTTTGTTCTTGTTCATGAACAAATCTCATTTTATAATTGTATTGTTTTATTATTATTATTATTATTATTCTAATCTAACTCTTATATGTTAGTAAATATGTATATATATTTATGTTTCTTAGAGGATATAAGCTTAACATTTATTTATTTATTTATGCATTACAATTTATTTATTTACTTATTTCGTGCTATTAAATTAAGACTAGTCTTTCTAGTCTTAAACTTGTACTTATCAAGTCAAAATGATTTTTCTTTTCTTTTCTTATCTTTTCTTTTAATGACTTATCCATAATCTACGGCCGGAAGCCTTGACATAAATCTAAGACTCCCATGATTTTTATTATTTCTTTTCTTGCTTTTCTTTACGGGACCAGTCCATTCTTAGTCTTGGAAGTCTTGATTTAAGCTAAGACTTCTCAATACTTGACCTTTACTTATTTGCTTATTTAATATTTCATGCTTTTATTTTGTATGTGAGTTGTTTTATTACTATATGTTCATATTCATGCATGGCCATAATATTGTTGTCCAAATAAGATTTCATGGAAATAAGAGAGGTTGTTTTCTTTAACTAAAATTTAACTAAATTTCCAATAAACATGATTTTGTCACTTTGGAAAAGAAATTCTCATTTAGAACTTAGGACGATAGGGTTATAAAAATATTCAAAAGGCAACAACATAAATTATTTTCTTGCACATAGAATAGGATTAGACTTCCAGGAGAAAGAAAAGTGATTTTGAAGCAGTTAGGAAATTTTTCATTAAAAACTTAGGATTATATTTCAATAAAATTCTCTTTAAAAATTTATACAAGTTCATCACAAATTTTTAAATGTTATTATTATGATAGACTTCTTCAAGATTTAACTTAGTAGTTTCATTGCACATTCTCTTTTCACGCTACTAAAGTAAAATTAATTATTAAACCTTAATATTCATAATTCCTTACTATGCAAATTTTTCTTAAAAACTTATTTATAAGGTTTATACTAACACTTTAAAAAATAGTAAAAACAAGACAAGCTTTTCAAGTCAAGCTGAAAATCAACTCACTAGTTAAGAGTTTATTTAAGAAATGAAGTTTATAGATAACTTAAAGAACCAAAGTTTCGAAAGTAAATTTATTTTGAAAGGTTAAGAAAATATAATGATGATACGGAAAGCATTCAATTGTAGTAACTTAGGAATTTTAGTTTTCCTTACAACGACTTAAGAGAGATTTTTTGTGAACTTCAACTTTTCAAACTTCTAAAACAGACTATTTTATGAAAATCATTAATGGGACAACACCACTAGAATCATGAATATAATATGAGCCTACATATTTATTTACAAAGGTTCTTTCAACTATATAAATATTTATGTGCTTGATGTGGTATTTTTGGGTGAAGTAAAACTTGGAAATTTGTGTTTTTAAAGGCTAGGATTTTCGTATGGAATTTGTACCGACTTGTTTTCAAACCCAAATGGCTTTTAATGTTGAAAATAACCTTAGAAGTAAATAGATCTTTTCGAGTAGGTGGAAAACGATATATAATATGCGAAATTCTAAGTTAAAATGAGCAAGTTTGGCCATTTTAAGTTGGAATTTCCTCATATCCAAATTTTAACGCAAATACTAGAATAGAATTAAAAAGTTCAAGTACAACTTTCACGAAATACTCATTCCGGGTATTTCTTTCGTTTAGATAATGAAGCTTGGAGGATTCGTATTCAGAGGATTATTACGAGTAAAGAATTTTAATAAAGATGGCTAATGAGTTTATCTCCTATTTTTATGTACTTGTTTATGCTTATAGCTGGAGGCATTAAAAGTAGGAAAAAGACGAAAATGGAATATGCTTGATAATATTGATTGAAAGTATACTGAGCATATCGAGGCATGAATTATTGTTAATTAAAAAGTATTTTATTATCATAATGGAGTGTCTGCAAATTCTATTATCGCCTTTAAATTACCTTAATCACATATTAAGAGTTATATTAATTGATTTATACATATCACGTAATGAGTCACATTGCATAAGCTACTATGGCCGATGGGATAAAGGTATAGTAGTGGGGTTCACGGGAACCCACAAGTCTGCAAGGATGGGCAAATAGGTGCTCGAAAGAACTATTTTAGGATGAAGCAAGTAAGAGCTCGAAATAAACTACATCATCGAGTTTCGAAGATGGGTTTTAAAGAGCCCAAAACACCTAACCCTGAATGGAGAGGTAAATCCATTCAAATATATGATTTCCGGTAGATCGTATATATTGCTTACTCACTTGCTTGATGCATTTCATATGGTTGTTTAATAACTTGTTTGAATTTATTTATAGGAGTACGTTAATCCGAGAATATTCTCACTAAGCCAGTTGAGCTTATGCCCAATAGACTTTTTGTAATATACAAGTAAATAAACTCATAATGAAGTGTAGAAGTGAAATTTAAATGTTGTTAAAGGGTAATTTTGTCTTTGAATAGGTAAATTCTAGACATTGGAAAGTCACACAAACAAGACGAAATGAATTTGTGAAAATTGGCCCTAAGATGGCACTTAGGCCGCCGGCCTACTTGGCGGCCTAAATCTATTTTCTACATATATGCAGTTTATGATGAGAATTAGGGTTTGTCTTGTTTTCCTTCGAGTTCTTCTTCTCCAAAGCGACCTGGGGCTTGCTTTCTTCAATGTTTGGTATGAAAAATCAAAGGAGAATCAAGGTCTTCAATCTGGGTAAGTAGATCTATATGATTTAACATGTAATCAACATCGTAATCATAGATTTCTCATGTTTTTTAAGGAGTTCTTTGGAGAAACCCTAGTTTTTAGTTTTGATTTGTTCTTCATTGATTCAATCAAGGAGTAAGATTTGAATCAAGTAAGTTACATCTTCTTTATCGTAAATTTGAAATGAAAAGATTAATTTCGACGACTCGTGTCTGCTCTTATTGATTCCTCAAATATAGGGTTTTTGAGGAAGTTGTTCTTTTAGAGTTTTTATCCTATTACACAGATTCTATAAAAGTTTGATTTTTATGATGCTTTGTTTATAATTGTTGGATTTTACAAATTAGGGTTTTTGAGAATTTTGAGATGTTATGGTTTGTTTATAAGGATGATGTTTATTTCATTTCTGTTATATTTTGTTAATCAGGAGATTTGGGGAATTGAATTGTTGTTGCTTATAAGGATTTGTGATTTTGAAGAGATTATTTCTGAAATTGAAAAGGGTACGACATTACCTTGTCAGTTGTTTGTGCGTGTAGTTTTAGAAAATAATTTGACTAAATCCTATCCGACATATAAATTGAAAGAGTGTTGGTTGTGTATGGCTTTGGTTAGTAAAGAACACACAGAGTGTGATACTAACGAGGTGCCCTGATGGTCCTTGTGTGGCGCTGTCCAAAGTAGAATTGCACTTGGAAATGATTTTGGTAGATTAGGAGTCGTTCCGATCCATATGGCAGAACGCAACGATGTGTGGGGAGTACCCAACATCAATATATTGTATAGATGCATGTGGTTCTAAACTATGCTATTTGTTTTACTAATTAAAGATAATAATCTCTGTCTGTTGCATTAGTTCTAGGAATATATGTGATGCATGTTGGCACATTCATGTGTATTTGTTTATGGTATGGCGTACTGGATGATTTCACTCATTCCTTTAATTTTTCAAGTACATGTGAAGAGGATGTTGTTTATGATCTATCATGATATGATCTATATGTAAATCTTGGGGATGGCAATAGTGGATTTGACTATCCTGCTGAGGACTCATAGATCTAGAGCGTCGGATCTAGTGAAAAGATATGGAAGACTTTATGGATTTTATGATTGATTATTGTTAGTTGTTGAAAATTTTATGAGACTAGTTGTCATGTTTTTATAATTTTGATGACATGTCGTTTTGGATTTTTATTAGTTCATGAACATTAAGGATTATTTATGAGATGTTTTAAAGTAAACTAATTGTGAGTTTTGATGATTAAATTTGATATATCGGTGGTATAGTGTTTTAATAGCCTTAGCATGCTATTAAAAAGAAAAGGATACGTGGTGAGTTGTAATGCTTACAACTTAGGGCGTTACAACTTATTTGGTATCAAAGCAATAGGTTTTGATCTTGATAGATATAGGTTATGAACTCCTTAGGACGGTGAGTACTGATGAGCGGGGTAGTAATAATAGGTGTTGTTCTTCTAGCTAAGTTTGGTTTTACCTATTAAGTATATAAGAGTTTCGATCTTTAAGTTGGATTTAGCTTTATCTTTTATGGTATGTTGATCTATGTTAAAATGCCACCTAGAAGGAGAATACCTTGTGTTGGTTCCTCCATAGATGATTAAGAGGAAGTTAGTAGAGGATAACCACATGAGAACCAGCTACCCCATAATATGTTACTACAAGATTCATGACAACTACTGCCCCACCCGTTGGTCAATGGGTGCCAGTGAATGTTGCACAGGTCATGTAGGTGGTGAATACTCTTTTGGGAGTAGTTTCCCAACAGCAATGGAATATGAGACAAGAGACTCAAAGAAACAATGGGAATTGTGGATATGGACTTAGGTGTACTGGTATCTTGAGTTTGATCAAGTTTGTGGATTTAGTCTATAAGTTTGAATCAATGCCTGGGAGGCCACTTGAGGCACAACTATGGATGGAAGAGGTTAAGAAGATTTTTGCTGCCCTAGATATTTTTGGAAATAAGAAGATAGAGTATGTCTCCTATTTTCTTAGTAGGAGAACAAATAATTAGTGGTTAAGCACCAAGAAGCATATGGCTAGAGTGATCACCTGGGACAATTCCATTAATGGAGATGGAATTTTAGAGATTTAATTTTCAAATATAACAAGGAGTGTGGTATACATGATACAAAGACAATGAAGGAAAATGAATCGATATGGATTTTGAATAGAAAATTTGGTTTTGAGGTAAAAAGATGGATAGCTGGAGTGGAATGGAAGGATTTATTGACATAATTGATGCATGAGAATATGGATATAGGATGGTAGTGTATGATGTGATTGGTGGCTTAATGGACATATATATGTAGACGGTAAAATGAGAATGACTAAATAAATAAGAGAATCATTAAATCTTATGAAGGGTATGAAGGTTCATGTGGAATAATAATTCTAAGAAAGCGATGTGAATTTGGTGAGCAGGTTTATTAAAGGGTTAGAACATGAAATTCAACATCAAGTGAATTTGATGGATGTGATCAACTACTTAGCTATGGTCAACAAAGCAAAGATAGTTGAATAGGGTTTGAATAAGATTAAAAGTAGTGAAATTCAAAGGAGTCAAGTTTATTTGGAAAAGAGACCAGCCTGTAATATTCTTACCCAAGATAGGGCAAAGAGGCCTATCACTCAACAAGTGGGATCGGTAATTTAAGATACTAAGGGGAAGTGTACCAGATGCTCTGGACCAAGATATCAAGGATTGTAAATGGCCTGAAAATAATTATTTTTCGTGTGGTAAGGTTAGGCACAATCATAGATTTTGCACTAGGGAGAGTTCTTCCATGAATGTTTTGTTTTAAGTGTGGACAACGAGAACATAAGGCCATAGATTATAACGAGTCTAGTATGCCAGTGGTTTCAGGAATTCAGATAGAACAACCTCGGAATTAAGGATAGAAAGCGTTAGATAAGGTTTATGTCGTTCAGCATAGGGATATATCTAAGGTGAATACTGTTGCTAGTAAGCTCTCTATGCTCATGCATGGTGTTTGAGTAATCTTTGATGTTGGTGTAAGATTTTATGAATTTTTAGATCATTGTATATATATGTTGTGAGTGTGTTGAATGTATACTTGGATGATTTTGGGAATTGGAGTTTAATCTACTAGATGGAGATTAGTTTATGAATAAGCTTGAAGTGCATCGTTATATCTATAAAGAAAGTAGAGAAGAATTAAATTGCTAAATTGAAAATTTAAGTAAGAATATAGGAAATTATCAAGTTGTGGTTGAAAGTGTAATTAAGGGGAAAATCAATAAAAGTGAAGATAACATATATCAGTATGATGATGAAGGGTTAGAAAATATGATTAATAAAATAAGAGAAAGATAAATAATGCTATTGAGATAAGATGACATGATAAAGGAACTAGGCAGACAAAAGTTTAAAAGTAAAAGGAATGATTGGAGTTGACCAAAAAGAACTTGTGATGTAATTAAGAGGCATGAAAATCCTCAGAGATGATCGATAAATGGTTGTTAGCTTAGTAGATATAGTGTGGTAGATGTGGAGATAAATGAGAAAGATCATGTTGAAGAATAGAGGAAAAGTATTGAGATAACCAATATAAATTAGGGAATAGTTAAATCCTATGAAGATATGAATGTGCATGTAGAGTAATCATTGTAAGAAGGAAATAAGATCTTAGTGAGCTGTAAGATATGGGAAATCTATGAATGGTGAAACAATGATGACATCTATATTAATCTATGATGATGAATTTTGAGATGATTCTTAAAGAATATCTCTATGAATATATATATTGTTATATAAAGAGCTAATACAAGTTTTGGAAGATAGTTAGAATAACACAATGGACAAATTAAATTTGTGGATTATTTATGGTGTTTAAAAATGGTGATAAAACTAGATTAATCCGGTAGAAACATAGATGCTAACATCACATGAAATAATAGAACAATGTGAGGTTTGATCTTTAGAGTTACAGATGAAAAATGTTAAGTTTCATGATGTGAGCTTTCTAGTTGTTAATTGAAGAATTATAAAGTGCATATGTCTTAGGTAAGTTTTAATGAAAATGGAGATAATTAGAGGTAAGGTATGATGATCAAATAATGGTAGTAAATTGAATTGAATTTTCTACAGTGCAATATATAGTTGTTTTGGAGAAAGTGATGGTCAACTTATGCAGTTAAAGAGATATAAGTATTCAAAAAAAGGAAGGTCTTTTGCTGAGAAATGGGATAGATAAGAGTGGAAGAATATAAAATCAGGTGAAGAATAATCATATATTATTGACGGAATAGATGGATTTGTAGGAGTGATAATTATAGAACCAAAGTGTATTAAGAATCTAAATATCGAGAATTGAGTTCAAGATTTTGTGTAAGAAAGATTTTCAATAGGAAAATGAGAAACGAAAGTAAAAAAGTTTGAATGATAATCTTGAAGCATATCAAGTAAATGTGAATGGAGTATACCAAATTTATACAATGAAAGTATGAGTTATGGAAATATTAATTAAATCATTGTATAGTCGATTAGGATAATCAATTGAGATAACAAGATAAGGAGTTTGGAAATAGGAGAATATGTTAGAGAAATCAGTGGATGAATACTTACCTTTGGTGGAGTTCGCCTAAAACAATAGTTATCAAGCATCAATTAGGATGCCACTGTATGGAGCCTTGTATGGTAGAAAGTACCGATCACCGATTTATTAGGATGAAGTAGGTGATAGACAAATATTAAGACCTGAATTAGTACAAGATGCAGTTGACAAGGTTAAGTTAATCAGACAGAGATTGCAAGCTGCTCAGAGTCAACAAAAGAGTTATGCTAACAAGTAAATAAGACCTTTGGAATTCCAAGTGGGAAGCATGTTTTGCTTAAGATATCACCAACAAAGAGGGTTGTCAGATTTGGATTTAGAGGAAAGTTGAATCCTAGATATATGAGACCATATGAAATATTAGAAAAGATAGGCGATGTGGCATACAAGTTGGCTTCCTGCCTAATTTGGAAGGAGTACATAACATGTTCATGTATCTATGCTCAGAAAATATGTCAAGATCCAGATGAGATAGTGGCTCTTGAACTGCTGAAAGTGCAGCCAAATTTCTTGACTATTGAGAAGCCAATGAAGATTTTGGATGCAAAAGAGAAAGTTCTGAGAAGAAAGGTGATTAAGTACATGAAAGTGCAGTAGATAAATCAAATAGAAAGAGAAGCGACTTGGGAATTAGAAGAAGACATGAAGTCAAAATACTCCGAGGTGTTTCGATAATCCAAGTAACTTTCGAAGATGAAAGTTCTTTTTAGGAGGGGAGAAATAATATACAAGTAAATAAATTCATAATGAAGGGTAGAAGTGAAATTTAAGTATTGTTAAAGGGTAATTTTGTCTTTGAACAGGTAAATTTTGGATACGGGAAAGCCATACGAACAAGACGAAACGAATTTGTGAAAATTGGCCCTAAGATAGCACTTAGGCTGCCGCTTAAGAATATACGCCGCCAGCCTAGGAATTTAGGTCGCCGGCCTTGGCGGCGTAAATCTGTTTTCTATATATATGTAGTTTATGACAAAATTAGGGTTTGTCTTGTTTTTCTCCGAGTTCTTCTTCTTCAAAGCAACCTAGGGCTTGCTTTCTTTAGTGTTTGGTGTGAGAAATCAAAGGAGAATCAAGGTCTTCAATCCGGGTAAGCAGATTATACGATTTAACATGTGATCAACATCGTAATCATAGATTTCTCGTGTTTTTGAAGGAGTTCTTTGGAGAAACCTAGTTTTCAATTACGATATACTCTTCGGGGATTCGATCAAGGAGTAAGATTTGAATCAAGTAAGTTACATCTTCTTTATCGTAGATTTGAAATGAAAAGATTAATTTCTACGAATCATGTCTGCTCTTATTGATTCCTCAAATTAGGGTTTTTGAGGAAGTTGTTCTTTTAGAGTTTTTGTCGATTATAATTAGAGAAATTTAGGATTTGGATTCAAAAGCTTATCCAAGTGTTTTTTTTATCCTATTACCCATAGATTCCATAAAAGTTTGATTTTTATGATGATTTGTCTATAATTGTTACAAATTAGGGTTTTAGTGAAAAGGAGTTGTTCTTGTGAGAATTCTGTGGAGTTTGATTAAGAAGAATGTGTGATTGAGGATTTCTCGTAAGGTTAGGTTTTGGAGAATTTTGAGATGTTAAGTTTTGTTTATAAGGATGATGTTTATTTCGTTTCTATTATATTTTGTTAATCAGGAGATTTGAGGAATTGAATTGTTGTTGCTTATAAGGATTTGTGATTTTGATGAGATTGTTCCTGAAATTGAAAGGGGTACAACCTTACCTTATCTGTTGTTTATGCGTGTAGGTTTAGAAAATAATTTGACTAAATCCTATCCGACATATAAATTGAAAAGAGTTTTGGTTGTGTATGGCTTTGGTTAGTAAAGGCCACGCAGAGTATAATACTAACGAGGCGCCCTGATGATCCTTATGTGGCGCTGTCCCTAGTGGAGTTATACTTGGAAATTATTTTGCTAGATTAGGAGTCGTTCCGATCTATATGGCAGAAAGCAACGATGTGTGGGGAGTACCCAACATCAATATACTGTATATAAATTGTTTTATAAAGATTGTGAATCGGGGTTATGAGTTACTTCGGGTTTAAGACTAGATGCATATGGTTCTAAACTATGCTATTTGTTTCACTAATTAAAGATAATAATTTATGTCTGTTGCATTAGTTCTAGGAATGTATGTGATGCATGTTGGCACATTCACGCGTATTTGTTTATGGTATGGCGTACTGGGCGATTTCACTCATTCTTTTAATTTTTCAGGTATAGGTGAAGAGGATGTTGTTTATGATCTATCACGGTATGATCTATATGTAGATCATGGGGATGGCAATAGTGGATTTGACTATCCTGCTGAGGACTCGTAGATCTAGAGCGTCGGATCTAATGGAAAGATATGGAAGACTATATGGATTTTATGATTAATTATTATTAGTTGTTGAAAATTTTATGAGACTAGTTGTCACGTTTTTATTATTTTAATGACATGTCATTTTGGATTTTTATTAGTTCATGAACATTAAAGATTATTTTAATGAGATGTTTTAAAGTAAACCAATTGTGAGTTTTGGTGATTAAATTTGATATATTTGTGGTATAGTGTTTTAATAGCCTTAGCATGTTCTTAAAAAGAGAAGGACACATGGCAAGTTATAATGCCTACAACTTAGGGCGTTACACTCTTGTTGACACAGGATTAATATCTCTTTTACCCCAGATTCCATATATCCAGGTGGAATTATGTATTTTGGAAGCTTTGGGGGAAATCCTTTTGAAGACCTTAGAATAGATTTCCTTTAAAATCTTTTGATTTGTATTGTTTCTTTTTGTGTAAGACTAAGATGATATTTTGATCTTTGGAGATTTATCGGGGGAATGCCCCTAAGATGATGTAAAGACCATATTCCTATAATTTTGAAGTTAAATATTTATTTAGATTTCATGTATGCTATATTTACTTTCTCGATTACACATTCTACGAGTGTCTTATTGTTGTAATAGATGCCTTACATATGGTGCTGAAGTTTTCGCATGACTTTAGAAAGTCGTTCTTGAGCTTTAACACTGTATGTGGTGGACTACCACGTCTAAGGTACCCTTTAGGGCGTGACATAATGGATTATGACTAGAAAGATTAATGTAATTATATTAGTAAATAGATCTAAGTTGAAATTTGAGATTTCGAATCCTTAAACCTCTAAACATGTTTAAATATTTAGTGGATTCCTAAATCCCTAAGCTTTATCCTATTGTAATCCCCCTTAATTTTATATAACCTGATTATAATAATTATCAAAAATATAATATAGAATATAAAAAACTTTGGAAAAAGTCATAAATATGCTCACGATTTTTTGCAATTTAAGAATATTAAAATATGGGCAATTTTATTATAGTTAAGAAGATTAGAATCCTTATCAATAAAATTCAAAAAAACAAAATGTAACTTTCATAATCTTTGAAAATCGATATTAATAATAAATCGTTTGTTACTGCGACATCTAAGATTTTACTATTATGAACTTAGTAATTAGAAAATAAATTCTATACTCGTTAAATAATGATACAATAGTTTTCAAATTATTCCAAATTTTTTAAAACCATAAAATAGCCAAGAAAGTTATGATCACCACAAATAATTAGATAATAAAAGACAAGATTATGTTTGATAACTCTATAAATGATCATAATTGCCTTAAATTTCAATGACAATAAAAGATGATTAATTTTTAGGCCTATGGATTATAAAACAATAGCTTAAAATGAATCATTAGCATTACAAAATACACGATAAAATCAAAAACAGATCATATCTGTAAATCTAGACCTCACATAAAAATTTAAATTATATAAACATGCTAATTAGAAAATTCTAAACCTATAAAAATAAAATCCTAATTTAGCCTCATAATCCCTAAGAATTTTCATACTAGTATAATAATTAGAATGTGAATGCTTAACAGATAGTAAATTAATGAACCAACAAAAACCTTAGTTAGAAACTTTGAATGATAATGATCTGTTTATAACTTAAAATCTTAAATAGAAATTTTCTAAATAACAAAAAATACCAAAGATAAGATTTCATAGCCAGTATAGAAAACTCAATACGTAAATATAATTAAATCTAAATTTCAAGAGCAATATAAAGCGATTAATCGATGAAGCCTATTAGCTAAAAACAATAATTTAATGATGCACCGTTAAGGTTATAATTGCGGTGAAAAAAAAAGATCTATAACTAACAATCTAGGCTTCAAATAAAGATGTGAATTACACAATTGTTTTAGTTAGAATTTTGGGTATAAAGACTAAAATCCTAATTAAGCCTATCAGGCATGAAAACCCGAATCACATAAAATAAAATTCTAAAAATACTCAATCACAAGAACTTTAAACTCAAGATTTAAACTCAAGAATAATTTAGAGATATTGTAGAGACCTTAGATAAACCCCCTATATAACTGATATAATTATACACATATAGCTTAGTTATATACGATAAAACTTAGATATTATATTGTATAATTATGTTTCTAATGAATGTATGTAATATACGGTGAAAAGTTAACCAAAATAATCGGCCAATAACTCTTGATGAGCTTGATCATCAATTGCTTCAAGCAAATGGAGTAATTTATAGTCAACAAGTCAAGTGAAAGTGACAACCTAGCAAATTACAAACCTCCAAATATCTATAACATTAATGAAGGATAGAGCAAAAATACAACTTGCGTCCTCTAATCCCCATTTTATTGTAAATTGCAGTTGGAAAATTAACACAATACACTACAAATATGTCTCTTCTTTTACCTAAATTCAGTATAAAAATCTAGAATGTTGACTAGTCAATAAAGTTTTAAGCCCCAGCTTTCTTCGTAAACCAAGCTTAACTTCGAGAACCGAATCAAAAACCAAAACCCTAAACCGGAATAGCAAGGGTTAGAAAGAAACCTAGAAACCCTAAGTCGACTTCATCGAGAATAAAACCATAGAACTTTTGAGAGCAAGTTGATCTAGATTATAGTTCTAAAGCAAATATCAAAACATAAAAAGATCACTTTTCGGGAAATTATTTATTTGAACCCGACCAGATCCGTTCGGAAAATAGAGCCCGGGGACTCGAAATTAGAAAAATATTCCGCAATACTCTTTAAGACCGAAATTTAATAAGGAATTCAAAAATATATTTATTATAATTTTTCGGTTTACAAAAATTACAATTATAGCCTTTTTATTGTATCTTCTTTACTAACCGATAATTTAATTGTCTAATCTACTATTATTACTATTCGCAAGTATAAGCACATACCCTACTCACACTCACAAGCCATACCCCTACTCTTACATCCTTACACTTCACTCATTACCACTTTCTTTTCCCATGCAAAATTGTCACTATTATTACAAAATTAATTTTAAAAAATTACACAACACTCTTTCTCTCCTCTCCCCCTCTTGGCCGACGCTACCCCCTCCCATTTTCTCTCTCATTTTTTTTATTTTTCTCCTTTTATTTATTCACACAAACCCTAATACCTCTCTCTATATATACCCTTTTATGCCTTCTCATTTACACTTTTATTCTCTTTATTCATTTTCACTTTTGGAAATTTCACAAATCCTCTCTCTTTTTTCTCTCTTGGTGTGAGCCCCTCCATCATACACACTCATACACTTTTTTTTTCTTCAAGTCCTCTTGTCTTATAAGCTTAATAGGTATAGATCTATACACTGTCACCACAAAAACATGTAATGGTAAGATCATTCATGTGTGGGTTCATAAAAAATCCCCATGAGCTTCATGCGAGAGATGTGAAATCACTAAAACATGATGATCAAGCCATTACAAGTTGTGGATCTTATGTTTTAAGCACATATTTTGTCATGATCATAATATATGTTCATCTAGTGATGATCTTATGTAGAAATCTTGCACTGAATTGTTATCATAATAGTATACTTCATTTCATGCATCTAACATGATCATCACACTAAGATCTAGCTTCTAAACATCCATTCTTTACATGTCATTTGAGATCTCATGCATTTATTTTGTTTAGAATGAATATATGGCCATACAGATTTTGTCTTATGTAAATAAATGTTTTTCTTTTTTTTTAGTTAGGATATTTATGAAGATGAGCCAAAAAGCTCAAGAACAAATTTTGTTTCATCAAAATAAACTTTTGTATTTTCTGATGGAAAAAGAGCTATATTTTGAAAACCTATTTTTCAACTCCAAAACATGAGTTTTATGTGAAAAATGAAGAGCTTATGGAATAGGTATCAATAATAGATGATTTTGATAAGCTAATGGTAGATATACTAAGAGAAATTTGCCAAACAAGCAATATTTACAAGATAAAAAAATTTGGCTCTTATGTTAGTTACATGAAATTCGTAACTAGGAAAAGATGGTATGTAAACACCTATTTGTCAAACCCAAAATGGAAGTTTTATTAAGGAAATGAAGTCCTTAGGGGATAGGATTAGTGTAGCCTTAATTTTTAAAGTATCAAATGAACTTTTCTTAAAAAAATCACCTCAAAATCATTTTTACAAAAATTCGGATCTAGGAATAGCCCATATTTAAACATTTGTTTACAAAGTCTAAAATGAGGATTTTTATTGAAAATGAAGACCTTAAAAATAGATATAGTAAAGACTTAATTTTAGCAAGAATAAATAAATTTTATTAAGGAAAATCTGTAAAAACAAGTGTGATTTGTCAAAAATACAAAACTAGTCTTGCTAAGTTAGGTATTCATGACATCTTGTAAAGTAGAAGCTTTCTAAAAATATTCTTCTAATAGAAAATCATCAAGAACATACATATAGGAAGCTCATAACATACCCTTCATGATAGTAACTTGTTAATAGTGCATGCATAATTGGCATGGATAGTAGAAACATCATAACTCTCCACAAAAGCAATTTCGAAATTGATGTTTGGCTACTGATAAAAAATTTTCGAGAGTTAAAAGTTTTCAAACTGAAATATTATATTAGAATTAGATAGATCTTTCAAAGTAGATAGAAATCGATATACAATTTGCGAAATTCCGAGTTAAAATGACCAAGTTATGGCCGTTTTAAGTTGGATTTCCATTAATGATGAGAATTACTAACTTAATAGTTTTTATGAAATAAAATGGATTAGATATAAGTTGAAATACTAATTTGGGTATTTCTTTCATTTAGGTGACTTGGATCTCAAGGCTTCATTACTACCGGGCTATTATTATTAAGAGACTGGCGACCTATTGTAGAGTGAGTATTACTTCCTAATTTCATTTCTTGATTGTGGTTCTAGTGATTAGTTGCACTAGAATATAAGGCAAAAGATGACAACAGATTTGCATAAAGGAAATTATGGGGGAATATGTATGCTTATTGATGAGTTGAGAAATTGTATTGAGAATATCGGAACCGAGTGATTAACTTATGTTTGTTTAAAATATTATAGGAATGATTGTCTGCGAGATTGGTTGATCACCTAAAAATTGGTATTGATAATTATTCGAATTGATAATTAACATAGACATAATCACTTCACGATGGAGATGGAGCATTAGCATATGTTGGTTACCCGTGATCTATAAACGGCTAAAAGTTGGTTGATCATGATCCATAAATGATATAAATGAGTTGGTTGATCGTGATCTATAAACGACATAAGTTGGTTACCTGTGATCCATAAATGACACATTAATTCAATGGTAGTATCGTAGTATTCGTTAATTTGCTAACTTCGAATGGAGGGCGTAAATCCATTCACATATGATTTCCAGTTGATCCTATGTCTTGTTTATTCATGTTGTTGATGCATTCCATATGGTTGAATAAATAAATTGATTGAATGATTTGTTATAAATGTCTCTATGGAAGTATTCACTCACTAAGCTAGTATAGCTTATGCCCCCATAGCTTTTTTTTATTGCAGTTTTCATATATTTGGCTAAGGCCGAGGCATCCTATCGAGCAAGTACAAGAAATAGGAGTTTCCTTTAGAAGTTTGTGTTCGATTTTGTATAGACTTCCATAGCAGACCCTAATACTTACCGGATGACTGTAAAAGACACTTTTAAACTTAATATTCTTTTACGAGGAATGCCCTTAAAATTTTTGTAATTAATTATGTGGACTCATGGTTTATATTTTGATGCTTATAGTATATAAATTAAACTATTTATCTCCATTGGTTGATATATTCTATTGTCGTAGAGGTATGCATTGCATCTGTACGAGACTTTGCAATGATTGTGGTAGTAATTCCTAAGTCTATATAACATGCAGCAGACTGTTACGTTTATGGTACCCTATGGGGCATGACAAAAATACACACAAATTGACCTATAAAACTCCAAATAATCCACTCATTAACTGAACGTGTGATGATTCAATATTTGGACAAAACCAGCTCCAATCTTCCACCATGGATTGTACGCTGCAAGGAAGACAACATATAGAAAGTTGATCTATTTTTTTTCCACTGTGAACTCTCTAGGATTCAATAGGATTAGACCAAGCCGACAAAAATTGACAATTTGACCCAAAAAGATGCAATAGAAACTTACAAAAATTACACATAAATAACTCTTGTTGACTCTAAACAAGTTTTCAACAAGTAAAACCAGTATAAGAGTTTCTTCCCCTTTCACCGTAGCTTCAAAGGGAAAAATTAAACAAGGAAATTCAATCCAAAATTCTTTTCTTGACACCATAATTGTCCTAGGATTTTCAAGGATTGAATTTGGTCAACAAAATAAATAAGTTGACCAACAAACATCCAATTAAAATCATCCAATTAAATAAGTAACAATTTATTGACTCTATTTTTCTAAGATTAAAATCGGTACATGTGGTCTTGCAAGTTGCAAGAAAACAACTTGCACAAGTTGTCCTACTTCTTGTCGTCTAAATCATATACACCAACACACACATCATGACATCATAAACTAACAATAAATAGACATTAAGAATAACAAACAGAGACCATTATTTTCCCAATTGAGAACCGTAACTTTCCCTACATAGATGCATCAACTTCAACTTTTCTTACTTCTATATAAGTCAATTTTGAGCAATTAATAACATCACTTCCTTCCTTACATGAGCCGTGACTTTCATTCTCTCAATCAAGACAAACACATACAAAACAAAGTCCCACCTTTTTTTCATAAACACAAAATCATAAGCTACTCCTCTTTTAATCAAAAAATACCAAAAACAACTCATTTCTAAGCATAAAAAAGCATCATAAAATCCCACTTCATCTAGAACAAATCAAGCTTTAAGAATCAAGAGTCAAATGTAAGTAACGATCTTAAATAAGTTAGTTATTATTAGAAAAATATAAAAACTTATTCCATTGTTCTTACTCATAGGTTCAGTCCTAGCAAAAGAAGTGCTTATCACTTCAAAATTTTATCCAAACAAGGTAATATCTATCCTATTCTGTAGCTCATATTTCATTATGTAGAAAACTAAGAAATTTCATGAGATAAGATGCCTGTGAGTTTTTATATGTTCGGATATGCTATTTAAGTATAGTTAATTATTTGATGATTTATCAAACTTGAATCATCTATATTCTATGCTAGGAATATGTTTCATTTAGAGTTAAATATTATAAAAAAAATTAATTAGTGCAATAGGAATAAGAACTCTAATATTCGGTTCATGTAGGAAATGGATCTTACAATACATGTACTATAATAAAACTCATCTAATAGTGATAAAATGTAGCTATGACATGATTTATGAAATGAATTTTAACAAAAAGAAAGCTTAGAAACCTAATAAGAATGTTCGACCCTATAATTATAACATGAATCATCTCATAAAACTAAGAAAAATTACAAAATATTTCTACACAACCCCCAACATAGGCCATGTAGAATGATAGTGTAAGAACAGAGCATCACATCTTCCTTCTTCATAGGTTATGTAGATAGCAATATAGAAACAAAACATCACCTTTCCTTCTATACTCCTGTGCAACATTCCCGTGCAGACCTCAAAATCCTATTTTTCTTTCTTTTCCACTATAAAATCAAACCCTAAGGATCATCTCCTATGTATCATGGTCTTACGTTCACAGAAAAAGAAAATTTAAGTATGATATACATTTAATACCTACCTAGCCCTATGAATCTACAAATATGTTAGACAAATAATTAAAGGGTTAAATACTAGAGTGAGACCCTACAAATAATAGAAATTTCAACTTATGTAGGTGGATAAGGTTGACGAATAAAGTAAATAATTAAGAAATTTTCTCTATAAAATTAGGCATTAAAAAAAATATATATATATATACAGATAAATTTTAATAGTATGATCCCCTTAAATATAATAAAAGCATGAATTAGAAACAAGAGAAACACAATAAAAACAAATAAAAGGTAGTAACCTTTAAGTAGACACACTAAAATGACCATATAAATAATAAAAGCTTAATAATAAAATTATTAAGCAAAACAAGACTTAAAATATTCTATAACATCTATCAGCATCTATAGAGTAAATAAAATTTACCGATTAATAAAATTAAGTTAACTATCAAATAGTACTCAAAACAAGCTCTCCAACGCCTATTTATATACAAAATCCGAGTTAAAATTAATATTATAGGCTTAGTTAAAGATTATGCAATAAAAACTATATTCAGAATCATCTAAACCACTTTTTATAAGAAAAACCCATTAATACGAATTTTATACTAAAACTAGAAAATAAAAAACTTTATGAGCTTTAAATTGACTATTCATATGCTAGAAATAGAGCTGGCCAATTTAAGTTTACACAGCTAAAAACTGACATCTAAGAATTATAGAGAGACTTCTCTTACATAAAATGTATTAGTACAAATTTCATGACATTGCCGGAAGAATATAACCTTTATAAAATTAAAATCTCTTAGTTAAGTACATAAATATGTCGGGATTAATAAAATTTGAATTAGAACACGAAAGAACGCAATTAGAATCACAATACAAATAACAAATATAATAATGAATATCTGTCATTTCATTTCATAAAGGATATCGAGTCCAAGTACTTGAACCACAACTATTTCCAAGAGTCGTATCAAGAAAGCACACAATAAAGCTCAGGTGAGGGAGTTTTGATGATCTGCTATTTGCTTATGTTTGCTACTGCTTGTTGTTATGTTGATTATATGATTTGTCTGTTGAATGACTAAATGTTGTGAATGCCATCATCTGCATGATCGTCAGAATAAATGGATAACTATAATCACATGGCTAGACTAATTGGATATACTCGTCACATGTGATTGAAATCCTCTATAGAAAATGTCCTAGAATTTAAAATTGAAAGTATTTTTGAAATGAAATTTTCAAAGAATATGACTTAGAGAATCTCAAGTTGCTCCTTGTTTATCTTTTAAATGAGGTTTACCAAATGAGTTTATTAAATAGACTTGGGATATTTCTAAGTAGTGTTTTAGCAGTAGATGTTACCTGAGTCGAGGTCTACCTACTTGATTCACTATTATTTGGTGATGGTTAGAATGATTCACCATATTTGGTGATGGTCAGCTTGATTTACCATGATATGATGATGGCCAGATTAAAATATTAACCAGCATAAAACACGCATTGAGGACTATTTGCTTTTTACCAATGACAGGTAAGCAGTGGGTAAGTATGGATGGACGCTACTGCCCAGCAGCCCCATTCTGGTAAGGCAGGATGTCCCATGCGAGTAAGTATTGGAGACAACTAAAGTGTAGACAGTGTAAATCTGTATCATCTATGGCTCCAAACTCCTATAGATGTGTTGCTTGCATTCATTGCGTATGCATTCATATCATGTGTAGATAGATTTGCATGAATGTTAATTTAATGCTTGATAACTTACGTGATCGGTAGTAGTGAGGAACAAACTTACTAAGTTATGGCTTTCGCTCACAATAATTTTTGTTAGGGAAGATGCTAGCTGGATTTGAGTTAGGAATGTGTGAAGAGTACTTCCTCATCAGACTTTCTTGAAGTTAGAAAGATAGGATACTATGAAACTTAGAATACAATATAGATAAACTATATAAACATTTGAGACGTTGTATTTTGTTGGTTATAATCCAAATTTTACTATTTGGTAAGCAATATCAATTCTCTGTGATCTTGGTAAAATTTAGAAAAATTGGATTTCATAGTTGAGGTTAAATAATAGTATTATATATTTATGTATAATTAATGTATGAGAAATTAATAAATAATTAGAGTCTCGTAATCTCTAACTTACAAAGCGGTTCTTATTTCATGGGTGCACACGTGATTTGATAATTTTTTGATGATCCTACTAGGCCTCTATTAGGGGTGTAATACCTACAATTTCATATCCTTAATCCCCGTTAATTTTGAAATCACTTACCTGCCTAAAAATATCATATCGTGAGTCTAAGCTCAAGTTAAATATCAATTTGATATAAATCAACCTCCTAAATCAAATCCTTATCTCAAGTCCTTTATTTCTAACTTATTGATCCTCAAATCAATTCCTAAATACTTTCAAAGCTAAAGATATCGGTCTAAAAGTTTTAAACCTAATATATTTACCTAAAATATCCTTAAAGTCTTTATCCTTTCTTTTTCCTTTTATTTTTGCTGCCTTTCCTTTTCTTTCCTTCTTCATTACATTTCTTTTTTCCTATTCTCTTTTTCTTTTTTTTCCTTCTCTCAAAATCAACAAAAAATCTCAAATTCAATAAGATCATAGGAGAGATTGAATAGAGAAATCAAGATGAAAATAAAGAATTAGCTTGAAGAAGCTACATCAGCCTAGGAAGTAACAGTGGTAGTGATGAAAATCAAGTTGCTTGAGTTGGTTTAACAAGTAAATTGCTTAGTTTTCTTCACCTTGATTGTTATAAATGCATGAATATGATGAATTATTGCTAAGTATATGTATAATTTGTGATAACATAGGTAAAATAGTGATATATATAAGCATATATGTTAAACCTTAGATATGTATATATTGTGTAGGCTGGGTGTTTGATAAAATGAAATGAAGGAATATGATATGGAAACATATATAAAAGTGTTTATAGGTTAAGATTATGCATAAGTATACTAATAATAAGATGTTTTTATTGACGTATGTTGTAAACAAGTAGTTAAAGTTGGAGTAAAAGACAAAGGAAAAACGTAACTTGATCCCCCCGTGCATCATGGCTATACCACAGCTGGTGATAGATGTGGAAATGAAGAAATAAGGTGACCACGAGCATGGTGAAGACCATGATCTCCTCTTATCATGAAATTTCATATGTAATGGCCTAGATCATAGTTGTGACAAGACGTGTTATCTCCTTGTCATGGGTGTGACGAGGCCTGTGATGACCATCATGACCTTCATCACAGGCATGATGAGGCCATTGATGAAGATCACAGGCCCCATCATGGGCGTGATCTATCCCCTGGTGCTATATATATATATATATATATATATATATATATATATAAAGAAGAAGAAAAAGAAAGAATGATGAAATAAATTAGATGAAATAAATGAATGATAATTAATATGATATGTTAATAAAGATAATTTAAGAGAATTTGTAGTTTAATAACTAGTTGGATTAAACATATAAGTTAAATATAAAATGAACTTAGCTAATCAACTTACATTCAACTTAGCTTAATGAATCTAAATAAGCTCAAATAAATTAGATTGATTAAATTTAATTAACTTGACGTAGTAATTGAATTAAATGATTGATTCTAATCAATTTAACTAGGATTAAGTTAAAACAGGCTTAATAGCAATTAAATAGCTTAGACTAATATGTTAAGATAAACCAAGAATAGCATAAGGAATATGTTGTTTCAAATATTTGTGTCACGCCCCAAATGGTACCCTAAACGTAGCAATCCACCACATACGGTATTAAAACTTAAGAATGACTTCCCAAAGTCATGCGAAAGTTTTCAACACCATATGTAAGGCGTCTATCACAACAATAGCGACACCGGTGGGATATATAGTTCGAGATAGTAAATACAACATACAAGAATCTAAATAATCATCCAATTTATCATGAAGAGAATATAATCCTTATATCATCTTTGGGGTTTTCCCCTATGATTCTCCAAACAATCATAATATCAACTTAATCTTTCTCATAACAAAATAATACCAATACCAAAAGACATTAAAGGATATTTAACCTAAGATCTTCCAAAGATTTCCAGAAGCTTTTCTAAAACATCATCCTACTCGAATACGTGAAGTCCTTGGGCATAAAAGATATAGTCCTAGTTACAACAAAGGTCTATCGGAGTATAAGCATAACTAGCTTAGTGAGATTATTCCTGAATTAACGTACTTATATCAATAATTTTCAAACAAGTTATTAAACAAGCATATGATGCATCAAGCAAGTTATCAAGCAATACATATGATCTATCGGAAATCATATGTTTGAATGGATTTATCCCTCCATTCAGGGTTAGGTGTTCCAGGCTCTTTAAAACCCATCTTTAAAATCCAACTCATGTAGTTTATTTCAGGTGCCTACTCGCCCATCTTAAAATAGTTCTTTCAGGCTCCTAATGACCCATCTTAAAATAGTTCTTTTAGGCTCCTATTCGCCCATCTTGCAGATTTCTGGCTACTGCAAACCCGCTACTATACTCTTGTCCATCGAGTATAGCAGCTCATGCAATGAAACTAACTACGTGATATGTATGAATCAATTAATATAATTCATAGTATATGATTAGAGTAATTTAAAGGTGATCACAGAATTTGCACACACTCCAATAGAATAATAGTAAAACATAAGTTAATTAGTAACGATTCATGCCTCGGTATGCTTAACATTCTTTCAACCAATATTATCATATATGATTCCTTTTCATCTTTTCCTACTTCTAGTGCCTCTAGCTACAAGCACAACCAAGTACGAAAAAGGTAGAAATAAACTCACTTGGCCATAAGGATCTATCTTTCTTATCGATGAGTTGATCGATAAATTCACTAATCAAAATAATCCCGGGTATGAATACTCTTCTTGAGATTACCTAATCAAGAAGAATACACATAATGAGTATTTCTTATTGATTCTATGGTACTTATCACAAACTATGTCATAAGATCGTTAAAATTCGTACAGAAGGTAATTCCAACTTAAAATGGCCATAACTTGGTCATTTTAACTCGGAATTGCGCAAATAATATACCGTTTTCTACCTACTCGAAAAGATCTATCCATTTGTAAGATTATTTTTGTCATAAAAAGCCATTTGGGTTGGAAAATACTACGGTACATATTAGTTACGAATTTATAGTTCACAAAATATGATTTTTCCAAACTTCACTTTACTCAAAATCTTTTAAGCAAAATATATGGATATATATATATATATAGGGTTGAAAAATCCTTTGAATATATATAGGCACTAATATTGTATGCATGATTTTTGTAGTGTTTCTCAATATTGATATGTCATAAACAATTTGTCCTTGGTGGTTTTAAAAGATACAACTTTTGAGAATTTCACTTTTTGAATTGCTAGAAGGAAAACAAAAATATATTGGTGTTGTTATGAGTAAATGTTTTATTATAATTTTATTTTCTCACTTTTCAAAAGTAAATTCATTTTCAAAAATTTTGGTTCTTTAAGTTATCTACTAATTTTATCTCTAGTGATTGAAAATAAGCTTTTAAAATATCCTTTAAGTTTTTGATGTGGTCAAATATATGAAGTTGTATTAAACGTATGTTTTTCTCTTATTTTTATGTCATTTCTCTTCTTAGGAAATAAGTTTACTTTTAAACTTTACTACTTGGCAATTTTATTTTTTTCTAAGTTGGTTTCTAAAATAGTGAGTTGATTTTATCTTGGTTTGAAAAACTTGTTTTATTCTTAATATTTAAATGATAGAACAATTCTTTTAGACAAGTTTATAAGAAAAGCTTCATTAATAAATAATTGTTAATATTTAACTTAGTAAAAATTTCATTTTTGAAAAGAGAATAATAATTATAAAATTGAAGTTTTGAAGAGGCTTTCTTAGTATGTGATTTTCAAAGTCTATAATAAACTTATTTAAGTCTTATAAAAGATATGGTTAAGTTAAAATCCTTCAATGCTAAAAATTCTTCTTTATGGAGTATTTAGTTTTAATTTATAAAAGAAATGAGTTCCTTTTATTATTTTGAAGATATCTACATTAATACTTCTTCTAAAATTTATGATTAGCTTATCCTTTGAAAAGAGTTTATTAAAAACATAACTTATATCTTTTTGTTGAAAATTCCTTTTGTTAAGAAATCTAGCTTACTTTTCTTTATTTAAAAAAAACCCATTTTTATTTTTATTTAAGACAACAACATTCTTAATCATGCATGAATATGATTATGTAGCAATGTAAAAGTAAGGATAATACATAATAAGATAGAAAGAAATACTTGTAAGTAAGTAAACATAATAAAATAGTCAAGCATTGGGAACCTTAGCTTCATCAAGGTATCCGATCATGTATTGGGAGCCTTAGCTTTATCAGGGCAACCCTGGACTAAGAATAGACTAGTCCCAAAAGAAAAGAAAAAAAGAAAGAAAATTGTTTTGACTTGATATGAACAAGTCTAAGATTAGAAAGACTAGTCTTAATAAATTGCATAAAATAAGTAAATAAATAAATTACAAGACATCAAAGTAAATAAATGACAAATGAGATTGTATGCTCTAAATAAATATATATATATAGTATACATAATACTATATAGGTTAGATTAGAGCAAAAATAATAACAATAATAACAACAACATAATAACATAATGTAAAATAGGAACATGAAAAAAACAAAACATGAACATATTGTTGCTTCTTTAACTCGTATGAGTCTAAGAAACATACACTAAGCTCATGCTAAGTTGTATGAACATGATAAAGAATATATAGAATTTTTACCTAAGGTTTAATGGAAGATTTGAAAAGAGATGAATGGGTTTTGTGTTTGTTATTTTCTTCTTGAAGAATAGAAATTGGTAAAGAGTGTTTTGAGAGAGATTTGTTGGAGAGAGGTTTTGAGAGAGTATTTTGGTAGAGTTTTGTTATGTAAAATGGATGTGTGAAAGAATGAAGAGGAAGGGGGTATTTATAGAATTTTTGGAGTGAATTTTTGATGTAATAAAATAAAATGAAAAAGAAAAATAATTGGATAGAAGAGAGAGAGGGATGGCGCCGTTCTTGCATGTAGAGGGGGAGAAATGATTTATTTTGTTTGTTTTGTAATAAAAGAAGTAATATGTAAAGTTTGATGTGAATAAAGTTGTATTGGAAATGTAAAAAGTAAGAAAATAGGTATGTAGGTAGTAAGAAATAGGTGTAAGAAAAAATAAAGATAGTGAAATAGTAATGAATGGTAGGAATAGTACTATGAACAGTAGACTAGACATATAAAATACCAGTAATAATAAAAATACTCGTAAACGAGCTATATCTGTTATTTTTAGTTACCGAAAAATTCTAAAACTGGTATTTTTGAAATCCTTGTTTAATTACGAGTCTTTTGATGTTAATGAGATATTTTTATTATTCCGAGCTCCGGGATATGCTTTTTGAGAACTGATCCCGTTTGAGTCCAAAGGATACTCGAAATTCACGAATCCGATATTTTTATGCTACCTTATATTATTACGAACTATTTTAATCCATTAGCTTAAATTCGTTTTCTAAGATTTGAGAACGCGGATTGCCGGAGTTGAAATTGTTTGATTGTCTTGGTCTTTGTGACTTTTGAAGTTCCGGTTTGACTGGGTTATGGTTTAATCCAACTTTACCCTAGAAATTGAGGGGTTTATATCAGGGATCGGATAGGTGAATCTTCTCATGTTCGGGTTTTCGATTTGAACAATCATTGAACTTTCTATTTTTGTTTTTAAAAATTCTCTTATGAAATTTCGTAATCCAATTGATTAGGGTTCGGTTTCAATTTAGGTCAAACTTTAAGGTTTCGATTCGGATATTCCAAAACCAATCTCGAAAAATTCAGGGGCTTACAGTTTGTTTTTAAGAAATATGAATGTTTTGAAAATGAATGATGTGATAATGTTTCTATAATAAATGACTATAAACAAAGATAAAAGAAATACTTTGATAGACAATGAAGAACTGTCCGTATCTTGGTAAGACAATATTGCAACCATGACGGGATTCCTACTCAATATCTAATCAAATAGGGTTTTAATAAAAGTTTGATATAAGCGAATAATTAACTAAATTGTTTATATGAGTTTAATTCTTGAACAAATATATGGATAGTTGATTTATCTTCTAAAATGGATTCTGATATGCTTCTATCTCTGTGTGGATTTCCAATATGAAATGTATGTAGTGATGTGCTTATTGTTTGCTAGGATAGGCATATTAAAAGGAAATAAAACTTAAAGACAACCTAATAGTTGAGTATTGCTTGTGCTTATGTTGTTGAATCCACTCCGAAGAGCGACAACCTTGTTAGAAGTTAGGCACAGTAGTTGAGGTGCTTAAGTCGCCCTGTCATGATACAACGACATTCATAAATGGCTCGGTAGGTAGCCGATAGGGCAAACAATATCGGCATAATGTCTATCTTGATCGGCGATAAGTACTATGGTAGGGCTCACGTTTGTAGGACTGGTTGAGCCTTATTATATTATGGGCTATGATGGATAAAGTATGTGTAATGGTTGTAAACCCTATATGAGGCTATTTTCTCTTTCTTATTAGATATAAGAGTTATAGGTATTTAGGTTGCCTATATCAACCTCATAAATAGTTGTTATTACTCAGGACTCCTGGGTTCCCACAAATTGTTCCATAGTGTGAGAGCTCTAGTGTAGATTTTTTTACTTTAAATTAAAAGGTAATGACTTGTTGTTTGTTGTGTTGCACTAGTTTAAGCTTGTGTTACATTTC
The DNA here is from genome assembly GCA_024138025.1 of Combretum micranthum. Lineage (NCBI taxonomy): Eukaryota > Viridiplantae > Streptophyta > Magnoliopsida > Myrtales > Combretaceae > Combretum > Combretum micranthum. Next base: position 560,504 of record JAMXBD010000643.1, read on the forward strand.
GCATGTGTTTGTGTTACTACATACTAGGATTTGACTCATTATTCTTTCTTTGTAGTTGTTGATTGGTGATGATGTTGGTGATGATTTGATGAAGATGATGTGGACAATGGTGGTGTTTTGACAATGTTTGGTTCAGGTGCATAGGACGACTCAGGAGAATTTGTAAGGACCCAAATTACCATACATTTGAAATTCAGGCAAGTCAAATCCCCCAAGCACGTATAATATCTTGAGTATTACATGCATAGGCCTTTTAAAAGAATTTGTTTATGTTGAACATTGCTAGTCAGTTTTAAATTCTGAAACCATTTAATTAGATACTAGAGACAACGGATTTGTGATGGGAAAACAATCTTAACAAAAATATTTCTAGCTTCCTCTCTATAAGAGTGAATCAACTTTCATAAAACAAAAAAACCATACCATTAGGTATCTTATACACCTTGCATGATGGTCTAACAAAGCTTTAAAACTCATTATAAAACACATGGGCTACTCAATCAAGACCTTTCCATAAAATACAAACCTTAATATATAAATACAGTTCTTTCATTATAAAAACACATACAAATAATCCAATACCCTACTTCACTTCATTCCTTCTCTTATATCTCTAGATTACCTATACCCAAGCTATTCATCATCAATAACATCAACATCATCATCATCAATTCATCAAAACAACACCTAGAAAACAACAATATTAATAATGAGCTAAAGCCTAGTACACAGCAACACAATCACACATAAGATGTCACACAAGCTTATTGTAGTGCAATGTAGTAACAACAGTTTATTATCTTCAAATTGAGGTAAACAAATCAACATAGGAGTATTCACACTTTGGAACAATCCTGGGAATCTAGGGACAGCAGCTACTCAAGAGGTTCATATAGGCAGCTCGAATACCTATAACACTTACATAACTTTACAAGAAAATAGCTACTTCTAAGGTTTGTAGCTATTACACACACTCTATCTATCACAATCCATAATATAATAGGACTCAATCATTCTCATAAATGTGAGTTCAACTATATTACTTCTCATCGATCAAGATAGATGCTACACCGATACCGTTTACTCTATCAGCTACCCACTAAACCATTTATAAATGTCATTGCATCATGATAGGGTGGCATAAGTGCCTAACTATCGTACTTCACCTGGACAAGGTTGTCACTCCTCAGACCAGATCAAAACGACACAATCACAAGCATCACTCATTACTTAGGCCATTTTTAAGTTTTAATTCGTTTAGGAATGGATATCCTAACAAACAACAAGCATGTCACTGCGTACCTTTTTTGTTCAAAATCCAATCAGAAACAGAAGGTAAGCCAAGGACTTTCTCAAAAGATATATCAAAGGAAAACATCTATTCATAAAATTAAACTCATATAAGCATTTAATCAATTATCACTTTTATTAAAACTCTATTTGATTAGACACTAGTCAGCAACCCCGCTATGGCTGCGATAATCACTCCGTCGAGATACAGATAGTTCTTTAGAGTCTGTCAAAGTATTTCTTTTCTCTTTGTTTATAGTCATTTATTATAAAGACATCATCACGTTATTCATTATCAAAATTACTCAAATTCCAAACAAGCAATAAATGGTTTAACCTAACACATTAGTCTAAACCAATTATTAGCTTTTAAGCCTATTTTAATTTAATCCTAGAAAAATTGATTGGAATTAACATTTAATTCAATTACTAAGTAAAGTTGATTAAACCAATCGATCTAATTCATTTTAGCTCATTGAACTTCATTAAACCATGTTAAACTTAAGATTATCAACTAAGTTCATTTTATATCTAACTTCTATATTTAATCTAATTATGCATATATATATTAAATCTATAAATTACTTAACTCATGTTTAATTATATAAATTAACTAACATAACATTTTACCTATCATTTAAACTAACATAACATTTTACCTATCATTCATCTATTTTATTTTTCCTTTCTTTCTTTTTTTTTTTTTTTTTTCATATACAGCACTGGGGGACAGATCACACCCTCGATGACGATCGTACTATCAATTACGGGCAATGTCATGCCCATTATCATCTTTCATATTTTGATCAGAGGATATCACGATCCTTGTCACCCATGATCATCCTTGATTTGGTTTTTCGCTTGTATCACGGGCCGTACCACGCCCGTGATGCACAGAAGGATCATGCTACGTTTTATAGCCAAACTATTAGATTTATTTCGCTTTAATTTATTATTTAGACATTTTTTTAAAGTTGAAACGCTATAATAGACTTAACATTCTTGTTCTTCTAATTTATAAAAACAGTTTTTAAGTGATAAACTTAATTTTATCGTGATATCATTTTTTCATAATAAAACAATAGTTGTGAAAACATATAAATATATAATAACAAATACGAATTGTCATTATTGCCAAAACAATATTACCTATAATGACTATTTTATTTTGTGAAATCAAAATAGTACTCATTATAGCAAAATTACTTGTGAACATATTATATATAATTATATGTAATGACACTAGAACTTACCGTGGCAAAATTATGTTGAAAAAATTTATGACAAAACACTATGATAAACCCTTTTTGTCACTAAATTTTAATTAGTTTTTATAAGTAATGAGAAATGTTTTGACTTCACAAGTTTATTTATTATCTTTTTAAGGTTTGACTCTTGTACGGCATGTTTGGTTCAATTGGAATGGAATGAGGCTAAAAATGAATTGCAACTCCTTATTTTATCATAAGGGTATTTTTGGAATAGATTACACTTTTGGGTCAAGAATAGTCATTTTTTCAGTAAAAGGAAGGAATGAGAATTTCTTATCTTTTCTGCATTACATGAAATAGACATTTTTTTGATAGAATTTATTATAAATCAAATGAAGAAATAGATATTCCACGATAATGAAAGTGGAATACTAATTCTATTTCAGTGAATCAAACGTGTCAATAGTTTTAGATCAACATTTTACTGTTATTCTTTATAAGTAGTGGTAATTAAAATTCTAGAGTTTACTATTTGATTTAAAATATGGGAAATGTTATAGAATCATTTGGATTTTTTTTTTTTTTTCCTATTCCATACTTTGAAAATGTTGGAGAGGAAAAAATTACAAGAATACCCGTATCTTAGAAACGATTTATGAGGATATTTGACTGGTTGTTCCTATATTAGGGAATCTTGAGATTTTCGCTCTATCAAGCTGAGATTTTCCCTTTCGTTGATACATTAGAGTACACCAAAGCTAAGAAATGCGGGGTGAGTAATAGAACCCCAAGAATATCTCCGTATTTACTTGTTAAGTTTACACTCTTATTTAATTTTGCTTCTCTCTTATTTTTCTTATTTCTTTTCCCCCTCCATCTATAGTTGCACCTTTAGAGATTGCTGATGATCAAGTCATGGAACCAGAAATGCCAACAGCAAGACACATCACGCCTTCATATCTTGCTTTATTATTCCTCGGTGCGCCTTGTGGTGCTATAGTCTTTGCTTTTCTTAGTGTATTTTTGCTAGACCATGTCATCTATACCGAACCTTGCATTATTGTTGAATCAATCAATGCGCTCACTCCTGTAAATATTACTTTTCCCCAAAATCCATCCTCAATATCTCCATCGTCTAGTGTTACCGGCTCATGGAACATCTCATTCGGTTTATACAATAGTGGTCATGTGAAAATCACGTACTATGATATTATAGATATAACGTTATACTATCATAATGTTTCCATCGGACACACGACTATCCACATGTCTAATAGTATCCATTAGGGTAGGAGCCAAACTTGGATCTACATGACTGCAAGGGTTGATAATGAATCAGCGATCCTTGATGATGTGGTGGCTTATTATTTAGCACGGGATATAGACGATAAAACCATCATCAAATATGACGTGGTAGTGGTGGTCCATGCTCGTATTATACCGAATTGGCGGTTTGATCGTAAATCCACACTCAGGTTTGATACAAGGAAAAGGGATTCGCCTATTGTATTTGGAGGAACCTGTGCTTATGTCTTATTTTGATGTAAATTTGCTTTCCATTCTAAATCTAGAGTTGGCTCTCCATAATATGTAAGTGTTGCTCAGGAATCACTGATAGTCTCATATGTAATTTTTTTTCATTTATATTTATGAAAATCAATTCTGTTCAACAACACTTGCTATGAAATGGATGTCACGGTTTTCTTCCTCTCAATTTGTCTTAATTTACTTATCAATGGTCGTAAGTACCTAAATTTTAAAATATCTTATCACATCATCATCTACTATGTAATCTCATTCGTTGGCTTCTCTTGGCAAAAGATGGAAATTGACAGAACGCAGATCGAGAGGATCCAAATCTTTAATTACTAGTTTCAAAGATAATAAGAGCTTCTAGAATGATGATTAATATTGCTTGTTATTGATGAATCAATGGATCACCTACTTGATATGTTAACGGGATTTGACTATAAAGTTTGAAGGGATTCGAGTTTTATTAAAACAAGAAAAAAACCTACATGAGACATAATTATTGTATAGTGTTAGGGAATTTCTCTAACTTCATCAGTCCTCATGAATCAATTATTCATGCAACCATTCAAATAAATATAATTTTTAGTGTTGAATATATTAAGTATTTCTTATGTTTATCATAAATAGAGATGAATTTGAATCATTAAATAAGAAACATGATTTATCCCTTGAAAAAATATAAACGGATCATAATATTTCTCAATAAGTTTGATTACAAATAAGTATGAATATTGATTTTTATTAATATAAAAGTAATAAATTTCCTTAATTGATGATCACAAAGAGCATGCTAAATATATAATACTGATATATGGTTTTACCTAATTCTTGGAAAATATAATATATTAAAGTTTTGTGTGATCATATGGATTTTGAGATTAAATATTTTCTTATTAAAGTCCCATCCCATACATGGGTTTTAATTTAAAGTAGACAAATTTATGAATATTATATATTTACATAAAAGTTTTTTCAATTAACATGTCATATATATTTATATATTTATATAATAAGTTTTATAGTTATTTATTACAAAATGATATAAATAAAAGTATTATGATTTCATAAAAGACAAGCGAAAGTAACGTGTCAATAGTATATTCATAGTTGAATAATTACAATGACATTATCATTTATTAGGATAATGTTAAAATCATTGCTTGAGATTTTTTATTTTTTTTAACGCCTAAAGTTTTAAGTTGTTAAATTTTATGCAAAATTCTATGATCCCTACTTTTTTCAAGGGACAACCTATAAGTTATTAATTGATCGAGATAGAGGTATTACCATTATCAGATATCAAGTGAAGGTGAAACTGGCAAAAAAAAATGGAGGTGAAAAACATCAACATGTAGAAAAAATTATTTACGATAAAAATTAATATGAGTAGATCTTAAATGAAATTAAAATGTATATCATAATATGTCAATATGGAAGATTCAAGAACCATATGTAACAGGTCCTCCGACAGTGAGACAACATTCGAAATATGTAAAGGACCCAGACAGTACGTCTCTTGTATCAAATTATTAATGGAAAAAAAGTTAATAATGCTTCGTGTAAATTTTATTCAAAATTGAAAGAAGAGTTCTTTTTTTTCCGTATTTATTTACTTATTTTTTCATAAGATAAGATATGCTATCAGTTTTAAAAGATACCTTTCCTGGATTTTCAAATTTCAAATAGTGTGTAGATAGAGATGTTCCTTTACAGGATCAAAATGAAAAAATATCCAAGTAAGCCGTAAGAATAGAAGACAGATGAGTTTACGTATCACCAAAATATCTTAATCATGCAAGGTATTATTTCCATCGTTCTCGTATTTATTAAAAAGCGCATAAAAAGCGAGAAACTAACTTTCCCTTTTTCTCGGGACCCAGAAATTATGGATTAAATTTACTTTTTTTTTTCTGTTCTTTTTCAAATTATGACCTCGCATATTTGTACTTCGACGAGAATTTCTTATTCAAGAGTTCAAGTTTATGATTGGAATTTATTAGAACCTGACATTAACAAAATAAATTGGAATGAGTGGAAGGGAAGAAGTGGCAGAATGGTAAATTTACTCTTTGTTTGATACATTACAAAAGGAATATAATCGACATAATATTTATAAAATGATGAAAGGTCAAGTTTAAGGAATTAAATGAAAACAATTGTTCGAATGCGAGAAGAAGAAGATCATAACACATCAAAACCAAACACACTTAAACATACTCGTCAAATGCCTCGATGAACTTCAATCACCGACTCAACACCAAACCAAAACCCAACCCAAACACCTCATACCCAATCCCATTGCCATTACATTACTTGACAACTTGTAATCTCATCCACTAAACCAAACACGAGAGCCAAACCAAGACTGAAATATGTAACAGGGGGAAATCCAAATTAGGGTTTCTGGGTTGAGAAATTCCAGAATTGGGAATTGGGGTTTCGCAACAGACAAGACAAGAAGAATAAAACAAGTACTTCGGTGTTGAACTGAAATTACTTAGTATTTGAATGGTGCGGGTCCGGAGCTAGTGAGCTGGAGCGGATGGAGCAGTCCGAGAAAGGTTCGGGTATTCAGGCTGGGCATGGCATTAATCCAGCGGACGTGGGCTCAACTAGTGGGCTTTGATAAGGGTCTACAATGTTAATTCTGTTTCAATTCCCTAAAGTGTAGATTTGTTATTTTAACTAACTTGCACATTCTGTTTCAATTCCCTAAAAATACAAATTAGTTATATACTAGTATTGTTTAACTAACTGTGCACATGGTTTGTTAGTGCTGGTGCTCACTAGGCACATGGCCATAATATAAATAGTACTATGTAATTCTGATGGTATCCATCATATTGGAGAATTTGAACTACGAATATTAAAATTCTTTCTGTTAAAGCTTGTATTCGAGCACTACAATATTCTGCATTTAGAATATTTGCATTGTTTCTTTTTCTGGCAATTTATCTCTTCTCGTTCCAAGTGGTATCAGAGCTCATTCCTGGCCATGGAGACACGTGAGACTAAGCGGATCGAGGAAGCAGTTCGCGCAGCTATCAAGGAACAAATGGAAGAGACACTGAAGTTAGTCAAAAAGTCTGTTATAGAATATACGGGAGAAGCCTTAAAGCCAATTAATGATACCTTAGTGCGGATGCAAGGGGTCATGGATTTACAGAACCTGACCATTGCTGATCTGAAAGCTAATGGAACAGAAGGCACACTGCCTGCTGGCTCGAGCAACCCTGCTGTCAACATCACAACAGACCACACTGCAAATTCTAGGTTAGACAATTATAATAAACCATTGGTTGCTTACCCATTACATATGAGGGCAGCTAAGATTGAGTTTCCTATTTTCGATGGCAATAACCTTAAGGATTGGTTGTATAAGGCTCAACAATACTTTGAGCTAGATTCAACTCCTGATGAGTGGAAGGTGAGGGTAGCTGCTATGCATTTTGAGGGAAAGGCACTAAAATGGTACTATTCTTATGTGCAAAATCAAGAAGCTAATCGGGTAGTGACTTGGGAGGAACTGATTAAGGAGTTGAGAGTTCGATTTGGTGAGAGGATATATGAGGATCCAATGGTAGAACTTAAAGAGTTACAGCAAGTAAGTGAATTGCAAGAGTACTTAGAGGAGTTTGAACAACTCATCACACAAGTTAAACTTCCAGAAAATTATCTTGTCAGCTGTTTTTTAAGCGGTTTACACCCCTCCATTCAATACCTAATTAAGATGTTTATGCCTTAAACACTTCACCAAGCTACACACTAGCTAAACTCCAAGAAGCACAACTCTTAGCCACTAAACAGAACCTCAAAACCCTTAAATACATACCCAAGCTTACACACACTAACCAAACACAGTACACCCCTCAATACCCCCACAAATCACCATCATACCCAAAAACATCCTTAGATACATACAATAATAACAAACCAAATCACCCTTCCACAACCACCACCAACACTCCATCCAAAGGTTACACTACCCAAAATACCAATCAACTTACCAAAAGACTTACCCCTGAAGAACTGGAAGAGAAACGCTGTAAGAGATTGTGTTTCTGGTGTGATGAGTCGTTCGGTCCATGTCACCGTTGCAAGAAACGCTTGAATATGCTTGTAATTGAACCTGGAGAAGAGAATATAGAGGAGTCAGTAACTGAGATGGAAACATTGGAAGTAGAATCTGAACTACCTAATCTCTCCCTCAATGCAATCCAAGACTACCCACAGAATAATACTAGCAGCATGAGGTTGAGAGGATCATACAAGAAGAGGAGTTTGAATATCTTGGTTGACACAGGGAGTTCATTGAACTTTGTGGATGAAAGAGTAGTCAGAGGGATCAATTGTGACCTCACTCCCATCTCTCCTTTGAAGGTGACACTAGCTGATGGCTCAGGGTGGATCAGCACCCACAAAATTTCACGGTTTGAGTGGGTCATGCAAAAGCAGAGATTTGTAACCGAAGTATATGTGCTACCTTTATCGGGGTGTGACCTCATATTAGGCATACCATGGTTGAGTACCTTGGGGACTATACACTGGAATTTCCAACTCCTTACAATGAAGTTCAACTGGGATTGACATTCACATGAGTTAAAAGGGGAGAATGAACAACAGGTGGTGGTGGACAGAACAGAATTTGTTAAACTATTAGCACATGAGAAACCACTACAATTTCAATGTTAGGTCGTACAGGTACTTGCTGGAGGAAAGGATAAAAAATGCAATCAGAAATTGAACCCTCAACTCATTGATTTATTGGAGGAATACCATGATGTCTTTGAGGAACCACATGGTCTACCTCCATCCAGGGAATTTGATCATAAAATTCCTTTACAAGAGGGCTATAAGGCTGTCAATTTGCAACCTTATAGGCATTCTGCCATTCAGAAAACAGTGTTGGAGGAGATGGTCAGAGAGCTCTTAGCTAGTGGGGTGATCAGACACAGTAATAGTCCTTTTGCATCTCCTGTGGTATTAGTTAAGAAGAAGGATAACACATGGAGGATGTGTGTTGACTATAGAGAGCTTAACCATCAAACTGTGAAGGATAGGTTTCCAATTCCTATCATTGAGGATCTCTTTGATGAATTACATGGGGCTACTCAATTTAGTAAGCTTGATTTACGATCCGGGTATCATCAAATCAGAATGCACCCAGGGGACGTATATAAAACAGCTTTTAGGACTCACGATGGCCACTATGAGTTCCTCGTGATGCCCTTTGGGTTAACTAATGCTCCCTCAACTTTCCAAGGCTTAATGAATCATGTATTTAGGCCTTACTTACGGAAGTTTGTGCTGGTGTTTTTTGATGACATTTTGGTATATAGCTCAAACTCAGTGGAGCATGTTGAACATCTCAGGTTGGTCTTTAATGTGCTGAGGCGAGAGGTACTCTTTTTGAAGAGATCAAAGTGTGAATTTGGGGTGGAACAGATTGAGTACTTGGGGCATATTATTAATAGAGAAGGGGTATCCACTGATCCTAAAAAAATTGAGGCTATAGAAAATTGGCCGATTCCTAAGACACTCAAACAATTACGAGGGTTCTTAGGTCTTGCTGGTTACTATAGGAGGTTTATCTGCAATTATAGCCTCATAACAAAACCTCTCACCTTACTGCTCAAGAAAGATAATTTTAGGTGGAATGAAGAAGCACATGAAGCTTTTAGTAGGCTTAAATCAGCCCTAGCACAATCCCCAGTTCTAAGGCTTCCTGACTACACTCAAGAGTTCGAATTAGAAACGGATGCTAGTGGTGATGGAGTGGGGGCTGTGCTAATGCAGAATCACCACCCCGTTGCCTACTTCAGTAAGACCTTAAACCCAAGACAACAAGCATTCTCAGTTTATGAGAAGGAGCTATTAGCTCTCGTGTTAGCAGTGGAAAAATGGAGGCACTACCTATTGGGCAGACACTTTGTGATCAAGACTGATCACCAAAGTCTCAAACACCTATTACAACAAAGGTTGGTCACAACCAGCCAACATAAATGGCTGTCCAAACTTCTAGGAATGGATTATGAGATCAAGTACAAAAGTGGAAGGACAAATGTAGCAGCTGATGCCCTCTCCAATGTACTCATGTGGGATTAAACTCCTTAATCACCACTGTCACTACACCTGAGTTAGTGAAGAAAAATTAAGGGAAAGTTGGGTTATGACTGAAGAATATGCCAAGATACTAAACCAGTTGCAGGCAGGGAAAGAATGTAAGCACTTTACATTCGATCAGGGCATTTAGAGGAGAAAAGGAAGATGTGTTGTTGGGTCCTCCTTGAATTTGAGACGGAAACTGTTAAGCATGTATCATGATGGAGCCTTAGGGGGCCACTCAGGGGCTCAAGCTACATACAAGAAGATTGGATCAGTCTTTTACTGGCCCAAACTTGAGAAGGATGTGAGGCAATATGTGAGGGAGTGCCAAGTATGTCAGAGGCACAAATATGAACATGTATCCACTCCAGGGTTACTCCAACCCCTCCCTATACCTAAGGGTTATTGGGTAGAAGTCAGCATGGACTTCATTGAAGGGCTACCAAGATCTAACGGATTGGAGATCATCATGGTAGTGGTTGATCGACTAAGTAAGTATGCTCATTTTATTAGCCTCGCACACCCTTATACTGCTCCTAAAGTAGCTCAACTTTACTTAGAATATGTGTACAAACTGCATGGGTTACCAGAGGGTATAGTGAGTGACAGGGACCCTATTTTCATCAGCCAGTTTTGGCAAGAATTTTTCAAATTACAGGGAGTCCAGTTGAAATTATCCACTGCCTACCACCCCTAGACCGACGGTCAAACAGAAAATGTCAACAGATGTTTAGAAACCTACCTAAGGTGTATGACCGGTGATGCCCCAAAGAAGTGGACTCAGTACCTAGCGTTGGCAGAATGGTGGTATAACACTAACTTTCATGTTAGTGCTAACAAGACCCCATTTGAAATCCTCTATGGATACCCACCCCCTATACACCTACCCTATATACAGGGAGACTCACACAACGCTACTGTTGACCACATGCTTCAAAATAGGGAAGAGGGAATTAAGTTGCTAAAGTTTCATTTAAGGAGGGCTCAGATTAGGATGAAGCAACAGGCAGACAAAAGGAGATCGAACAGGGAATTTGAACTAGGGGAGTGGGTATTACTCAAATTACAGCCCTACAGACAACACAGCATCAAGCATCATGCACAACAAAAACTTGCAACAAAATATTACGGGCCTTATAAAATAAGAGAACGAGTAGGAAAGGTGGCTTACAAATTGGAACTACCCCCAGAAGCTAATATCCACTCCACATTTCATGTGTCCCAGCTGAAGCGCTTCCATGGAGAAAGACCGGAGTCGCTACCTTCTTTACCTGCAATAGAAGAAGAAGAAGAATTAGAACCCATGACCATACTGGAAAGAAAAATTACTAAACGTGGTAATGCTGCCGAGACAGCAGTACTCATCATGTGGAAGAACAAGCCCGCTACCGAGGCCACCTGGGAGTTCCTCGTAGACATGAAGCTGAGGTTTCCACATGCTCGCTTGTGGACAAGCGAAATTCTAGGGGAAGGGACTGTAACAGGGGGAAATCCAAATTAGGGTTTCTGGGTTGAGAAATTCCAGAATTGGGAATTGGGGTTTCGCAACAGACAAGACAAGAAGAATAAAACAAGTACTTCGGTGTTGAACTGAAATTACTTAGTATTTGAATGGTGCGGGTCCGGAGCTAGTGAGCTGGAGCGGATGGAGCAGTCTGAGAAAGGTTTGGGTATTCGGGCTGGGCATGGCATTAATCCAGCGGACTTGGGCTCAACTACTGGGCTTTGATAAGGGTCCACAATGTTAATTCTGTTTCAATTCCCTAAAGTGCAGATTTGTTATTTTAACTAACTTGCACATTCTGTTTCAATTCCCTAAAAATGCAAATTAGTTATTACTAGTATTGTTTTAACTAACTGTGCACATGGTTTGTTAGTGCTGGTGCTCACTAGGCACATGGCCATAATATAAATAGTACTATGTAATTCTGATGGTATCCATCATATTGGAGAATTTGAACTACGAATATTAAAATTCTTTATGTTAAAGCTTGTATTCGAGCTACAATATTCTGCATTCAGAATATTTGCATTGTTTCTTTTTCTGGCAATTTATCTCTTCTCGTTCCAAAATACTTCAAATCTTCTAAATTTAAATAGTTAGATATTATCGGTTGATTAGTATAGAAATATGAATAATTTTATACCTTAGTTTAGATCTAGTGTAGAATTGGTTATAAATGGTCTAGTTGGTAGAATTACATATATTAGTATGTGATTGGATATATGAGCATGTGAAAAAAAAAACGTGAAGAAGAAATTAATTGATAATGGAGATTTAATAATTCAATTGTTTGTTTCAATTTATCTAACTATCTACTTTACTTTAAATTTTTTTATGAACTTGGATTCTTAAATTTCAATCACTAAATCATTAGAATTTTCATTGCAATTCATATCAAGAAATTTTTTACTTAAATAGATTTATAATTCAAATTAGCTAAACTCTTATACTAATTCTATTCTTTTTCTGGGACCAGTCTATAAGTTATTAATTGATTAACATAGAAGTATTACCATTACCAGATATCAATTGAAGGTTGAAACTGGCAAAAAAGAAAAATGGAGGTGAAAATTTTAATATCAACAAGTGGAAAAAAATTAATATGAGTAGATCCAAATGAATTTAAAACGTATATCATAATATGTCAATATGGAAAATTCGTAACCGTATATAACGACTCCTCAGACCGAGACAGCACATCTCTTTTATCAAATTATTAATAGTAATATTAAAGGGAAAAAAAGTTAATAATGTTTCATGTAAATTTATTCAAAATTAAAATAAGAGTTTTTTTTTTCGCATATTTATATAACTTATTTCTTCATAAGATAAGATACGCTATCAGTTTTAAAAGATACTTTTCCAGGATTTTCAAATTTCAGATGGCGCATTGATAGATATGTTCCTTTACAGGATCAAAATAAAAAATATCCAAGTAAGTCGTAAGAATACCAAACAGATGAGTTCACGCATCACCAAGATATCTTAATCATGCAAGATATTATTTTCATCTTTAAGCTCATAGAAAATAAGAAACTAGCGTTCCCTTTTACTCGGGATCCAGGAAATATGGATTAAATTGACCATGTCTTTTCGTTCTTTTTTAATTTATGACCTCGCATATTGGTACTTCTACGAGGATTTATCATTCAAAAGTTCAGGTACATAAGTGGAATTCATTATAACCTGGACATTAATGCCACGTTTTTTATGCACAAATCATTTAAAATATTATAAATTAAAATGATTGAAATAGAATACGTGGCGAAATGATAAATCTTCTTTTTATTTGGATAAATCATGAAAAAAAAAAATAGAATCAATACGTTATAAGGGTGAAACAGAATCGTGATTTCGACTTTTAAAAATGCCTTCAAATTTGAAAATGAGAATAAAACTCAAAACCACAGTTCCGTTCATGATTCATTCCCGCGTACAAGCGTCTTTTAAGTCTATAAAATTAAACCCCTTCCATTTATTTGACTTTTGATTTGTTTGTAGCCTAATGTTGTACATGTAATGTTTAATTTAGCAATTTTGTAGGGGCTTTGTACGGAAATAGGTCCATGGAATTCTATTATACCATGGACGTGGAACAATACAACAAGCCATGGAATTCTAGTTCGATTCACCTTTGAGAGATCGGCCCCCATAGGGAGAAAAGCAATTATAAAACTTCAAACGATTGTCAAACCATAAGATAATAAAAAATTGCTTCTCCATCTTTAAGGGGAAAAAGGAAGGACACTTAAACCGTGAACACCAAGTGGGTTTCATAGAATATCACATGCACATGTCTGGATCACAGATTTATTTCACAGAATATAAGCTATGCACATGTTTGAGCTCCATTAGGATGCTAAATACAATAAATTTCCAATTAGACATATCTATGAAGGACATTAGCTCCTAGTCCTTAAACAATCTACATGGCCATTTGTCGACATTTTCAAAATCATCGGGTAGAGCTTATAATTATCTCAAACCAACCTTCAGCCGATCATATTGATCAGAGCAGTCATCACAAATAGTGTGTGAGCTAAGCACGATAACATGGACTCCTGTGACCTTAAAGGAATAGTAAAGGTTAGAAGTTGATCCACTTTCCTCAGACGGCATCTTCCACCTAGCATTGTAGGATTGAATTCCGGACAGAGGAATGCTCTCTTTCACCAACAAATCCAAAGAGGGCACAAGTGTTATATGCATCCTCTTTATATTAAGAAGAGGCAGCATCTGGCGCCCTCGCCCTCTTCAGTTTGGTCAAAGGTACGGGTAGTATCCTCACCTTTGGTAAGATGGAAGAGAGTGCGGGTTGACACTTATATTTTAATTTTTTTATTGTATGGCATTTTTCGTGCTTATTTTGAAAAAAGGACCTATTTTCATACAAAGGCCGGATTTGTAGTTTCATAAATTTCAACAAATGTTTAGATAAGTGTCTAAAATATAGCAACTTAGGTGGAAAATAATTTAAAAGTGATGAAGAAAACGTACACTTATACCTAACTTATGCAAATAGTGGCACAAAAAGAGATAGTAATAATGATTCATATTTCACTATGAATATTTTCATGTATTTTTAAAGTTTACAATTATCATAGAATGTCAAAAAATGTAACCAACATTATACTAAAGTAATCCTCGTCTTCTTCTTTCTCCAGTTAGTGACATCTATGTCCACTACACAATTATGTGTTTAAACCTTTGTGTTGTTCAAAAAAGTCTTGACTAATGCAAAACTTCAAGCATATGGCTAAACAAAAGTGGAATGGAAGGCTGGGAATTAGAGAAAGACCATAGTAACACCATAGAATGCATATTATAATGTCCATTATAATCCCTATACAATAGAGTGGCTATAGAATTAAGACATCTTGAATGAGAAGAGAGAAATATATTCATAATAAGGTTTGTAAGGAAAGTTGCACGAATGAGATAATGGTCGTAAACTTCTAATTATAGATGAATTAAATATATGTAGAACATAGGCTTTAACTCATTAGCAAATTCGTTTTCTATAGTTTCCCTGATCAAACGAGAGGTTACTAAAAACACACATAGCATTGAATAAGAGGTTGTCAAATACACTAGCTATGCTTAACATGTGATTAGGTGCTGAAGGATACTATTCTCAACATAGAATACAATCATGAAATTGAAAGTACCAAAAATTCTTTTTGGCATACCATTCAAAAACTTAGTTGGGTAGATCAAGAAAATAGCAGTAGTAGGCTTGTAGTTGCGACGGGAGTTGAGTATCTAAAAACAATCAAAGGGTGCATACCTCAGACGGAAACTAAGCTCCTACTCACGACCCATATAAAAAGTTATACCAAGTAAGAAGTGTAGAACAATTGGTTATAAGGACAGACATTGTACAATAATTTATCAATAAATATCACTTCCTATATTAGGTAAAAAATGCGACACTATAGTTGTAGAAGCATTTATTTATTTATTTATTTTCCTTTAGACTATTGCATAGTTTCATCTCTTAGCTATGGATAGTGGTGTAAGGCTTTTGTAATGCCCTAAAATGAGCAATTACAACCCGCTAAGTGTTCTCCTTTATATAGAATACGTAAAGGCTATAACTTACCAATCCACATAAGACATATAAAACAAATGTCTCCATAAACTCTCAAAGGGTACCTAAAATGATTCCAAAATATGTGTAACATAAAAATAGAAGTCTTCAAAAACTCCTGTATAAACCAAAACAAGGTTGGTATAAACCAAAGCCAACAAACAAGGATAAACAAAATCCTCTTATTACATAAAATCTAAAACTCATAAATTTTTCAAAAATAACAAGCTTAGAGCAATCTTTATTTAGACTTTAAGCTTCTCTCTTTCAAAATCATGTATCTGAAACTAATAATCCTTAGCAGGATAGTCAATACTACTATCGCTATCCCCATGATCAACAAACAGATCATATCCAGATAGATCGTAAACCATATCATCTTTACTTGTACCTGAAAAATGAAAGGAATGAGCGAAATCGCCTAGTATGCCAAACCATAACCTAATGCATACGCACACATAATATATATATATATATATATATAATCAAGTGCAACTTATTCTAATGCAAGCAATACAATTTATTATCTTTATTAAGCCAACAAAACATCACAGTCTAGGACCATAGTACTCTAGTCCCAAACCTGAAGTATCTCAAACCCCTGAAAAACAACCAATATCGAAAATAGGTAATATATATACATATATATGGTGAGTGGGTGCTCCCTAAACACCCACAGCCATACTGTTAAATCCTAATCTAGCATAGTCATATCCAGGCACGGCTCCACTCGGGATAACATAGCACAAGGATCATCAGGTTGCCAACATTAGTATTACTGTCTGTTAGGTCTTGACTAACACAGCCAATCATACCCAGTAGATAATTTAATTAGTTAAATAGAATTAGGTAAAATTTATTATGTTCCTACAACAAAACAAACAGAAATACTAATCCTACAAGCACCTACAACAAATAAGGTAAGGTTGTACCTTATTCAAGTTCATGAACATATTCTCAAAACCATAATATCCTTTAAGAACAACAACTAAATTCTCCAGATTTCCTGATAATAACATATGAACATAAACAATTTAAATCATCATCATCATTAAAACAAACCCTACCGTAACAATTCTCTCAAAACCGTAACCTTTTAAATAAAACCACAATTGCACCTTCTTTCTCGATTGAATTTCACAAAATCCCACAATAACCAACTTTTCTCCAAAAACCCTAATTTGCAATACAACAATAACATACATTTATCACCAATAATACATCTTATGTCAATCTATGATTGAGAAACAAACTTACTTTGATTAGATTCTTAAATCCCAATCGCTCTCCCATAATATCAGATCTTGAACAAGAACTAGGGTTTTCTCCAAATGTTCCTTCAAGGAAATCCAAACAAAACCCTAAACAACATGATCGATACGTAAGTAACTTGTTATAAACGAGCGAATCCACTTACTTTTGATTATCCCAAGCCTTCATTTGAAACCACATACCAGGAACAGAAGGATTAAGCTCTAAGGTCGTTTGGAGAAGAAAAAGTTCAAATAAAACAATACATATCTGAACTCTCGTCAAAACACCCATATATATATTTTAGTCCTACGCTAGCTCTAAGCTGATGGCTTTGATGTGTACACAGGCGGCCTTGATGTGTACGTCAGCGGCCTTCTTGCCGGTGTACGGCCAAAATCCTCGAATTTTCCCAAAACTCCAAAGCCGTTGTTTTAGCTGACATCGTACATCTTTAGGCGACATCCTATATCAAAAGCTGGTAGCTTTAAGGCCGGCTTTGATTGTATTCGTCTAGTCTTTGTCGTGTGACTTTCCCGTGTTCAAATCCGTCTATTCAAAGACAAAAATACCATTTTAACTACACTTTAGTACAATTCTATCCTTTAAAATAAATTATTTATTTGTATATTACATCTCTTCCCTCCTAAAAGAAACTTTCATCCTCGAAAGTTACCTAATTCGTTGAAAAGCTTAGGGTACTTGGCTCGCATCTCCTCCTTTAACTCTCAAGTTGCTTCTCTTTCTATTTTATTTTTCCACTAGACCTTCACGTACTTAATCACCTTTCTTCTCAAGGTCCTTTCTTTGGTATCCACAATCTTCATTGGCTTTTCAATTGTCGAGAGATTCGATTGCACTTTCAACGGTTTAAGAGCTATTATCTCTTCAGGATCTCTGACATACTTTCTGAGCATGGATACATGGAACACATTATGTACCTTTTCCAAATTAGGTGGTAAAGCCAATCGATATGCTATATCGCCTATCCTTTCTAGGATTTCATATAGTCCTACATTATGATTCAACTTTCTTCTCAAGCCAAATCTGATGACCCCATTTGTTGGTGAGATCTTAAGCAAAACATGCTCTCCCACTTGAAATTCTAAAGGTCTTCTTCACTTATCCGCATAGCTCTTTTGTTGACTCTGGGCAGCTTGCAATCTCTGTTTGATTAACTTGACTTTGTCCACTACATCCTGCACTAACTCGAGTCCCAACAATTGTTTTTCACCCACTTCATCCCAATGTATAGGTGATCTACACTTCCTATCATATAGAGCTTCATGTGGAGGCATGTCAATCAATGCTTGATAGTTGTTGTATAAGCAAATTCTACTAACGACAAATGTCCATCCCAGCTACCTTTAAAATCCAAAACATATGCTCTCAACATGTCATCGAGAATCCGAATGATTCTTTTGGATTGTTCGTCTGTTTGAGGATGATAGACGGTGTTGAAAACCACTTTGGTACCCAGAGCTTGATGTAGACTTTTCCAGAATTCCCAACAAATTTGGTATCGTTGTCTAATACAATAGTTATTGGTATCCCATGAAGCCTCACTATTTCCTTGATATACAGCTTTGCTAAATGTTCCATCCAATAACCAGTTTTGATAGGTATAAAATGGGCTATTTTGTAAGTCGATCCATAATAACACAAACTGAATCAAGCTTCCCCTTGTCTTGGTTAATGCAGAAACAAATCCATGGCTAACATGTTCCCATTTCCATTGCGGTATTAGCAAATGCTTCAAATCACCCGCTGGTCTTCTATGCTTAATATTTATCACCTAACATGTGTGGCACCTGGATACATATTATGCTATCTCCTTTTTCATGTTATTCCACTAGTACAACTTTTTCAAATCTTGATACATCTTATTACCTCATAGATGGATAGAATAACTAGAATAGTGTGCTTCTTTCAATAATTCTCTCTTAAGTTCTCCTTGAACCGGCACACATAATCTTTCTTTATATCTCAGAATACCTTCTTCATCAACATGAAACTCTGATGCTCTGCCTATATCCATTCTCCTCTTTATCTCTAGAATATTTTGATCATCTATTTGAGTTGTCTTGATTCTTTCTACAAGAGTAGGTTGAATCTGCAAGTTTACTAATCTTCCGCTTACATGTCTAGTACCTATCTCCAGCTCAAGCTTCCTCATATCCTCAATCAAATAGCGTTATGTTGTAATAAAAGCTGCAAGATTATCTACTCTCTTTCTGCTTAAAGCATCTGCTACAACATTTGCCTTCCCCGAATGATATTGGATATCTATGTCATAATCCTTGATTAACTCCAACCATCTTCTCTGTCTCATATTCAACTCTTTCTGGGTAAAGATATACTTTAAACTCTTATGATCTGTATATACTTTGCAACTTTCCCCATACAGGTAGTGTCTCCACAGCTTCAATGCATGCACAACTACTGTTAGTTCTATATCATGTGTAGGATAATTCCTTTCATAGGGCTTTGATTGTCTGGAAGCATATGCTATCACCCTTTCTCTCTGCATCAGCACACAAGCCAACCCTTGTATAGAGGCATCACTATAAATAGCATACTCCTCACCACTTACAGTTAAGGCTAGCACTGGAGCAGATATTAACTTGTTTTTTAACAACTGGAAACTAATCTCACGGTCTTCACTCCATTCATACCTTACTCCTTTCTGTGTTAGTCGGGTTAATGGACTAGCAATCTTGGAAAAATCTTCCACAAATCTCCTGTAATATCCTACCATTCTCAGAAAACTTCTTATTTTTGACACATTCTTGGGTCTTGGCCATTCCACAACTGCTTTCACTTTCTCAAGATCAACTGAAATTCCATTGCCATCTACACATGTCTTAAGAAAGACACTTATTCTAACCAGAACTCACATTTAGAAAACTTAGCATACAACTTCTCTTCTTTCAATTTGGTCATAATCAATCTCAAATGTTCCTCATGCTCATCTTTTGACTTGGAGTACACCAACACCTCATCACTGAATACCACAACAAATATATCCAGATAATCTTTGAAAACTCTGTTCATTCAAATCCATAAAACACTATTGGTGTATTGGTGAGACCGAAAGGCATGACATATTTATAGTGTCCATACCTAGTCTTAAAAGCTGTCTTTTGGACATCTTCAGCTTTAACTTTCAGCTGGTGATATCCAGATCTCAGATCAATCTTTCAAAACACTTAAGCTCCTGCCAACTGATCAAACAAATCATCTATTCTTGGCAGAGGGTACTTGCTCTTAACCGTCACTTGATTCAATTCCCAGTTGTCGATGCATAATCTCATGATGCCATCCTTTTTCTTTACAAATAGAACTGGAGCTCCCCAAGGTGAAACAGTAGGTCGATAAACTTCTTCTTCAATAAATCATCTAATTGCACTTTGATCTTTGCAAGTTTTGTAGGAGCCATGCGATATGGAGTGTTGGAAATTGGTATAATACCTGGTACCAAATCAATACTGAACTTTACTTCTCTTTCCGGTGGTAACCTTGGTAAGTCTTCTAGAAAAACCTCTGGGTACTCAGATAAATCTATCTCCTGTTTATCCTCTTTTACCATAGCTGCCAAAACTGATCTTCCCCACAGCTCGTAGGTAGGGATTGGAGGTCTTTACACTTCAAACTTAAGCAAACTGGTCTCCGTCCAACAAACTGAACTCTACTACTAAATGTGACAATCAATCACAACATGATACTTTACCAACTAGTTTACTCCCAAAATCATGTCAAAATCCAACATATCTAACACTATCAAATTTATAGGTAGATGCCTACCCTCTATGTCTATATCCACATCCCTACAGATCCTATTCAACACAAATCCACTTCCCAAAGGTATACTTACAGATAAACATTCAGACATATAATCAATAGGTACACCACAGACAGATATAAAAGATTCAGATATACGAGAGAAATTGACACCAATATCAAACAACACATATGCACTATGCAGGAGTATAAGAAACATACCCGCGATAGTATCAATACTAAAGGTGTAGAGCTATACCTTCGCTGGTACTCTTTGCCCCTGGCCAGGATAATGAGCCTTGCTAATCTGCACTCCTTGAACTACCTGTCTTCCAAATCTCTACAATCTACAGCTCGATGTCCTCTTTATCCACACTTAAAGTAGAAAACCTGTGGAAGAACTCTATTTGTGTAGTTCCTGTGACTGTGACCCATTTTACCACATGAAAAGCAAGCATTTTCAACCCATTTATAGTTCTTAAGATCATGTGGTCCAAGACATCTGATGCATCTCTTATCAGTATTCTACACTACTGACCTAAAAGGCTGTGTGATAGGTCTCTTACCTCTATCCAGTGTCAACACACTAGAAGCTAGTCTTTTGCCCAAAAATATCTGACTTCTTTGAGGCTTACGACTCCTCATTCTGCTCAAACCTTACTCTATTGTCTTGGCTTTGTTAACAACAGCTGGATAATTATTCAACTCCATCAATTTTACCTGAGACTGGATCTCAGGCTCTAGTCCAATGATGAATCTGCTCATTTTGGCCTCTTCACTCTCTTTCAACGAATTAGGAAGGAACCCCATCAATCAGTGCAACTCTACCTCATACTTTTCTACTGACATCTTTCCTTGCCGCAAGGTATAATACTCCTGAAGCATTTTTTGTTTAATGCTATCAGGGAAAAACTCCTTATAGAAGGTCTGCTAGAACATTTGCTAGGTAATAGCACCATGCATGTGTCTTTTGGTGCTCAACCACCAATTATTGGCCTTCCTAGTCAATAAATAGGATGCGTACTCAACCTTCTTATTCTCTAGAATATCCAGAGTAGCAAATGTTTTCTCGACCTCCTCCATCTATAGCTGGGCATCAAGATGCTTATCTGGTACTAGCTTAAACTTATGCACAAAGTCAATAAACTTATTCAAATTGAGAACATCTGCAGGTCTAGCCCCAAAAGCTCCATTTCCAATAATCTTGGGTCTTCTGTCTCCAAGCTTTAACATTCGCTTGGACCATCTACATGTCGTGCCTCATATCTTACTGCTGTTGATTAGCCACTCCCAGTAAGGTGTTCACAGCCTGCATAAAGCTGTGTAGCATCAACAAGTACATGTTATCCTATGGGTGGAGGTGGTAGTAGCAAATCTTGATTCTGGGCCTATTGATTTTCATGTGGCTGCCCCATATTCTACTCCTCCTCTCCAGCTCTGGAGGAATCAAATTCAGGAATTCTTCTCTTGGGAGACATTATAACACAAACAAAACATAACTACACAGGGTAATCCAACTTAAAGATCAAAACTTAAAATCTATCAGGAAACAACAAACTTAACTAAACAACAACCTTACTATATTCTACCCCACTCATTAATGCTCATCATCCTAAGGAGTCAAAACTTAAATCTATATGATTTAAAACATATTGCTCTGATACCAAATAAGCTGTAACGCCCTAAAATGAGCAATTACAACCCGCCACGTATTCTCTCTTATATAGAACATGCAAAGGCTATAACTTACCAATCCACATCAATATATAAACAAACGTCTCCATAAACTCTCAAAAGGTACTTAAAAAGATTCCAAAATCTGTGTAATATAAAAATAAAAGTCTTCAAAAACTCCTGTATAAACCAAAACAAGGTTGACATAAAACCAAAGCCAACAAACAAAGATAAACAAAATCCCCTTATTACATAAAATCCAAAACTCATAAATCTTTTAGAAATAACAAACTTAGAACAATCTTTATTTAGACTTTAAGCTCCTCTCTCTCAAAATCCTGTATCTTAAACTAATAATCCTCAACAGGATAGTCAAGACCATTATCACAATCCCCATGATCAACAAACAGATCATATCCATATAGATCATAGACTATATCATCTTCATCTGCACCTGAAAAATGAAAAGAATGAGCGAAATCGCCCAGTACACCAAATCATAACCCAATACATATGCACACACAACATAAATAATCAAGTGCAACTTATTCTAATGCAAGCAATACGGTTTATTATTTTTATTAAGCTAGCAAAACATCATAGTCCAGGACCATAGTACTCTAGTCCCAAACCTAGAGTATCTCAGACATCTGAAAAACAAACAATATCGAAAATAGGTAATATGTATACATATATGGTGAGTGGGTACTCCCCAAACACTGGAAGCCATACTGCTAAATCATAATCTATTAGAATCATATCTAGATACAACTTTACTCGAGACAATGCGACACAAGGATCATTAGGTTGCCAGCGTTGGTATCACTGTCTACTAGGTCTTTACTAACAGCAGTCAATCACACCCAACAGATAATTTAATTAGTAAAATAGAATTAGGTTAATTTTTATTTGTTCCTACAATAAAACAAACAAAAATACTAATCCTGCAAGTACATACAACAAACAATGTAAGGTCGTATCTGATTCAAATTCAGGAACAGATTCTCAAAACCACAGTATCCTTTAAGAACAACAACCCAATTATCCAAATCTCCTGATAATAACATATGAACATAAATAATTTAAATCATCATCATTAAAACAAACCCTAATGTAACAATTCTCTAAAAACCCTAACCTTTTAAATAAAACCACAATTGCACCTTCTTTCTCAATTGAATTTCACAAAATCCCACAAGAACTGACTTGTCTCCAAAAACCCTAATCTACAATACAATAAGAACATACAGTTATCACCAATAATACATCTTATGCCAAATCTATGATTGAGAAACAAACTTACTTTGATTAGATTTTTAAATCCCGATTGTTCTCCCGAAAGATCATATCTTGAACAAGAACTAGATTTTTTTGCAAAAATTCCTTCAAAGAAATCCAAACAAAACCTTAACAACATGATTGATATGTAAAGAACTTGTTATAAACGAGCAAATCCACTTACTTTTGATTATCCCAAGCCCTCGTTTGAAACCACACACCAGGAACAGAAAGATGAAGCCCTAAGGTTGCTCTGGAGAAGAAAAAGTTTGAATAAAATAAGACACATCCAAACTCCCGTCAAAACACCTTATATATAGATTTTAGTCCTACGTCGGCTTTGATATGTACGCCAGCGGCCTTCTTGTTGGCGTATGGCCAAAATCACTGAATTTTCCCACAACTCCAAAGTCGTTGTTTAGGTCGACGTCCTATATCAAAAGCTAGTAGCTTTAAGGCCAGCTTTGATTGAATTCATCCAGTCTTTGTTGTGTGACTTTCCCGTGTCCAAATTCGTTTATTCAAAGACAAAAATACCTTTTTAACCATACTTTATTACAATTCTATCCTTCAAAATAAATTATTCATTTGTATATTACAGCTTCACATTATAAAGACTATAATTTGATCCTTTTTTTTTTTTCCTAAGTTAAATGCCAACACACTTAACTGAGGGCTTAATAAGCTTAGTAGGTTATAAAGCACAAACCACTCCCTACCAACGGACCCATGAACTTCTTAACTAGTGAAAGACCTCGTAAATATGATTTTATATTTGTAAATCTTCCTTTTATTTTTCTCTTGTTTTTTAAATCTATAATTATCAAAGCTTTTATTTTCTTTTAGTTACATACCAGTGTGTTTCAGTGATGGTAATCACATCATAACTATCATATACTCTATTAAAACCTTGACAAAAGGGAAGCAAATGAAATGAGACCTTGTTTTTTTTACCATGGCCTCCTAAGATAAAGGAATTTTTTTTTTTTTCTTTTACTTTTGTACTAAGGTGGTAACAATCTTATGTCTTCGCTAGTTTAGACTTCAAGTAAAACTATGGATTTTGCATGGAGCTGCCATTAATAACATTAGGTTTTTATGGAGATTTATTAGGTAGAGTAAGACTCTTGCTTTCCATTGAGTCAAAATTATAGAATAACAATATAAAATGCGATTTGTTATTAATCCATGAGAATTTATTTTTGGTGAGGTTGCTTGAGGTAACATTTAACAAAAAAAGATTTATAGTTTTGATTTAACCCTAGTAAGAATTTACAACATTTGATTAAGTCATTATTGATGTAAGATTATAATTCTTTGGATATCTCAAGGAATCAGTTTGGAGATCCTTGTTTGTTGGATATGAATTTGCGTTTTGCCATATTTATTATTAGGGTTGTCATTCAATCAAAGAGGTACAATTGAAGCTATTCATGTTCGAATTTCTATATTAATTCGATTGTTGTTGGAAACTGTAAAATCGTTAGTTTAGATTTTTTAAAAAGAAATATAATTGATTATTGAGATCCATCAAATCATGGAATTTATGGTTTTAAAAGTCTTTAGATCATATGTTGTTAATGTGAAAGTGGTACAATATTATTGTTATTAGGTAAATTACACTATAAAGTCTTAGTGTTTGAGGGTAGGTTCATTTGATGTTCTAACATTTCGAGTGGTTCAAAAAATGTTCCAATGTTTGGAAAAAGTGGATAAATTGAGGTCTAACATATGTCAATAAGAGAAATATTTAATTAAAACTCAAAAGACTCATCACATTGTAACCAATGTAGTTAAAATTGGATCAATTGAACCAATTCCATTTGGTTCAACCAAAACCGGTTGGGTTGGTCTATTCTAAAAGATAGGATTGTCAAAGACTCAGTAGGAACGAAACGACCTGGGGGGTTCAACCACAACCTGATCAAGTCTTTTGTGCTGAAATGTCTAATAAAATGTTTGATTCTATAAGAATAAAATCGTCAATAAACCCAATAAAAAGCCTACAATAAGACATATGCAAATAATGCCAACTTGAATAAACAAAGCAGTATCAGCTAGGGATGCAACCGAGCAGGCTGTTATAGGGTTTTGATCCATGCCAATCTGTTAAAAACCCTATAGAGTTCAACCCTATAGGGTTTTAGGGTCGGTTTTGATATATAATTAAAACCCTATAGGATTATAGGGTCGAGTTTGAATCACATAACAAATCTGATGGATTTATGATAACCCAGTATTATGATTAAAAAAATAAAAAAATAAAAAATTACTAAAGGGGTAAAAAGAGGAAAGAAGATATAAAGGGAGTTACTATCTTTTTTATTTCCTAATGATATTTTTTTCTTTTCTATCTCTAAACTAATTACGAATTTTAGAACTTTTTATTAAATTTTGTTCAAGTCGTATTTGCTATGAAGATTAATATTATCTATTGCCTGTTATATTTTAGTCCCAGCAAGAAATTTAATTTTAGCATGCTTTTAAGATATTATACGTTGATAAAAGTAATATATTTATGTGTTTAAATGCTATATAATGAATGTGGTTTGCAATGTTTTCTATTAATTCCACGTGCATCTTTTCATTTTTAAATGTGTAAGAAACTTGTGTCAAAATGCTGATTTTTCTTAGATTTATTATTAAAATTTGAAAATTGATTGAAAAAAATAGGGTTATAGGATCGGGTTCTAGGTTTTAAATCAAACCCTGTAAGACAGTTTTAGATATAACATGAAAACTCAATAGGATTATAGAATCGGATTTGATAAACCCTATAGGAAAGCCGGTTTAGTTTTGTGTTCATATGATCCGTTCGAAACCCAACTGAGTTACATCCCTAGTACCGACATAAATATATTAAGATGTATCCGAATTTTATTTTATTTTTTTAATCTGTCTTTACTAATGCGAGAGTGGGACATCACCAATGTTCCTCTTCAAACCACCACCAACCCCTCCCCCCCTTTTATGAAAGCAATGAGAGTTTAGCAATGTGAGACCTCACCATGCTTATAAGAAATATTAGTTCCATCATTTTTTATAGCCTGAATATTAGTTTCAATCTAACCGAGCAGGATTAGCACCTATATATCTTTATTTATTTATTTTTGGTTTATAGCCTCAATATTTGTTTCATAATTTTTTTTCTCAATTTACTAGAAATATAGAGCACGGGTTTAATTCTTTATCACAAAGAAATTAAAGAACCATTATTAAATCCTAGGTATTTCTTAATTGCCTTTCATAATTTTTTGGGTTTTTTATTGCATGACTCAATTTTAAAATAATAAAAGATGATTCCTTTTAGCTTGTCATAGGATTTTCAAGACAAAAGATCAAACTTTTGAATGTAATTTTTCTAAAATTCTTAGTATATGATCAATGGGATTTATGTTCAAGGCAAATAATAATTTTATTTGATTAAAAGCAATTCTAATTTTATTTTTTATTATTATATTTATATTTTTAACACTTTATATACTCATATGTTACTTCATTACATGATCATGATTGTCATCTATAATTAGAAAATTACAAGGAAAATGATCTATAATTTTAATTTTTATTGACCTCAGTTCAACCCTCGGTGGAACTCGGTTCAAGCCCTTAATCCTTGACTTTTGGTATGTTCGGGTCAAAGCTCGATCCGATTCTAACAATATTGATTGTGACACGTGTTAATGAAGATCTCTATTGATCAATTTCTCCAAATATTAAGACATGTTTTGACTATTCAATACAATAGGACCTAAAATGAATTTACCCCAAACATGAAGATCTTTTGATGTAATTTACCTTATTTGTTATTATTATTAGAGTAAATTATACATATACCCACTTAGACATTTGGCCGTCTATACATAAATTAAATCCAACTTGGATAATAAGATGTAAAAAACAATTCCCATTTCAAATTTCAATTAAAAAAGAAACGCTACCGTCTAATTTAAACAAAATAAAGTTAAAGAACCAAAAAACTTACAATGAGACCTAAACCCCCAATCTCCCTTATACAGAAATTTCACCATTTCAATCTAAATTGTAATTTCCCATGTTGAAATATTAACCTTTCTATGCAAATTGTAACATGCTCTCGACATAATTTCAATAGAATGGGAATTTTTTATGAGAATTGAAAAATGATTTTATAAAATTATTATCCTCTTTAATAATTTACCAACTAATTAGCAAGTGAATTTCCAATTCACATAATAACTTTCAACAATACTAAGTTGTGGCAAACATTTGGGGAGCACCAGAAACATTTTTCGCGAACACAATCACACACAACATCTAGTTATCATGCTTACCTTCTAGTAGCATTTTTCCAAATCTTATACCAAGCAATGGATACACCTTAGATAATGTTTAAAAGTTATAGGAATAAAAAACAAAATTTAAATTTGCATACACCCAAATAAAAATTTCAAAAAAAAAATTGTAAAAAGACTAGACTTTAACAATTTCAATCATAAATCAGCAAAAAAAAAAAAAAAAAAAAATTATTCCATTAGAAATTCTATAGTCTTACCATTAATTTTGACGTAACTAGTCTCTATACTATCCAACATTAAATCACTAAAATAGTTAATATTTTATTTACTATATTTATTTTAATGGTTAGATTAATTGCAGAACGGTTTGTGGACGGACCAAGAAACTCCTACTCCTTTTTTAACAATTCTATAGATTTTAGCTAAAAGAGACTATAAAGCAATCAATGACAGGAATGAATTGAAAAAAAGAATGAAAAACTAGATTAAGAGGAGCTGAAGAATAAGGTTTTTATTTATTTGTTTATTGGTTTTTTCCAAGGGTATGTGGATCAATAAATTAGTTTATCGGAAATATATGACCTTAGCGTTTTATTTATTTTTTTTTTCATTTTAATCTCATTATTTAAGTCATATTTAATACGCTGAGACCCACATCTATTTCAAGCCAGACTTTTTAAAAACAGGGGATTTACACAATTTTAAAATATTTTAGGTGTATCAGTGTGATTTATCTTAACAAAATTTTGATGAAATCATATATTGCTTACGGTTTGAGAAAACATCAAAATTTATACAAAAAGAAAAAGAGTTGCAAGACTTCAGTATACAGGCAAAGAGAATTTATTATTATACCATGTTCAGCATGCAGAAGTGGACCAGAAATGCAATAATAATTTGATTTTAAGAAGAAATTTAATTCTGTCTATAACAAAACAGAATTATGATTCTATTTCTTTCTCATAAATTAATACTATTATAATTATTTTTTTATTCCCTTCCCTATTTATTATCTGAATTAATTATTAAGAATATATTTTTTTATAAATACCAAATCAATTTTATTATACCCTATAATATATCCAAATGAGAAAATAAATTTATAGCTCTAATCCTATTCCCTTACTCTCCATCTAATCCATACCATTCCGAATTAGTCTCGCAGACCAAACATCACATCAAAATGTTTCCAAAGTAAATACATTTCATGCCTTTTTCTTTTTTTCATTCCTCGATATTAGTAGTTCATCTGACCGCTTTGACCGGAGTCGAAGTCAGTCTCAAAATTTAAAATGAACACCCTCTCTTCCAGTTCCCTCCACTGAACTTGCTAGTTATATTTCGGCACATTTTCCACTCTCATCCTCCTCTCTGATGCGTTAACGAAGCATGAGAGCAAATCGCAAACCCAAACGACCTAATTCAACCTCACCTTCCAAGGTACAGTCATCTTCCATCTGTTTCTATTGTTTATTTTTTCTCTTTTTTTCCTACAACAATCTCTAACTTTTGTAAAATCACAGCTTGTTTTGCAAGAAATCATTGGACTGACAACGAAAGACTCCAATGGCTTCGCATCCAGCACGTACAGCAGCAAATGTGTCTACACTGCGGGTTGCGTCGCGGTTGTTTACGACGTCGAATCAGGCACTCAATCTCACCTCATGGTGTCTCATCGAACCCCGAAGCCCTTAAATTGCGTCGCTCTTTCCCTCGACGGCCGCTTCGTTGCCGCTGGAGAGGTAAGTAGAAAGTACTCCCCACAGTTTGTAATCGAAGTCGCAATTGTGTACTCTCTGCATTGTGTTGTTATAGCTATCTTCGCTCGCTAGGTTTCACGTGAATATAGTTTGATAGTTTGATTGTTGATGGGGGAAGAAATCGAATGCTACTGGTATGAATTCCTTTGCGGTGACTTATCCTAACGTTTTTGCAGTCAGGAAACCAAGCTGCGGTCCTTGTGTGGGATTTGGCAAACCGAGCATCTGTCTCTGAATTGAGAGGTCATTTGTATGGACTGACGTGCATTGCTTTCTCGCCAGATGGTTGGTGTTGAGTATAGATGTCTGTCTCATTTCATTATCACCGCATTTGATATTGATTTATTGGATGCTAAACAGTGTTATTTCTTGCTGTATCATTTGAAGGAAAGCATCTTGTGTCGGCAGGAGGATACATCTACTTGTGGGAGTGGCAGAGCAAAGTGTTGGTTAGAAAGATTAAAGCAAGTGCACCCCTTTCTGCCATTAGGTCTGTTGCCTTCTCAACAGATGCAAGATGTTTGGTTACTGCTGGGAGTAAACACTTGAAGTCATGGTCAGTAGGACTGTCTCACAGAACTCGTTCTAGAGCGGATGGAAAGCCTCTTATTGTTGGCCTTGAAAAAGAGAATTTGATCGTAGCAGTTGCATCTCCATTAAGAATTAGTGCTCGTCGCGGTAGTGAATCCTCTTATACATATGTGCTGGCGGAATCAGGTTTGAACATCTATTTAAATATCCAAACTTCCAACTATGTTTAAGCTAACCTGGAATTTGATCAAGATCCTGGCTTACCGCCAACTGCAGGATTGTTGTGCTTGATCCATTGTGGAACACTGAAAAGGTCGGTGAAGTTACAGGTACCCCGATAGTTTCCTGACTGCCTTTACAAGAAAGACTTAACTGGTCTTGGAAGGAAATATTTCTAAATAAGTAGCCAAAGAGAATTTCTGTTGGTTTAGACTAAAACTGAATGTGTTTTTTGTGGTAACTGAATTTGAAAACTTTTCCTTGCTTCAAGTTACTCTGTAACCGCACTGTGCATTGTTACTCTAACAAAATATACTATAGAGAAGTTACAAAAGAAAAAAAGAAAAAAAAAAGGATTATTGGTGTTGTTGGAAATGCTTATTCCAAATTAACAGATTTCAGGATGTGATTCACTTATGTTATCTTGTGTTTTTCATAACCCATAAGCTCTTCTTCTTCTTTTTTTCTTAACCCATATGTTCTTTTATCAGGTGAAAAAGGGTTTTGCCCTTTCTCTTTCAGAAAAGCTAATTGCTTGTGGATGCAATGATGGATTGGTTCTCTTCTTTGCTGTTGACTCACTAGAGTATGCTGGAACACTATCATATTCCACGGCCAAAAATTGTCATGAGT
Source organism: Combretum micranthum (assembly GCA_024138025.1). Lineage (NCBI taxonomy): Eukaryota > Viridiplantae > Streptophyta > Magnoliopsida > Myrtales > Combretaceae > Combretum > Combretum micranthum. The sequence goes on from JAMXBD010000643.1 coordinate 591,640, forward strand.
CTCATGACCAAATAAATCAATCCTCTCTCAGATCTGGTGAAAAGGATTATCAGTTGGGTGATACCCATCCAGATGTCATTGCTTGTGGGTTCTGTGCAGAAAAACTTGGTGAGTGATGAACGTATATTTGTTCTCTTGGGATTAGATATTCAATTTTGTATCATAATTGAGTGGCTACCTTTTTTTTCACCCCTAAATAATTTGAATCTTTTCAGTGGTCATCTATAGAGATCACAGTCTCTTTGTATGGGATGTTGGCGATGTAAATAAGGTACATTTGCTGCATTATAATTTCATATATGTATATTTAACATAATAAAATTAAATGAGCCTTCTCAACTTTTTCATGTTTGGCCTCTGTTTTGTTGAATGGTTGTTTAATGGACGTAGTGCAACGGCTAATAAGTTTCTATCTCAGGCCACCAGGTGCCGTGTGCTAGTTTCACATACAGCATGCATATGGGATGTCAAGAATCTCTGTTGTGAAAATGTTCATGATTCTTCTCTTGCATGCATTGCTAGAGGCTGTTCAGGTGGAGTTTCCTTTGCAACATGCTCAGCTGATGGTACCATTAGGTTGTGGGACTTTATGTTACAACATGGTTCCTCGAAAGGTGCGGATCTCTCATAAAATGCCTATATATTTCTCCCTCAAGAACTATTCCATGGTCCCAAACTGGTTCTTATGCTGAATCTTGCTGCAGTGAATTCTGGAGTTTTTGAACGTGACAATATGTGGCCAGGCATTGGTTCTCATGGAGTTCAGTCGCTAGCAGTCAGTTTAGATGGAGAGTACCTGGCAGCTGGTGATTGTGGTGGCAACCTTCACATTTATAATTTACATACATTTGAATATATGTGCCTTCAGGTAAATTTGAATCCTTTTTTTAAATGAAAATGTGTCGGTGGAAGTTTGAGATGTACAATCTAGAAGCATTCATGAAATGCAATATGGTGGTAGCTAATAAGCAATTTGCCCTTTTCTTTGGCAGGATAGTCATGATGCAGAAATCCTCTCACTCTGTTTCAGTTTGCCCTGTGACAAAGATGCTAAGTGCATTGTGAAAAACAACCGTTATTTCCTTGCTTCAGGAGGACATGATGGAATTATCCATCTCTTTGATGTCAAAAGGTTTTGCTAAAACATTGTTCACAACTTCCATGGATGGATGTTGAGGTCTTGTGTTTTCTAAGCTTCTTTCCTGTTTAGGAACTTTTATCTTGCTGGAAGAATTGATGACCATTCAGCTGCTGTGACATCTGTCAAACTCATTGCCAATGGTTGTAAGCTTCTGAGCTGCAGTGCCGATAGGTATGCCTCTGCAAGATAGGCCTAGAGATGACATGAACTCAGAAATTAGTTAGATCTCGTTGCATAATTAGATTTGATGCTAAATATGATAAAAAAAGTGAAATATGGACATTTAACTTGGGTTCATTGCATAAATGGTTCCCTGATATCAAGGGAATAAAGATCACGATGTTTAACACCAAAATATTTTGTTGCTTTTCTAATCCATACATATACTACCACTGGCTACTCTGTTAATATTTTATGTCTAATTGTTGGCATGTCATCTAGGATTGCTGTAAAGGTAAGTAATTAAATACTGGTTTTTCTGCAGATCACTAGTATTACGAGAAATTATAGTGACAGATTGTGAATGTAAGTTTGTGCCCATTTATCATCTGATGGTATCTAAAGGCATTGTCTATCACATGGATCTAGATCGAGCAATGGAGGTTGCTGTCACGGTTGGAGAGGTATCATAGCAACTTGACCATCACTGGTTCTTTTAGGCCTTCTAAGATACAAGAAGCCATGATATAATCTTTAATTTTTTCTTTTTTTGTTGATGTTGGGGGTGGGGGTTTTGGGGGAGGTGGGGGTGGCCATATGATTGGCCACCTACGGGCAAATGCACTACTGTTCAAGGCCCATGCACCAGTTCATTTAGCTTGCATGTAGGTAGCCTTGAGAAGTGTCACTAATGGAATTTGAACTCAAAAATGTGATTTTAAATTTTCATGCCAAGAATTTGACGTTTCTTCCTCTTTGTGGTTATAATATCAACGCTATATATACATGACATAATGCATTACACTAAGTAGTATGTTACTATCTCTATGTTTTTTGGCCCAGTCTTACTCTCTAATGGATTATTCTTCATGTGGATAGGATAAGAGGATAAATGTGTTTAACATTTCCAATGGAAAGCTGCTAAGATCTATCAAGCGAGATAAGGATGTTGGAGACCCTGTTAAGGTGAATTTTTTTTTTTTCCTTTTTGTCTTACTAGGTTAAAATTTCCTGTGCTGATAGTTCTCTAATGAGATTTGATTTGCTATATAGGTTTCAATGGACCCAAGCTGCAGTTTCCTGGTTTGTTCATTCTCTAATAAAAGTATATGCATATATGATTTTGTTAGCGGAGAGATGGTCGTTCAAGCTGTTGGGCATGCTGAAGTAGTAACTGGTGTCACCTTCTTACCTGATTGCAAGCACATGATAACTGTCAGTACCCTTTGACTTTTTATTGTGTTTCTCGCTGCTTCACCTTTTTAGGCATCTTGCCTAAAGGTTTATAATTAAATAATATGGTCAAATTTTTATAGTATAACCATGTCATTATTTGGTAATATATAGAATAGATAAAGTCACAAACTGTCTACAAACGATATCTCTTGTAAGCTCTAGTTTAGTTATGGCTCCTTTTTTTTCCCTTTTGGGATTAGTCTAGTTTAGTTATGGCTCCTTTTTTTCCCTTTTGGGATTAGTCTAGTTTAGTTATGACACTGCCTAAAGCATGAATGATTTTTCCATTCTACTTTTTTAAGCATGGCCTATCCTGTAGAGATTATAGTGCTTCTCTATTTCTTGATAGAAAGAAGACATGCTATTCTTGATCCATCACTTCTCTATGGACAGCTCAAATTACCATGTTGACTATCTTAGCTATTATTGTGTGTGCAGTGTACCTATTTCCACCAAACATCAACAGGGAAATGTTAATGTATTGCTTCAATTTGATAATGGACATCAAATAAGGATTTCACTAATCTTGAAACTTCCTAGAGAGATCTCTACAATCTTTAATTTCCCATGGAAGAATTACACTTTAATTTTCATGAGAATTCACACTGTTTTAATTCCTTTCTAGTTTCTCCAACTGCATATTTATACAAGCCTAAGATATTCTTATAAAATTTGTAATATTTTCTAAAAGCAAAAGATATTATATTAAGAATATTTATAATAAAAATGAAATCATAAGGATACAAGATATAGATTATGATAAGAATATTACAAAAAATATTGAGTTATAGCCAAGGAAATTACTGACTTTGTTTACTTGTTAACAGAGAGAAGTACTAACTTAATGACTAAATTATATAGATTCGAAATAACATAAAATTTTGTAAAACAAATTATTTAGCCACATTTTGTCATCTGTAAAATTATTCTTCTTTCAATCCCATCTTGTCATCCTCAATCATGCAATTGGGTTTTGACAGTTTGTGCTGTTGCATAGAGGTCTCAAATTATTCCTGCAAAGGGTACATGGTATTTATATGTGTGTGTATCGAATGATAGGCGACTCATTGAGAACCCTCTGCTCTCTATTTTTGAGGGCTTCTTGGATGTACGTTATAATCTCTAACTTTGAGTGCATATCAGAGAGAACTATTTATTATCCAAATCTCTAAGTGAGAATTATTACTTTAACTTTACTATGAACTTATGCTTTTTTTATTTATTCCATTTTATTCAATGGCATATTCATACAAACCTAATATATTTTTGCAAGAAAATTTTCTTGACAACTTCAGAAATTTAAGATGTTCCGGTAAAATTATCCATAAATGAAAACAAAAGACAACAAAATATTATATCTTGCTAAGAATATTCTAATATTGACTTGACTAACTTAGCAACCAAAATATTAGACTCCCAATAGAGTTCCCTAAAGCAAATTAAACAGCCATCATTCATATTAAGGTGTGGAAGTAAATACAAAAAAGAAATTTTGACTACTTCCTATGTTTGGATGAATTATGAAAAGAGTGGTAGCTAATTGAGTTCAAGATAAGTTTTGCTGTAGGTCCCTTTGATGGAAAGTAAGGTTCACTTGTGGAATAATCCAATAGGTTAGGCTTCCTCTACCTACCATTTAAGCTAAGTTGAATTTTAAAATACTTTTCTTTTACCGGAAAAGTTAATCTAGCATTCAGAATTTTCCTTGTCTTAGTACTGCTCTCACAGTATGCACCAAAAAAATGCTTTACCCTAGATATCCAGTCGACTGCTGTGCTTAGTGCATTATATGAAGGACCAACTAGCTCTATTGTTGTGGAGATTTAATATAGATTGCAGATGGACCTTAGTTGGAGCCTATGGCTCTTTTAGTTTTCCCTCATCTGGGATTCCTTGAATGAGGATCAACTGGCTTTTGTGAATGTTTTGATGCTCCATTCTCCCTTTAACCCTTTGAGCAAAATGTTGCAAAAAAACAGGAAAATCCATAGACCAGTCCCATCATTGCAACGCTGCAGGAACTACAGTATCACTTAATGGACACCAAAGGTTCATAAATAAAAACATGGATATCATATACGCAGTAATTATTGACTTTGGAAAATTACATGTTGGGAGGTTTCTTCGGATATCATGTCAAAATTTTCTAGATCATTTGCAAAAGTATTAGTAAAGGACCTTTGAATTATATTTATCATTGCCCTAAAGATCAAATTGAGTGTATAAAAAACTAGACTCTGATTTACCTGATCTAGTGGGAAGCATCTTGGTTGCTACTGAAAAATATGAGCTTAGAAGATTTGCTATCATGCAATTAATTGATTTGTTCATCATTTTTTGCCCACCGACTTGCAAAAAGCTGATGTTTTCAGCAAGTTTAATACACAAGGTGAATATGGTTTTATTGCTTTTTTGTGGTGGTTTTCTTATGGATACTTAATGTGCTAAGGTAGGTGGAGATGGGTGTATCTTTGTGTGGAAAATGCCAGATCTTCTTTCATCCAGAATGCTGCAGAACATACAAGAGAATTCTGATCCATTGACACCGATATGGTTGGCCAAACCATTGGCCTTTAACTGCGCAATGTTTGCCAACAAGGATGACAAGCATCGTACTAACTCTGAAGAGATGCTGATGTATAATTCGATGCCAAGTGGAGGATTGCTCTATGAACTATTACGTTCTCAAGAAACTTCAGTCTTTAACTTCAGCATTTCAAGACTACCAAAATGGGCCCAAGAAAAAATAACAAGCTTAGGAACTCCTTATGCTTCTCTCTGTAAGGTAAGCTGATACAAAGCCATATCATTCAATATGCTGGTTTATCTGAATTTTTTGGAGCTTATGAATTCATGCTAAGAGTTTGCCTCATGATCCTCCTAAGTTGAAATTCCTCACACAATTTCATTGAATTTTATTGTCATATTATTTTACCAACCTTACTATTCTCATTGAAAAACACATCAGTATTAATATGGGAGAGCTTCTTTATATACACACACACACACACACATATATATATATATATATATATTTGTGAAATAATTTCTCGTTTATTAATCCGCGTAAACAAAATTACACAAATACCAATTAGAAAAAATTAATTTTACAAATACTGTCTTAGTATTGCATTTTGAAGATGTAATATTTAAAATGTTAGTGTCTCATGTTGCCAATGTGACACTAGTGTAAATATTAATATGAGTATTGCACTTATATCATGCGATATCCGTGTGTGGGCATTGCATGTAATATATATGATACCCATACTATATCACACTGGTGATGTTGCTGTTTGGATGAGGATGGGAAAGAGGGGGGGTGTGCTAATCGGAATGCACATGTGTTGGCTATGGTTCTCGAAATTTTATGAGGTGTGTGCTATTTCTACAAAGGCTCTTCTAGATAAGGGATATCTTTTGTTCTTTAGCATTTGTATTATTGTTAGAAGTGCAATTACAACCCCAAGAAAATCTCATAAATATTATTAAAAAAAAAAACTAACAGAAAAGCATGGTATTGTCTTATTTGGATAATGTTAAGTTCATATTGCAAGTAGCTCAAAGCTATTAGACATATGTGGGTCAATAATATTCTATCTTGATGCTCCCTCATTTTTCAATTTTCCTTTATATTTAATACAAGCATATAAATGCAGATATGCTCTTTATAGTAAAGCTTTAAATTATGAAGACCTGTGAATCTAATTATATGATGAGCTAAATATTAAGATGACCTTCTCTATGTTATGGGGAGAATTCGAACAAATATTATTATACCAGTCTGTTATCGCAAGTATTTATGTTATTACAACTATCTAATAGATTAAGATAAACATTTTCAATGCCAGAGTGTTGTTTGTGCATTGATGTGGAAACTAGGCTTATTAGTTGTTGTGGTCTGTTTGGATGGTCTGTTTTTCATCTGTATCTGTATCTTTTTTAAAATGATATGTGTAAATATATCCAATTTGCATCTATATTTGATTTATTTGATCTTTTGATGAGAATTATGAATATTTATTTCTTGATAAATAATTTGTTAGAAAAAAAGTTTAAAAAAAGTGTCTGTATCTGTCAGAAAAAGCCAAACAAATAGGCCCGTAAACAAACAACAGTAAAGCGACAGGTTAGGATAGAGACGACAGCAAATAACTATTATACGTGGAAAACCTACAAGTGGCAAATTTTATGTGCCGAATATAGTGTTTTGCTACAACAATGCTCTCTCTTTTATTTGTAAATCCTACTGTGGATCCATGTAGAGGCCCAAATAAACCTAGGTTGAACATACCCCAAACAAATAAAAAAGGAAACAAATTGATGTTGTCCTGCCCCAGGGTGGTCTCTACCTGCCCGAACTCTAGATTTTGCACTTTAGGGGATTTACTTTTCTATTACTTCATTTCTCACAAATTTTACCTAGCTAAGATAACAGGTTAAAAAGATTTTGTTCCTCTTGATGGGCAGGTACCTACTTCTCCTGGGGAAGATATTCAAACTCCAAAGAAAAACAACTGTCGAGATGATAATTCATGTATAACCACTGCATCGGGAAGCTCTGGATCAAGTAACTGCCAGAGTTGTTCAATGCCTCAAGAAAGCAACAGGTCTTTACTCAGATGCTTCATTGGTTTTAATCATTTCTATGCATGCTCTTATGCTCATACTTTACATATGGGATTCAGAACTTTGGTGGCGAACAAGCGTTGGCTCAGCATTTATACAGTATGCATGGACTTGCAAAATTCTCCTGAAACATGGGCTCAAGGCTATGAAAAGATCCAACCCCCATGTAAGACCATATCTTATTAGGGATGTCTACATTAAAAAAATAAATAATGTAAATATAAAATAGAAATTCTGCTCTCTAATATAACTTATTTTGTATTATGCATCTCTTTGAAAGTATTGCTAAAATTATATTTTAACTATCTTAAATTATAAGTTTAAGAATCTTTATGTTGGAAAAGCTAGAATATAAAGGCTTGCACACCCACTTTATTCCTATGAGAAAGAAAGCAAGGAGGAAATATAAAGTTCTTGTTAACAAGATTGCAGTGTTCTCTTGGAGCATCTGGACTATTTTTTCTTATCTATTTTTGTTAAGATTAGATCCTGAAGCTCACGAAAACTTGTTATCAGAGCCAGCTGTCGTGGATGGTCTTTCGCAACTGTTTGTTGCATTTACCTAACATTATATACAACATTAGGAGATTTTGTTTCATTTACCAAAAAGCATGCCATAGACCATGGCTGCTCGATAGAAATTTTTTTTTTTCAAACATATTTGCCCTACGACTGGATTGATTTTGAAGGCTGTCCTGCTTCCATCCAGCAACCCAAATAACTGTCCCCCAGTCTCTCCTAAATGGTGCAAAAGTTCATGGATGCATTTTTTTATTAGTCTAATTTTAGATTGCATTTGGTTGTAGAAATTTTATGGGATAGGACAAGAAAAAAGTCTTTAGTCTCTTGTTTAGTTTCTCTTATCAGTTATTGGACTGGACAAAAAAAAATCCTAAGGTATAGGACAAGCTTTAAAAAGTTGCCTCATATATTCTATAGTACAAAAATCAAATGGATAGGGCAAACAACTTCAATTTTGAAAATTCCAAAATTATCTCCACTTTTAGTCATTCCTTTGTTTTTACTTAAATAATATAATGAATTAATTAAATAAATGTATTACAACATCAAGGTAGGTCAAAATATGACATCTTCTTTTGTACTTGTGTATACCAATCATCGAATAACATAAAAATCCTTGTCCAATATTATACAAACCAAACGTGGTATAGGAGAATTGTTTTATCTAATACTCC